>JACGDI010003537.1:92339-135424 GCA_014898725.1 Jacaranda copaia | reverse complement strand
TATGCTAAAATTTGTTCTATTGTTCACTTCATACATGTTAATTTAAATCTAAGAATTTTTTTGAGTGTAATTATTAGGTACTAAGGCATGTCGATCGACAAAGATACAGCTCATTTGACTCAACAACCATATGTAGCAATAATATTATAAGTGGCATTGCTTTCGGACAATCAGCACTACAAAATTGATAAGCCTCTATAAATATTGCAGCTGGCACTTGTTTTTTTTTCATACAATATTTTTAAGCTTGGAAGTGCGTAAATGCCATTAGTTATCTCTTTGTGCAACTAATTAAGTGTAGGGTTCCACACTTACATGCATGAAAAAACAAAATCAATAAGTAGATCCCACGATTAACACAGCTTTGGTTAACAATAAGCCAAAAATACTCTATAAAAACACAACTGTAACGAGCCAAAAATATTGATGAATGCTACTAATTAGAAGAGAGCAAAGGGAATCGTTAGGAATAAACCAAACCAACGTGAAATACAATTATTACATCGCTAGTCCAATTTGATCAATAATTTCTCGGTGATTTTAATGTGAATTTGTACGTAGTAAACTGAAATTTAGTTGAAACAATTTCCTAGTTTGAATTGCTTTGTGAGGGGAACTACGATTGTAGAAACTAAACACTCAAAGGTACGACAATGAAAAAGAAAGAAATTAGTTACAACTATATATATACATATCTCTCTCTCTCTCTCTCTCTCTCTATATATATATATATAAAGGAAGCCTTCTTGTTGTGTCCGATACTGTGCTATGCATATAACAAGATACTTTCGTCCAAAGGTATCATGTAATGTGAAATTGTAAAAATAAAAAGCTTCGATATTTTTTAATATTTTAAATAAAAATCTACTATCATTTATTCGATGTTTGGTTCAAGAAAAATAGTGAAAAAAAAAAGAAGAAAAATGCAAATGTGCAAATACTAAAACATAGGGGCTACGTCATTTGAAGTAGAAAAAAATTTTCCTCCACATTTTCCACATTAAAATCCAAAATTCAAACAATAAGTTAATTCTTATAATAAGTTCAGAAAACACGTCATCCAGTAGCTAGAGTTTGACCATGAAATGAGACAAAAAGTGTGTTGCTGCGGCAACTTCGGAATTTAGCCCAATGTCATATTCCCTCTTAACAGTGGACTCCTAAACTTGAGCTTTGGCATTAATTATCAAATTGCAAGATCACAAATATTATACACGAATTGTGAGGCATCTTTTAAGAAGAATGCTACGGATATCGGTACTGAAATCCTCTAATCAAAATGTTGAGAATGAGGATCCTACGTATTTGCCTAAAATGCCCAAAATTAGTGTCTTTTCTTGTGGACTTGTTTGACACATGTTATTCTGTCTTGTTGGTTGTCGCCCATTAATTGGTCAAGCCAGGGGCCGGCTAGGGCAACAACTCGCATGATACATCCCCATCTAATGCGTGGTTTCGTTGATTAATATATGAATAATTTTTGTCTCTACTTGTGCACCATCTGTATAGTTCGTACAGTAGATATAAATCCAATGATCCCTTGATATTCAATTTGATATCGATCGTTAAAATTTAATTAATTGATTCTGATTTTTAACTTTTTTTTTTAACATTGATTTTAACTTCACCTCATATGAAAATTAATGTGCAGTTTATCAAGCTATTTGAATTTAATTTTTTATTCGACTAAATTTAATTAAAATTGTTTGAGCTTTATTTTTTAACATCAAATCGAGTTGAAATGCAATTTTAAATTCAATTAAAAATTCAGACCAAATTTAAACAATGCTTAATCGCATCTAGTTACGTCCTGATTTAATACGGGGACCTGCTGTTTGATAGAGGAAACAAATTTATACCAAAATTAAATTTGAAAATACGTTTGAGCTTAAAATTCCCTTTTCGTTAATGTTTAAATAATAAACAGAAGGGAGAACCTGACAGTATGTCAATGTCTTTGAATGCAATTATTGCAATTTTCTATCATTGTGGATATCTAGCCATAGTTATTGCCAAAAATAACGTCACCAAATTAAAGCCCACAATTGTTGGTTCACAAACTACAGATGTAAATCATTTTAAACTTATATATATATATATATACATGAAAAATTATGGACTAGAGTCTCCCAGGCCTTGTATGCTAGCTGGTCCTGGCAATTAAAATTGTAACATGTCATTAAGAAACTATAATAGTGGATTTAGTACAATGTTGAGTCCATTATGAGCCTATCATGTAACATTTGCTGCTTATTTACATTAAGTGCGAAAGTGATAAAATTAGAAGGAGGTTTAGTGTGGTCATATCCAAACTCAAAGTTTTTTAGCTCACCATGTCTTCTATGTGGCCCAATGATATTCTGAGCTAGACTTTCAGCCGCAGATTATCTTGACAGTAAGGCATTGCAGTTTAATTTGTGCTTATTATTAGAGAGGATAATTTATTTCTAGAAGAAAATAGGATGTTTCCACAGCAACGAGATAATTGTTAAAAGTTTCTGTTGAAAAATATAGAATTTAGTAGTGAAGTGATCTGATCTGAAGTTTATAGCAAAAAGGGTTCTAGTGGATCTATCCATTTTTACTCGGCCTAAGAATAAAACGGGTTCAGTTTTGGATCCTTTAATGGCCCAATCCATAAGCCTCAGTCCGTAGATAAATGTAATTGAAATCCAAGCTTAGATTTAATAATAGAACACTATAATACTACTGAAAAGAACTTATTTATGCTAGAATTCCAAGCTTAGATTTAATTAGCTCACTATAAGATTACAATAAAATGGGCTTAACTGTACTTTCCTTTCCTATAAATTTGTTTTAGGAGAAATGACGAGTTACATTATTCATTATATTAAATGTTATATTAAAATACTAAAATTAGTTAAATGCAAGCTTGAGACCAAAATCTACATTTAAAAGGAATAAATTACTATTACATAAATGCAATTTATTTTTAGTTCAACAATTTATATAGTTATTTGGATAATATAATAATTAAAGCGCTGATCAAGAGAAGATAGGTTTGATGATTTTGTCGTTGCTGGACTTCAAATCCTAACTTCCGAATTAGATCACCTCAATTTAAATGGATTTTATCTGCTAACAATTTTCACACAAGTTGGTAAATTATATTGATAGTAAAATATCTCCCAATGTTGGTGAGAATTTGTAATGCAACAAACAAGTTGGTGAGAAATTTTGATATTTGCCGATTCAACTTCAAGGATTAACTTTTCCAGGAAGCATTTAGTTTAAAGACTATCAGGATGATGCTTGTGAAATATGAAATGAGAAGTTGAAAAAGGAAGAATGTGTTCTTGATATTTATATCAATGGTTCTTTTGTCTTTGCAACATAATTTCTCATTCAAACACTATAAAAAATTAATGTATCAATTATGATTAATTTGTAGCTAATGCTAAAAACCCATAGTTTAGTTAAAGAATTGACCTAACTAAATTCAAAATAAATACTCTCACAGTCAATTTTTCAAACGACCAATCAATAAATAGCTAATTTTTCTTTTATATATATATATATACATTTTTTTAGGGATAATGCATAATGAATATGTTGTACTTTAAACATAGTTACAGATTGATAACTAATAATTTTTATTGCTTGTAGTTTAAAAAAAATTATATTTGCTATGAAAATTTGTAACTATAATTTGTACCTATAGCTACGAAATTAATTTCGTATCATTTTTTCCTAATAGTTTTTTAATTTTTTGGGAGTGCTATAACTTCAAAAATGTTTGATGACTTTTATTTTATTGAGAAAAGTGTATGATAAATGCATGTATTTACTCTATTTTCCAAGAAGAAGATATACAGAGTCGTCGAAGTTACTTGGGGACTGATTCTAGACTTACCTCAAAGGTCCACTTGAAACAGTTGTGTGGTTGTGCCCTATCTCAAGAATCATGATCCTTAATTTCTAGGGACCTTATAGGCCTTATATAATTATGCCACTGGGCTCATCCTAGCATTCTTTCTTTGTTTTAGTTGCCTTCGTATGCCCGCAGACTTGATACTATATTTGCTAGAGTAGCTTAAGTGGTACTCTTGGAGTTTTGCCTTAATCTCCAAGTTCCTACAGTAGTCTCAACTAGGTTGGCCTATCATAGGTTGAGGATTGAATAGCTTTTTTGGTATCACCACTCCCATCACTCCTTTAGCTCAGTCGAAGATCAAGATGACAAGTCTAGGGTTGTTTTCGGTCCATCATTTTGAAAATTGGCTTTTCACCTTCAGGGCCTTAACACTTTGTGTTTTGTATACAATAATGATTGTCATTGAGGCATTAAATGCTTGCACATATTGAGGCTCCCTATTGTCACTTGGACTGCAAGGACATAGTTCACCTTCCTAGGTGCCCATTGGCTTAGCAAAGACACTCACAAAAGGCTTCTCCTATTATAATAGTGCAGAACATACTAATGCAAATTGTGATAAAATTATTTTTATATATACTTTCTTATTCAACTCAATATAGCCATTTATTGGCCATCTATGTATTATGCTTATTATGCATACGGTTGGAACTCTTACAGTTACATATGACTATGGGACAATGTCAATCATGGGATATCGATCACAAAACACTTTTGGTAGTGATTTTTAAACGTTTCGATTTAAAGAATCTTTCAAGATGTAGCATTGATTAATCTCCAAGACTAGCACATTTAGTACATACTCCAATAGTTGGAGGATGCCTTAATTCATGAGAATCAGTGTCAGGTACTAGTACTCTCTCATTGGTGCTTGTTAGAGAATAAGTTTGCTAAATGCTTTGTCGGGATTCTAATTAGGTTCAAATCGACTTGTGATATCTTATACTTGCAATAATGTATTAGTCAGTCATTTAACTTGAGGGTACATTGAATACCAGGTGCATTGTTCCTTATACTTTAACGCATATCTTAGGCTCTTTTTGTGATGTTGTAGAAATTCAACCAATTTACATTAGGTATGAGTTACCTTTGTATGGGGACCTGTCATAAGATATGTCAACCCAACTAGTAGAATGTGTGAACTTGTTATTTGTTTTATGCCAATTAATTCTAGAAATCCTTGGCCAACGTGAGTGACAATTCAAGAAGGGGTTTCTCAAAAGAAGTCATAAGAATCAATTTATAGGGAATGAATGTATAGTTATTGAGGCTATTAGGGCACTCTTATCTTTGAGCCATTGCCATAATTGGGAGATGAATCAATAGAAGAACCATGTTAGTACGGTATTCAGGAAGCAAAAGATTCATCATGCTACTTCCCTTTTCAATAAAAATTTATAGGCTTGTTGCTAGATATTGATCATAAGGCATGGTTACAGTGTATTAATAAGGAGTAATATTTGAATGGTTAATTAAAATTTAATTAATTGAAATGAGGTAATTATTCACATTTTAAATCACTATAATTATCAACGTATGGCTAGTTGATTCGGAAGTTAAAGAGGTCACGCACAATAGCCTATGGAGTCTATCAAATTGGTGAATTTTATCCGTTCATAAAGAATTTAATTGATATGATTAATTATTTGGAGGCTAAATTAATTCACAAATTAAATAAATTTATATGAATAAAAGAGGTTATCTTTTAGATACATAAGATATGTTTGACTAATTAGAAAAAATGCGATTAATTAGTATGACTAATTAATTAGCATGTTTAATTAAATAGTTGAATTCAATTCAATTAAATAGGGAATTATTTAATTAAGCATATATGTTGTATCAAGTCCAGCTAGATAGTCAAATTAATTAGTATGACTATTAAATTTAGTTTTGCAATTAAATCAATTGATCAAGCTTTAGAACTCTATAGAGAGAGCATGTAATATTCTTCCACCTTTATAAGTAGGAATAATGGTAGGCCATTTCAAGGTGTTGGAGAGCTTGTAGCTGAAAATTTAGAAGAGCTTTTGGTGTGGTTAGTTTAAATTTAGTTGCACTAGACTCTCTTTAACTTTCTCTCTCTTCACATTTTTTCACCCTCTCATTTTTCTCTATTCCTACTTGGCTATCCAACTTAATAGTTGCATATCTTTCTTCTTTATTTCACCATTAGAGAAAGTGTGCTAGCCTACTACCGGGGTGAACACATCTATAGACTAGTTGGTGTGGGATTATGATCTTACACGAAGGAGTCTCTCCCTTTTTCTTGGTGAATTTGTCTTTCATTATTCATTTGGAATTTCCACAAGGAATTGTGTTACTAGGAATTAAATAGGAAAAAGGAGAAGTAAGGTTGAAGGTGCTCATCCCAGCGCAACAAAATTAGAAGACGTTTTAGGTAATATTATTGTTTTCTGTTTTTTCTCGATCTAACCATTGGATCTACTTGTAATTTTTATTTTCAATATTAACAACCTCATGTATTACTTAATTTGGAGTCTTATTGCTTGAGATGTACATCTTTGTTTTAGTGCAATTTTAGTATAGGTGTGAAACAGAGACATCTTTGTTGTTTGTATTGAATATTAGTTCAATTGTAATCTTTTTGTAAGCTACTTGTACAGCTTTGAAGTTTGAAGAGTTTATCTTGATGGAGCAACCCCATTGTGTTGGATCTACTTTGGAGTGAGTGGATCGAAAAGAAATTCTTTTATCTCTTTTTTATTTTTAAAATAGAGGTACGAATTCCTAACACTTTACTTCATATTGTTTACTATACCATGTGGTCCTATGGGCATGTTAGAGGCAATACGGGAATGTTTCATGTATTGATTTTATAATTTTTATAATGATTCAAAAATTTTGAATTTTGTTGCACTGAATATCTCTTCTTATCCCAGTCACTTTTATCTCTCCCTACACAAATTCTTTCCCATCTCTTTTCTCATTTATGTTGCTTTTCACTCTTTATTAAGAACTGATCTACACTATGCACCACAATATTCTCTTTCACGCACTTAAAGCCACCGGGATTTTTTTCTATTTTAATGTCAATCACTAGATTTTCCCTCCAACTTTCTTAAATTTCTATAATTTTTTCAAGTTGTAATATTTCTTTTTCTTTATTAGAATTAACATTTTCATTTTGTGCAAACCTACTTGGTTTCTCCTTTTGTAGTGCTTTCTCTCCTATGACCTCTTAACACTCTAACCTAGGCATTCCATACAATCCTTCAAAAGTAGCCTAGCTTTGTCCCTTTTCCTCGAGTGCCCTAAATTTCTTGTTGAACTCTTTGTTTGATTTGGATGATAGAAGTATTAGCCTACGTAAAGCAAGACACCTACGTTGAAGTTGAGTGTAGCACTAGGATCCAATTATCAAAACATGATTGTGCCAAGATAAATAGGCTACACATGAAGTCAAGGATCTAAGCATGCCTTAAATTTGAATTTGGTATGAGGAATACCTTGAATTGCTCAAATTCCAAGGAAATAAGGAAGAAGATCTCAACACCTTGAATTTGTTTCCTAGTGGCGCAGTAGGTTCACTGCAACTTTGCCCAAGCAAACCAAGTTAGAATCAGCTGAAATTTGGATTGGAGAGTACCAATACCTTGATGAATTTATAGTAGACAAATCATCCAAATAAAAAACTCTAAAGTGCCTCCAAAAATGGCTCCAATTTTTTCCTTAAACAAAGGATCTCCAAAAGCCTAGCAATCAATTGTTTTGCCTCTAATGATAAGATCCACACACCAATGCACAATCAAATTCTCTCATATGTTAGCTGGAAGAAAAAGGAGAGAATAGCAAGGATGAAGGCCAAAATTGGAGGTAGGAGATGATGAAAATGTGAAGCTTCAACACATGAAACATTGGAGGGAAATGAGATAATCTAACAGCTAGACCTAACTTTGCTTCCTTTTACATTTGAGTGGCTGGTACCCTTTATATCTACATATAGATGGAGGAAGGTGTGATGCCAAAGTGGAATCACACTTTCTTCAAGGTTGGCACCACTTGCTTGCCAACTTGCAAGCAAGTTGTATGTAAATTTAATGTGCATTTGAATTCTATTTGAAATTTTCATTTCATCTAATAAAATATTATCCAAATTAAATTTTCATGAACTCCAAATGGACTCTTCATTTGAATTTTTCCTCCAAAATTGATTCTTTATTTTAATTAAATTAAACAATTTAATTTAATTAACCTTTGACTTAACTCTTAAGTCAATTAGCATGAATCTTGAAGCTAGTAATTACTTGACCAATCGATAGTTATGTGGCCCCAATTAAATTAACTCTTTAATTTAACTAGTCTAATGTAATTTCTTAAATTAAATAGATCTAATTTAACAATTAAATTGATCAAGCCAAGATGACCAAAAATTGAGTCAACTGTCTACCTTCTCAAATCGGTCGGGAAGGAATATTTCTAACTCTTAGAAAATTCCCTTTCATCAAGTAGAATTTGCAATTGGCTTTTGTGTGTGACCCTTTAGGTTTTACCATTCATTGGATATGGGCTCACAACTTTTGTGGTTTGTGGAATATCAAATATTCACATTAGTTTAAACTCCTTTAAACTAATGACTTAATTCAATTAATATCATTAATTGAAGAGTACTCAATTTTCATGGTTGATGTTCAATCTCAAGTTCATAGAGCCCAACTAATTAGCTAAAATGAATGCTTTTGGAGAACCATTCTAGTTGTACACTTACTAAGCAAATATGGTCCTTTTGTCTCCTATCTTCTGAAAGTGGTTTAGGGCAAGATATTTGCCAGTTCCTTAATAGTCTCGTTACTATATCTCTATTCCAATGTTTAATTACCTTTATGACCTTATCTTTGGAAAACTCCTTTTTCAAATTGTCATACTATCTTGCGCAAGGATTTCTTGGAATGATTATTATAGAAGACATAGAAAATGCGCTCGCCCTTCACAAACATAAGGCATCAAATTCCATCTTGGATCTTACAAATCTCTATGTCTAAGTAGCTCATACCCAACCTCAACCCAAAAGACTTGCTAAGTGGTCAAGGAAGAGTCAAAGTATGAGGACCTAAACACAAGGTTACAATGGATCCTTTGGTCAAAGGACTAATTATATAGACTAGTGTAAGCTGGAGAACTTGCCACTACTAGCTTGCCATTATGGCTATCTAGTAGACTTTTTGGGTGAGCCTTTAATGAACTTGGTTTCGAACAAGCACCCACTAATATGCACCCATGTCTCACATGGATTACTCATGAAATGGAGCAATATCTTAGATTTATGCATCATTAGTGCAAATTTATTCAAATATTAGATGCCTAGTTTTAAAAAATCCTATGACTTTAAAGATTTAAGATCACAACAGTATAAGATAAATTTTATGATCACCACCTAGGGTGTGACCAAGTCCCGTAGTCTTTTGTGATCTAAAGGCTTCAACCAAATTCCAATAAAGTAATACAAGCATAAAATAAAAATGGCCATGTATAATGAATATCATTCAATCACGATTATATTATAAGTGAAATAATTTACATGCCAATCTCATTAGTTGTGGATTACTATTCCAACATATGTCTCTCTTGTTCATTTTGCCTATTATGAGATCTACCACTCTTGCTTGACCACAAACCAAGCCCTACATCCTAGTTTCTTATAGAGGTAATGTGCATCCTAAACTAAATATTGCTTCTTTGTCAGTCTCTGTTTCCCTTTTGTTGGGTTTCTTTATTTTTATCTTGGCACCTTAGCTGATATTTCTCCAAGAATGAGGGCTTAATACTTCCTAAATCTATATATAGCTTATTCATTTTGGCGTATAGCTATCTAGTTTATTTTAGAGCAATATACTAGGATTCACCCACCTTAGCACTATTCTATTCTTGGCATTGTGCTTTTTTTCTAACTTCTATAGTTGATTCGCATTTTCTAAATGGCTACCCAAGCTCAATAAAGAAATTGAAGGAAGTATTAACCTTCTCCCTTATGCCTTGAGAATTGCTAACTACCTAAATGAAATCTCTTTACGAGTATAGCTTTTATCATATCATATCTTGAATAAAATGTCCCCTAATTAGTATATTCTTGAGGTGTTTAACCAATTCATTTTCAAACTCTTTTTCATCAAAATTCTAGGCTTTTTATACCATACTGGGCTTAATCATAACAGGGAGGATCTACCCAATGCCTTTGAGATAACTCTTCTAGTCAGGTTTATTATCATTATTTGCTTTCGTTGGCTATACATTTTCTTGCAGAAGCAACAATAGTGGAAGTTTTCATAATTTCCATGGCAGTTGGGAAAGCTTACAGAGAGAAAAGGTTAAAAGAATTGAAAAAAAGGCAGTTCATCCTCCAACCCCATTCCCTCACTACTTGTGCCTTTTCACCCTTTAGTCTCAAAGGATTGATGAGGAGCTTGGCTTTGCCCATATCTAAGCACTAGGTATTTTCTTCCACTCATCTACCTTATATTTCAAAATTATTAATGAGATCAACTCCAATCCTAAGGAGATTAGAATACCTGAAGATTGGCTAGTAAAGTGTTCTAATAAGGTGCCTAACACTTTGCGTTTCATTAGGCTCTTAGTTCAAGTTGATTCCTAATATAAATTGGGCCTTAAATTCTTGGTTGACATATCAGATAACCTTAATTGATGGGAAGTGGATTCGCTTCTTTTCTCTACCTTAAGTATGCATTACACCTCTTAGTTAGCTAATGTACATTTACTTTCCTTTTTTTCTATATGTGATATATAGGTAGATTGTTTGTTCATTTTCATTTCATTTTTCAAGCTAAGATTCTCAGTTGTAAATCTATAGTTTAGTGGAAAGATGAGCATAGAATGGTAAATACCAAGTAGTGGAGTTGGAAACTATGGTGGTGAAATTGTATGACGAGTGAATATGTTTGATGAGGTGAAGGCATAGTTGGCTTTGGTGCATATGCAGTACAATAATCTCTTTATTGACTACTAAAATCTCAACAACGTGCTCCTTCACCTTGCCTAATCTCAAGAGATAGAGCTAGGTTGTGCAGTTGAGGTGGCTTAGCAAGAGGCTCAAAAGAAATTCTTTAATCTTTACCATTCTAAGAAAAAAATGGGGAATTACTAAGGGTGAATAGGTGCAGTTATAAGCATCCATTTCTTCAATTAGATGAGTTCAAAATTTTTCATTCTAATAAAGCCATCTATTCATATTAGCATGGCATCAACACTTTAGTAAACTAAGTGGAGACTAGAAGTGTAGTTAAAAGGATAATATTGGTTAGCTCTTGAACTATGGGCATAGTCTTTTCCACATTGAAATTTTGAGATAAAAAAAGGCTGAACCTAATGAAATAGGAATTTTAAGGTCAAATGTTTGTTAACGATCCAAGTTTTATTTAATCTACTCAATTAGCTTTAGAGAGCCAAACCTTTCTAATATCATAGGGCATGATTTAATAAAATTTTGCTTGTGATTCTATGCCTAATTAGTCTGAGCTTAGTTTAGAGCAATCATGAACTATTCGTGTGAACTTAATCTAAGGCAAGCCCCTTCATATACCTAAAGGAATACTTAGTTTTTGAGCTTTGCCTTGACCCAATTTTAAACTTAATGTTAGATAAAGCTTTTATTTAGTCCTTTATATTATATTGATGCATTTTTAGCTATATCTAAGGCTTTATGTTTTAGTTAGTTTTTGAACTCGATGTTGAGATCATTCAAGTCTAATCTTAGATGAAGGTTTTCTTTAGCTCTTGAGCTTTGCATTGATATATTTGGACCTGGATTTTAGGTTAATCTTTCAAATAGTCTTTGGACTTGGCGTTGAGGTAATTTGAGCTCTCTTCCTAACTCAAATCAAGAAACGTTTATATGTATTATTTATTCACTTAGTCTTTGAGCTTTATAATTTGGTAATTTGATCTCCTTTCTAGCCTCAAATCAATTACATGAACATTCATTTGCCTATATCTAAGGACAACAACACCAATAAATCATTTATTCCATTAGGCCAAGCTATGGTAGAATAGGATCATAAATACTACAATATTTTTTCAAGTATGTCAATAAAGAACTGTAAATAGTGCTCTAGCACTTTTGGAAATGAAGTCTAACATATTAATAAAGGAAAGTACTTAACAAAAATGCAAAAAAGGATATTACATGCAAAAGTGCTTCAAATTTTAGATGTTTTATGGCCTCACAAACTTTATTCTCCTCTTATCTTGTATCTCATAAGCACTTCCGTGTAAGGCATTCAACACTTTGAAGGGAGTTCATGCTGGGTCTAGCTTTCCTAATGGTTAAGATGCCTTTTCCTATTTGAAGACCAAGTTGTTAACTTAGAAGTTTTTAGCCTTCATTTTTTGATCAAGGGCCACTTGAATATGCTTTTTGTATTGGCTTCTAAAGGTCTATCACCCTCTCTTTTTCCTCTATCATATCAAGGTTTTGTTTCATTTTCTCCTTATTTACCTCAGGCACATAACCATGCACTTACCCTATGACATGTTGGATGGGGGTTTGCTTTATTAAAGTAGAGGTAGTTTGATATTAGAATGTCCATCTAATCTCTTCTTGTTAGATTGAGTTTGACCATATGATTTGTCACCTTAACTTATCATTGTGGTTGTGAGATTAAATTGAAATATTGAGTTATTTTTGTTTCCTATCACCTACTTTGTATCAGAACTCCTTGAAATTACCTTCCATTATTTGAGATCAAATCCATAAGGACTCTAAATCAGCATACGATGTTCATTAAATAAATTTTGATATTACTGCTAGTATGGCCATGCCTTTGCCTCAACCAATTTAATAAAGTAAACCACAACTACCATGAGAAATTTTTGTTATCTCATAACTATTGGAAATTGACCTACATGCTTATCCTCCACCTGGCAAAGAGGGATAGTATGCTTATGAAACTTATCGATTTGATTGACTGGTGGATAGTGTGAAGGAGATAGTGAATCAAAGATCTAAGGCGCAATGAAATTTCAAACTTTTCATCAAATGAATTTAACTTGATTCACTATTGATGAAGCATCTATTTTTGGCCAAAAGGATGGATTTAAAGGAAGAAGGAATTACCTAAAAAGATCATCCAAATCAAAGCGGTAATGCAACTAAATGACTCTTCATTTGTTCACTATTTTTAGCCACTATTTTCCCTCAATTTGTAGCAATATATCATCTCCAGAAAGAACCCCAAATCTGTCCAAAATAGCAGTAAGAAGTGGTGCAAAAATTGCCTCAAGATACTGCTTGGATTGAAGAATCCTTCTTCAACTTGGATTCTTTCTTGTTCATATCAAAGCACCTTATTGTGATGCCTCTACTGAAGTCCACACAACTTTAGATCACTCCTAATCGTCTTATCTTTTGCTAGAATAGTTGGTATAGAAAATTGAAGCTTGGAGAGAAAGAGAGAGATTGTACGAGAAACAGTTAGAGAGTTTTTAGGAGATAGTTTTTGGTTACACCAAAAAGAGATAAGCGGGAGGGGATATTTATATCCCTGATGTTCGAAAACTTTAATTCTTTCTTGGGCTTTTATATTGAGTGATTGGGTGCATCAAGGACTCTCTAGATGCACCCCTCACACTATTGGTCCAAATGATGTCACTCAAGTGCCAAGTAGGATTTTAATCCAACTAATTAAATCTCTATTTTTATTGTCAATTTTAAATGGTCACATTCCATTTAAATATTTTACTAAAAAATTAAGACCCTTTGATATCAATTAAATCAACTCTTTAATTTAATTGATCCAACTTAATTTCTTAAGTTGGTAAGAATAATTAAACTAGTCACATGACCTAATTAAATTAATACTTTAATTTAATTGATCGTATTTAACTCTTTAAATCAATTAATTAATTTAACCCTTTTAAATTAATCAAGCCCTTTTTGAATTAGTCAATTAGTTTCTTTCAATCTTAACCAATTTAATTATCCAACTCTTTAGATAATTTCTACAAGTCTATTAGAGCGCCTAAAGGCTTTTGTGTGTGACCCATTAGGTTTACCAATTAATTAGACATGGGCTTGCAACTCTTTGCAATTTATTGAATATCAAATATTCCGATTAATCTAAGCTTCTTTAAACTAATCCCTCTTTAATTAATCTCTATTAATTGAAGAGTACCCAATATCCATAGTTGATGTCTAGCACAAGCTTACAAAACCCAATCAATTGGATGGATTAATTAGTGTTAACTATTCTGTTTATGATTACCATTTAAATGTGGTCATTCTATTTCCTTTCCCCTAAAAGAGGCCTAGTGCTAGATATTACTAATTTCGTCGATAACTATATATCTATTTTTGATGCTCAGTTCTAATTTATGACCACAACTTTAGAAAACTTCTTTTTTGAATTGTCCTATCACCTTACGCAAGGATTTCTCAAAATCAATCATTATAGAATACATAGGAACTCAACTTGTTCTTCATAAAAAGCAAACAAATCCCTTTTTGAGACTTGCAAACTTTCGTACATAGATTGCTTTTACCCAACCAAAGCCTTGAGCGACCCGTTAAGTGGTTAGGGTAAAATCAAAGTATAAGAACCTAAATACAAGGTTACTATAGAACCTTAAGTGAAAGGACTAATTATATGCACTACTGCAAGCTAGGGAATTTTTCATTACCAATAAGCCACTTTAGCTATCTTATAGATTCTTTAAGCAAGTCAGTGAATTAGTTCTCTAATAAGCACCCACTAATATATATCCATATCGCATATAGGGATTGCCCATAAAACAGAGCAATATCCAACTCCTTAGAGCATGCATCATTAGTGCAAGTTTATTTGAATCTTAGATGCACTATTTTTAAGATTTTCTGCTTGGAATATTCAAAATTGTGACTATAAAGACTTATTTCATGATCATAATCATATGCATGACCAAGTTCTGTAGTCTTGTATAATTTTAGGGCTTCAACCAAATGCATGTAAAGATTTATCATAAAATGCATAAGATGATGATGATCATTTATATAATATCATTGAATTAAGATTGTAGCATAAGTGTATTGATACATGCTAATCTCATTGGTTGTGGGCAATATTCCAATAATCTTCCACTTTCCCTAAAGCCACTTTCCCATGGTCTTTAAGCCCATCTTCCCAAGATGTCTATCCAAAACCTTTTGCATTTGGGGTTTAAATAGTAGATCTGTTACATTCTCTTTCAAGTAGACTCTTCACTTGTATTTTGTCTCTATCAATGATTTCATGGATCAAGGGATGGTGCCTTAGTATGTGTTTGGATCATTACTGAGATCTTGGCTCTTTTGCTTGTGTAATGACGCCATTATTGTCACAAAAGATGATGCTAGACATTAAATCTAACTCTTGGATTAAGTTTTTAATCCAAGTACATTTCTTTTTGGTATCTAATGTTGTAATGTACTTTACATCGATGGTTGAATTAGCCCCAATTTCTTGCTAAGAACTCTTCCAACTAGCTATGCTGTATTAAGATAAAATACAAATTCAAACATGGATTTAAGGTTATCTTCATCAGATGGGAAACTAGAATCCAAAAGTCTTTTGAGTTTCAATTCTTTATTGTGAAATACAAAAAATAAGGCCTTAGCCTTTCTCAAGTACTTTGAGGAATGTGTTTATAGATTTCCAGTAACTCTTAATAGGGTATTGGTAGCAGCTCGTAAGACTTGGAGTGTATGTTACATCTGGTCTCGTACATAGCATATCATATATTTTCCTTTCAATTGTGGATGCATAAGATATATAGGATATCTTTTTACTCTTTTCCTTTGTTTGAGGGGCCATAAACTTAGAGATACAAAGACCATGTTTCATAGAAAGGTATCCTTACCAAGATTTACCCATACTAAATCTCTTTAGTATCTTATCTATGTACTAAAATTGGGAAAGCCCCAATATCTTCCTTGATCTATTTTATAGGCTTGTATTCCTAATATGTAGAATACCTCTCCTAAATCTTTCATGGAGAATTTTGAAAATAACCATAGTTTAGTACATTCCAACATCTTTCTCTCATTCTCAATGAGAATGATGCCTTTGACATAAAAGCACAATAAATTGAATCAAACTTCTACTATCCGTTTTTTGTACACAAACAATTCTTATACATTCTTTATGAAACTAAATAATTTTACTATCTCATCAAAATGTATGTTCTAACTTCAAGATGCTTGCTTGAGTTCATAAATGGACCTTTAAAGTTCGTATATTGCTTACTCCCTTTGGATATAAAACCTTTCTATAGCACCATATAAATTTCCTTGTCAATGTTTCCATTGAGAAATGTGATCATTACACTTATTTGCCAAATTTCATAGTCATTGTAAGTAGCTATGGCAAGTATAATCATAATGGACTCAGATATATCAATTGGTGAGAAATTTTCTCAAAATAATATCAGGTCTTTGAGTCTAACCTTTTGCCACAAGTCTTTTGTTAACTCCAATCTTGCGCTTATAGACCCACCTGCAACCAATGGGTACAATATCCTCAAGTGGATCTGCTAAAGTCCACACTTTGTTAGAGTACATGGAATCTATTTCAATTTTCATGGGCTCAAGCCAATGCCTCGAATCCATTTTCGACATAGCTTTCTCATGTATCCTTAGATTACTATTCATTTGACATGTCTCATGAAGGAATCTGAACCTTTTAGGTTGCTTTTTGATTTGGTTTGGCCTTCCAGGAAGTTGTGTACTAGGCTCAGGATGCTCTTTTGTTTCCAACGCCTGTGAGATATGTTGATAATCTTGAACTTTATCAAGTTCAATGACATTGTCTTTTCTATCTAATAGAAATTCCTATACCAAAAAGTGGCATTCCTCGACAGAAACACCTTTTGTTCCAATGGGTCATAAAAGTAGCAACCCAAAGACTCTTTTGGGTATCTCATAAACTTGCACAAAATGGGTCACACATCTAACTTGTCTCCTACTAGTCTCTTGATAAAGATTAGAGACCCCTAATGTCACGCCCACATTAATAAAATAAAATAATTTTTATACACAATTTAAACGAATAAAACGACTATGACTTGAAAGTTGCTCCTCATATCTTGACCTTGCTAATTCTCTTCCATATTTGAAAAATGTCAACAAAAAGAGTGAGCTCAAGAGCCCCAGAAGCATTTTAAATATGCTTAAGAAGCAAAATATTCAATCAAATAACCTATAATGACTTATAGTCAACATTACAATGTGACTATCACCTCAAAATTGATGGACAATCCATCATCATAACAAAACTTACAAAGGTTTTGAAACTAGTTCCAAATCAAAATATAACAAAAGTTCCATATCACATAGATTCCACATCACATAAGTTCCATATCATAGAGCAAATTATTATAGTCAGTATGATTATACAAAATATATTCACATATTAAGGATTGTAATGTAATCCCCCATACTAATGAACATTTCAAACCTTCAACATAAGTAAAATACTTACCCACAATTCTTTTTGAGTGAAGTAGAAACACTACTTCAAGATCGCTACATTCTTCTTCTTTCTCTTATGCTTTCTACCCCAACCCCTTACATGGAGCATTTTACTTGCTAATTCCATGACTCTAAGGGGATTCATACAGCATCTCTCATAAATTTCTCTAAGGATATACTTTGCCTCATCTTTTCCCAAGTATTGTAGAAGTAATTATGTGAAGACCTTTGATATAGGATACCATGGATGAAGACAAAATGGAGACTAAACATCAAGATCCGTATCCTTTCTTTGTAAGAATTTGATTAGATGCATGTGCTAATCTTCCCATTCTTCTAAAGTAACTACTTATGCATTTGAGCTTATTTTTTCTAGCTCCGTGATAATGAGGTTTTTAGTCATGTAATCAACCAAGCAACTAGCTATCTAGCCAATAATCTATTAGAACATTAATTGACCTAGGAATTTGTCAAAGCTAGAACTCCTCAAGCTGATTCTTTAGTTTTTCAATTTATTTCTTTGTTGGATTGTCTTTTCATCCTTGTCTTCATATGAAGCTTTTAGATGTTTAGAGGCCAATTGAGGGTTCTATATATTGTCAATGACCACTAGGCACTATCTAATGCAATCTTAATCTCTATTATCATGGCTTTATACTAGTTTCATTATTAGATGTCTTGAAGTTTAATTTGATGACAAAAACTCCATTTTCTTATCATTGAAGGCATTCAATACTAATTTTGCCCATTTGCTATTGTACTAGAGGTGTCACCCTTCTACAAGAGCCATATCATTTGCTCTTTTCTATCTCTGGTCATCTTTGTCATGAAGTTAGCAAGAGCTTTACCTTTAATATTTATTTGTGGTGTTTAGTTAACCATCAAATTCACCTAGCTCTATTTCACATGTAATGAGCCTCCTAGATATCTCAGGATGCCCTAGAATCTAGCATAGAGGGTCAATTATCAAAATTATGATAAAATAAGATACAAAGAATGGTCTCAATCTCTAGGCATCATAACTAGGGCTATTGCTAATTTTTCCCTGTTAGAGTATCATAGCTTGGCATTGTATAATACTTTGTTGACTTGGTAGATAGGCTTTTACAGACCTTATCATGTATAAGAAGGGTTGAGCCAGCTCATATGACAAATGAAGCTAGGTAGATAAATAGTTGCTTACCTTCTACAAGCATCATCAATAGGGCTAATCACATTAAGCAATCTTTCAGCTCCTTTAAAGCTTTTGAATTGTCTTCTCTTTATTAGAGTTTGCTAGCCTTCCTTAATATCCTAAAAACTGTGGGACTCTTCTTGGTCGATTTAGAGATGAAATGGCTGAGGTTAATTAGCTCAGTTCTAAACTTTTTCAAATTTACCTTGATTTTGTTCTCAGTCCTTATGTGTCCTAAAATTTTTCCACCATAGAACTCAAGAGTAGCTCTACTAGGTTAAGCTTTATTTTGAATTGTTTAAGCGTATTAAAATTTTTTCACCAAATCGTGATTATGCTTGCTTGACCATTTCTGACTCTTGACTCATTGGAATAGTGCCCTACAATCCAAGTAGATTGGCATGTAAAACTAATTCACTTATGATACAATTTTGATTGAATGAGATTTAAATACAATCTTATGTATTTATGATTTTCATGCATTTGGTTGAAGACCTTAAATTATATAAGACTACATGACTTGATCACGCATATGATGGTGATCATGAAACAAGTCTCTAAGATCATGATTTTAAGTATTTCAAGTCATAGAATCTTAAGAGATGGGGCATCTAAAATTTGGATAGACTTACATTAACGGTGCATACTTTAAGAAGCTGGATATTGTCCCGTTTCATGGGTAATTTATGTTAGACATAGAAGCATATTAGTGGGTGCTTGTTAGAAAATAAGTTCATTGATTACCCACCTAGAGAATCCATGAGATAGCTGAAGTGGCAAGTTAGTGGTGTGAAATTCTTTAGCTTATGATACTGCATATAATTAGTCTTTTGACTTGAGGTACCACAGTAACCTTGTATTTTGGTCTTTGTGCTTTGGTTTTGCTTCAGCCATGTAGCGAGTGTCGGCCAGGGCTTAGGTTAGGCATACGCTATCTAAGTATGGAGGTTGGTGAGTTCCAAAATGAGTTCCATTTTGTCCATCTATGAAAAATGGGTTAATCTCCTATGTATTCTAAGATGATCGATTCGAATAAATTCTTGTACAAGATGATATGACAATTTGAAGAAGGAATTTGTCATAATTGTGAATCGAACATCACAAATAGGTACATAGTTATCTAGGGTATTAGTGGATCGACAAATATCTTGCCTTAAGCCTCTTTCGAGAAATAGGAAACAGAAAGACCATATTGTATAGTAATTGTAAGTGGTAATGGTTCATCCCAAATTAATTTATCTAATTGGTTGGGCTCCATAGACTTATGCTAGGCATTAAGTTTGAAGATTGGGTGCTCTTCAATTAATATAGATTAACTGAAAAAATAATTAATTTAAAAGAGTTTAGACTAATTGAAATATTTTATATTCATTAAATCAAAATAAGTTGTGAGTTAATGTCTAATTAATTGGTGAATCTAAAGAGTCACAAACAAAAGCTTAGAACATTATAATTAGAAATAGAGAAATCATCTAAGGAGTTAGATAATTTAGTTGGTCTAGTTTGGATTAGACCAAGTTCACTAATTAAAGGTTGTTCAGAATGGAAAGATTAATTTAAGTTGTTAAATTAACCTAATAATTTAAGGATTTAAATTAGACCAATTAAATTAAGAAGTTAATTTAATTTGAGCTACGCAAAAGTTTAATAGGGTTAGTCAACTAAAAGAGTTAAGTTGAATTAATTAAGTTAAAGATTTAATTTAATTAGTGAGAGAATCTAATTTTGGAGGAAAATTAAAATGGAAGCATCTATTTTAAAATATTAATGTGGCATTTTAATTTTGAAAATTAAAAATTCCAACTAAGCATGCAAATTAGCATGCTAGTTGGCAAGGTGTGAGGATACTGTGGTGAATAATTCTAGGAGCATCCAAATCACAGTATAAATACACCAATCCTCACACATGACTAGCTACTTGCTCATTTCCCTCCCAATATTTTTTTTATCTCATATATTGAGAAAAACCACCCATCTTAGATTCTCTCCAACTTTTCTCTCTTTCTTTTCCAACTCCTTCACACCATCTCTACTTTCTTTCTTCTTCTTCCTCAATATAATTCTACCAAAACAGTGAGGAACTACAGTGTGATAGATGTGTGGATACCTTTGGAGGCACTATAATTGGAGTGTTTGTTGTTTGTGAACAAGATGTAGCATTTAGAGAAGAGTTTTTCAAAGATAAAAGAGTATTTTTGAGGAGATCAAAGCTAGCGACCTTGGTGCTCTTTTGTGCAGCTTTTGCTGCCATTTTTCCACCATTTGGAGGAGCTTTTAAAGTTAGAAGTTTATGGACTTGAAGCTTTTGGAGTGGCAAGAAGGAGATCTACAAATTGGTGCTGAAACTTTTCATTAATAAGCTCTCAATTGAAGAATCTACCAGTTAATTTTGAGAAATCAACAAAGGTAGTTCTTTTTCTCCCTAAATCCTTAATTAAGGCATAATCTAGATCCTTGGGTTTCAAATTTATGTTTTAATTTCCTACTATTTTATGAATCCTTGCTTCATCTCTACCTTTATGACCAACATGAAAACCTATATAAACTTATACATTCCATTCGATTTGGGTTCAAACAATCCTATCCACTAGATAGGTTGCTCTAGTATTCTTCCAATAGAACAACATAACTACTTCATAGTTTGTATGTCATGACGTAATGAAGCCTATCTATTTCTTGTTCTCAATATGCAAAGTTATCTGGTGATACCTTTGTGATGCATCATCATGCTTAATAGTTACAACATGCAATGAAACCTACTAACTAGTTTATCTAAGATAGAGGATAGAAATTTGTATAAATATTTAAAATCTATACATTCTCCACTTTGACTTAATTTTTAGGATGAGCATCATATTAGACAGCATTATGAAAATTTAAATTCCACTATATGTTTAGCCTTTAGGAGTTTTGAACCTCCTTTTGAATAATAATATTTTGTAGTAGGTGAAAGTAGCATCTTGTTTTGCTTAACTAGTGCAAGGTAGGGCCGTAATCAATTGTGGTCGATCACTCATGCATCTATTCCCCTAGTCTCAGGGTGAGAAAGAAAACACTCTTCCAAATGAGAAAGAAAAAATCTTAATAATTCATGGAAAAGCTCTAGATAGAGTAGAGAGCTAAAATTTTCCTATGATCTCCTAGTATGAACTCTATTATCATGAGCTCTTTGCTGGGTTAGTGCAGTTCAGATCTCTACCTCTTTTGGGGATATGATTTGTGATGCTCAATCAATCTCTTTTTCTGCTTACCTATTTACTTTCTTGATGGTCTTCATAAATATTTGGCCCCACATATTGATCTCAAACCACCTCTTCTACTAAATTCTTTGTAGAATATTTTAGATTGATATGATAAGTTGAATCAATAGCTTGGAAAGTAGATATTATTACTTTTTCCAAGATTACATTATATATTAAATGGGTGTTCACAACCAATAGTTAGACTATTGTTGTCTTCCTACACAGGCAAGTCCTTAATGATACCAATAGACCTACTTGCCCTAAAGGTCACACTATTTCTCCAATAAATCAAAACAGAGTTGTTTGCATGATTGCAGCTTCACTTCACTTAGATCTATCTAGAGTTTGGGCTTACTTGGTGTGGTAGTCCCGCTATGAATTCATGCAAGTATCAACATTATATCAATTTTTTGAGCTCATCAAATCAATGCATTCACTTATTATTAAGCTATATTTATTTTGGAACTTATAGAAGGTATTTGACTTAGATTGACGAGGTCTATCTTTTGCCTACTAAAGGCACGTCATGAACCCCAATCTATTTAATTACTTATAAGAATTAGGTTTGATGTACCCTCAATAGAGCATAATTATCAAACTTCTGGGTAAAAAATAGGGCTCATTCTCCCTGACCCTGACCTTCTTAGAGGGCATCAATTATTCTTTCATCTCTTTGCACTTCTCCATTTTCTCCATTTTTTTAGTACACTTTACCTTTTCTATGTTTATGTATTTTTAGCTTGGGCGAGTAGCTTATCAAAGTAATTTTACCAATTTTTAGGTTAAAAATTTGAAGAAAAGGTTATCTTTAGTTCTAGTGCAAAGATACTAACTAGCACTTTTTGCGTAGTTGACAGAATATCTAATGCTATTATGGTAAACCTCGTAATGGAGCCCTAAGGTGTAGTTGAGCAGACTAAAAAAATTTATTTGGTATTGCTTACTAGTGGCATATTAGTGTGTGGATATATAAGCAAACTCGATAAAAAAATGATGGAACTAGTGAAACCTAACCAAACCACCACTGGTTTGGACTCCCCAAGTAGTCAAGAAGATCCAACACTTAACCTTGGTTGGTGTAGTGTGGTGATGTTCTGAAACTCACACAAATACTCTGTGAGTTGCATGCTTTAACATATCTTGAGATAGAGAACAACCCAAGTATTCAAATAGCCTATACTTCATTAGTTTTTTACTGGAAAAAGTGCCATTCTTTATCTCTTAATTCTCCCCCACAATCTTTTTCTTCATTTCCTCATTTCTTTTCAAGTATCAACCATCTCATTAGTGAGATTCTGCTTGGGTAGATTTCTTTCCCCTATTAGTTGAGATGATACTTGACTCTTTATTACCTCATCTATTTCCACTTATATGGCATTTTATTTCTCTTTTTTCACCCCTCAAGATGGCATATGATATGGACCTAAATTATTTCGTGGTAGGGTATGAGGTGCTCTTCCCAACTCCCTAACAACAAAGCTTGATGTCAATTATGGCAATGAGCAAACTTGTCAGTAGTTTCATGGTCAGCTAACCAAAACCATGAGGTTCAACAGGCATAAGGTTTCCCTAAAGTGGTGGTTGCTCCTCAAGGCAGTAATGCGGCTTCTTTCTTGATGGTTGTTAGCTTATCCCATTTGAACTTAACATTCTCATGTTCTACAAATCTTGAACAAAATTTTTCATAGACGGGATGCACAAATTTTAAGTCTACAAAAAATATTATAAGATAAGAAAACTATGGACAAATATAATATTTAATTTAAACGAAAAGTGGTTACAATGTTTGTGAAATATCTTTGTAATTGAAGATTAATTCCTCTTAATCTTTTTCTTGGGATACGACTCAAGGGCTTGATGCTTATTCTTGAATTAGATGTGTAATTCCCTCATAAACTTGTGAATGAAATCATAAACCTCCTTGCAATCAAGTATTTGTTTTGATACCAAGGTCTTTAGAATTTAATGCTTTTGAAGAAGATGTAGAACCTTTATGATTGCAACACTTCTTTGTGGCAAGAGGTCAAACTTGAGAGCTTGATGTTTGAATTTCTTGATGTGTAGTATGTCTCTTGGTAACTCTTTTTATGGGCGCGAATTAGTGTTTCATGACTTTGAGCTTGAGTCTTCCCTTGGGTTTAAACACCACTTGAGATGAGCTTAATTTGCTAATTGACCACATTTAAATGTATTCTGGCCTAATTAACTAATCTAAAATAATTAAGACTTTCATCATTCATTTTGGATTTACCCATTTACAAAGTGCAAATTTATTATGGTCTTTAATTAGAGACCTATATCAATAGTCAATTTATTTTGGCTATCAAATTATAATTTACCCCAATAAAATTTTAATGTCAATAGATGCTAATTGATGCATCCACCTTAATGACAAGTTTCTTGATCATGTCGCTCAATACATTTGGACTTGCACCATAATTGGTTAAGAGGGTTGGGGATTTTTTCAATGAAAACCCTCCAACGTTCAAGTTAATTCTAACTATCTTGTCAAGAAAAATAAATGATAAGTGTATGTGCTTGCTTTGTTTCCTAAGTAAGAAAATATGCATAGTAAGTTGTTAAAGTTACCTACTTAGGAAGGAATTTTGTAACCGTACCTCAACATCCACTTTGATGGTTGTAGGGTTGAAACTTATCTCCAGAATCATGATCCTGATTTTCTAGGCATCTTGTTGGCCATTTACAATTGGCACAGACAAACTAGACTAGCATTCTCTTTCATTTATGGAAATGCTTCTAGTTCGCTTGGATACTTAAAACCTATATTTGCCTCTATTAGATTAGCCACCATATACTATCAACAAACTTCTCAAATGGTATTTGTGGAGGTTTGCCCCTAGCTCCAAGTGTCTCCCTCTTTTCTCCCTAAGGTATTATCCTGTAAGAGAGCACTCACTAGCTAAGTTAGCCTATCTAGGTAGAGGAAGGGGTACACAAGGTCTCCTATGGTCTTTGTGATTAGGCCACTCCATTAAATAAGAATTTCATCATTGATTTTGAATTGACCTATTTTATAAAGCCCAAATTTACTATAAACTTTAACTCGAGACCTAAATCAATAGCAAATTTAATTGGGCTATCAAATTGTAATGTATTTTAATAAAATTTTATTCTCAACAAATGCCTCCACTTCAAGGCTCGATGAAGAACATACCAATTACAAATGTGATGCAAGATTTAAAGTACTTAATTTAATTTTCTTTATCACTCTCATTTATTTAAACTTAGATCACAGAAATCATTAACTCAAATAGAGTAATTAAACAACCCCCATTGGTAAATTTGAAGCAAGTTTCGGCCTCCTTTAGCATGATAGCAACAGAGAGATGCAATAATAATAACTTCTCTTATTTAATGTACTTTTCTCCCCACAAATTTTTTTAATTAAATATGGTGGCCATGTGTGATTTTGTAGTCAGAATTAGACTACCCTTAACTGAGTAGCATAAAAGGAGCAAACCAGCAATAGATTATGGAAATAAGCAAAGAGGAGCAATATGAAAACAAGCCAGCAACTTATTTATTTATTTATTTTTTTATTTATTTATTTTTGAGTAATTGGAAAATTAATTCCTTCTTTCATTTTAAAGACATGGGCCTACGTCATTTAAATCTTTAAATAAAGAAACCAAACCTATACTTATTTCATTTGGTGAATCAACAAGCTATACCAGAACATTCAACATGATCTTGCAGGTCTCGTATTTTCTCTAAAATTTTTATTTTATTTATTGTTTTATAAAAAAATAGCCTAGGTTCAAAATAATTCCCAACATTGATAGAGAAAGAAAGCTTTGATTCATCCTTAAGCAATAAACTTGAGCAACAAAATTTGAACTTAGCACTTTACATAATAGCTCGCCCAACATCTGCTCCTAACCTCTCTCTCTCTCTCTCTCTCTCTCTCTCTCTCAAGCATATGACCATACTACAGGTCCTTCAGTATTTAGAGAGTACTTTTTCCTTTTCCATTATATAGCAATTTGTAGATAAGCAAAATTTCTATATGTTTCCTTTTCCACTTTAATGCAAACTACCAAATCAGTGAACTTCTAGCATTGGCCAAAAAAGATCACAGTGAAAAATTGGGAGAAATTTCCTTACTCATTGCTTTCCTTGAACTAGAGAGATAACTTAGTTATCTTTTCATCCGATTTTGTTTCTTTCAAAGAAAATCCATTTTTTTTATAAACTCAATCATCAAAATGCAGAAGTTTCTATACACAAGCTTAGACTTTGGGAAATTTTCCTTTGTTTGGGAAGTGAATTTGGAATGATCAAGAAATACCAAACATCATTCTTGCATTATTCTTTTCCAAGAATTTTTTCGATATGAAGATCTTCCCTCACTTATGCATATACATTCTCTATAACAAAGTACAATGCGCAATTTTACTCAGAAGGTCAAAGACAATAGAATAGTAGGTTTCTTTTTGTTCTAGATTACTTGGCTTTTGTCAAATGGGTTGATAACCCTTATCTTCCATTACCCAATTGCCTTACTGTTTGTCATAGCTTCACCAAGCTCTCTTGCATACATTAGTATGGTATCTGTTTGTGGTTTCTTCTAAGAGAAAAATCACCTTTGTTCTTCTTGCTTTTTTTTTTTCACTTTTCTACAGACTTCACAGTTCACGAGCATTCCTTAGAGTAGGTAAATTGGCATTGTAACTTTCTTCACAGAATATTGGTTCAATCCTCTCATTTTTTTTATTGAGCAAAACACTATGCTATTATTATCTTTTCCTGTTCCTTTTTCTTCATTACTTTTCATTGAGATAAATAATGGATAAATAACTTGCTTTTTATTCAAAAATTTAGTAAAGCTATAGAGATAGATATCAAGGACTATAGTGAGCCAATCTATGCATCATGATTTTGGGTAACGAGGACATTTTTTTAGTCAATAGCACTACTTTATGTGTGTATGAACCAGCCATAGATGCTCAATCCTATGAGGCTAAATGAAACTACTCCATTTATGTTCTTGAATGATTCGAGGAGACAACTAAGGAGAAATTGATCAATGTTCTAGTATTTTTGCTTATTTTAGAGTCGTGTTGTTGAGGACATCATTTCATGATATCAGAGCCATGCATGTAAAGTTTTATTTTTGAACTACTATCTTAGCATCAATGGAAGCTTATAGTGGATTCTACTATCCAATTTCAATGAGGTACTTTTCACATTGACTATTGGGAGTGGGCAAAGGACGTGCTGGGCCATGATGTAGAAACTTTTTGTCAAGCTAAAATCTATACAGCTGTTTATGCATCATTTGTCATGTAAGTCTTCAATAAGAACATCCTCTAAGTATTCCTCGAACTGTGGTGCCCTTCCATAAACATGTTGCATATTACAATCAGAGAGCTTTAGATTTTGTGGAATACTGATATGTGAAGATTTTAAGATGAAGTTATTTCATCTACTAAGGAGCTACTAGAGCTACTTGGTGGTTGCACCTATTGACCTTCTCTGTCACAAAGCTACAAGCATTTATTTGCAACATACTACACACTTTCGAAAGATTCAACAATAGACCTATTATTATCTAGAGAAACTGGCCCCTAGTTAAAAAGATTAAAGATAAAAGACACATTAACTTGGAGAGCAACTTAAAGTTTTCTTTTGAGGGTGCTTTCAACTAAAAAAAATTGAGTCGGATTCAATTTTGGAGAGCGATATAAGATAATCATGTGAGTGTATTTTTTTCATACACAACAAGATCTCTATAAACTTGAGGCAACAAAAATTCAACGAGCTGAGGTTGTGAATAGTCTAAAAGTAGAACTACTTCAAATCATTACCAGCAAAAAGAATTGAAGACTCATTTTACCGAGTTAAGCAGTAATGAAGAGTTTACTAACTTATCACACCATGAACTGAAGCAAACTTATCCACCATTCAAAAAGAAGTAGACACCTAGAGGGAAAAAGTCTCAAATATCAAGAGCACTTCATTTTTTATTGACAAAGAGGTTAAGGCTTTGAAGAAGATAGAGAAACTACTTGAAGAATTCAAACATGATCTAACAGCCTTTGACTTATTTAGTTGAGTACTTAATTTATTGGCACTTTTTTTTAATTTTTTTTTCTCTTAATTGATGTAAAAGAATATTTGTTATCTTTCTATATGCCATAAAAGTTATTTTCTTTTCATCAATTTTTGCTTCCTTTTTTTGGTGACATTTTTCACACTTTTCACATTGATGCCAACTAAGGCTACACTCATACTTCTAACACTTGAATGATTAAAAAACCCTATTTAAGCTTACAGAGTAAATTGGCTATCCCCATGATGAACCAAACTTATTTAAAAATATGACTAAACTTGGAAACAAACTCCAAGTTTCTTATGTACTCAACCAGGGGGATCAAGTCACCATATAGTTCAAAGAATCCTTTTTTTTTTTTTTTTTGAGAAGGGGTCGTACATAGTTTATTCTCATGTGGGCCAGGAGTAGCCATAGCTTAGTCACCTTGGATGAGGTGATGTATTTCTATATTTTAATTATGAAATACTTTTAGTGGTATAGGCTAGCAATTTATCCACATAGACTACCATTGGTGGGCATAGTACACAATTTATACTCATATGGTTAGAAGTAACATAAAATTTATGTTCATGCGTTAAGGAACAACATGCAGTTTAGGCTTAAGCATTAAGGATCATATGTTTTCATGGATAATAGTGCATTAGTAATTTGTCATTTGGGGGGCCAATATGTAAATCTAACATTATCCACCAATTTGTAGGTGTCATTTGTGTAAGCTCCTTTAACCACATAAAGACTGTCTCCTTTTGATATAAACTTGTTTCACATTCACTGGTCGATGAGAGTGCTTAGTCGATTAAATATAGAGATGAAATGATCACTTGATTTTTGATTTCCATTATTTTTATATATTTCAACTACAATATGTTGGACACTAATAAACTTATCTTTTTTTGTCATTTGTACCTGATGGGGCTCACTTGGTGGAAATCCTAAACCAATTCTCAATTGATCAATATGTAACCCTTAACTTTATAATTTTTATTGTGCTTTGCTGAGGCCATGAATCTTTTCTCCTATCAACTCAGGCTTCAGCCTCTTTAGCTTGGACAGATTAGAGAAGTCATATCTAAATTAGCCAAGAGACTATATGCTTTTGGATCAAATATCCCATGAATTTCTTGATGTTAGGCTCTACTGGAAAAAAATTCAACTAAAGCTTTTGAGTTCAAATTGACAATGAGCATGATTAGCTCTTTTCTAATAACTCGATAGTTATTTGATCCTACCTTCTCTATTTGTGTTTTTTCATTGTTCAGTAATGGAGTGTATCCTTAAGTGATTTTTGCTTTTTTTTTCTAATGTGATTGAAGTTTATATTGAGTTATTGGAAAATTAGATATTTTTTTGTATTTATCAACTATGGTCGATAAGGTTTCAATAGTAATCAACTTCTTAGACTTTTCACCATTAGACTCCAAAGTTATATGTTTAACACATTTGCCCTTGATAGAATGATAGATTGGAGCCTTTGAAAGCAATGTTTCTTCTTTCGAATCTAGTTCTTAATATAGCTTAGCATTTATAAAATATGATTCAACCTTTGTGGATTTCTTTATATTAGCATCGACTTTAACTATTTCTCCATATCTCGAATACTCGAAGCATTAATGAAAGATAGACAGAACTGCCCCATTTTTGTGAAGCTATGGTCTTCCTAGGAATAGGTTGGAAGAAGTCTTTGCATTAATGACATGAAATAGAATATTTGTTTTAGTTCTCCAATAGTAAGGTCTAAACAAATCATTCTAATAGCCGTCTGGTCTTCTAGATTGAAACTTTAAATGGTTAAGTGGCTGCGAGATAAGTCCTCAACTATGATCATTAATTGTTTCATAGTGGATTTCAGCATGATGTTAACTACTAATCCTCCATCTATGAGTTTGCAATTAACTTTCTAATCTTGTGTAAATCTAGAGATAAAAAACTATTCATTGTGATGTTTTGGCCTATCAACAAATCTTCATCCATGAAGACAATAGTAGCACAATGGGAAGTAGAATGTTAACACCCCATTTTGCTAAATATAGTGAATGCTATTTTGATCTTTTGTTTAAAGAATCTCGTAGGAAAATAACCTCTTAGAGTTGAAGACTTTTTAATGAGTTTCTCAACTCAGCACAATGAGTTTTCATACCTCCCATTATCTTTGGTAGAAGATATTTAGTTGGATGTGGTTTCTTTAAAAGTGATGGGTGAAGCTGTTGAACACATCATCTTTACCTCCGTCAGTGTATTACGGGAATCCACTTACCATTATCTTCAATTCCAAAGGTAGAATTTGTATCCAACTTTTCATTTTCATTAGTTAATTTAAACAAGACTAAATCTATGCTTCAAATTGAGGCATCTTTGATACCCCAATGAGTGAATAAAGAACATTCTTTTGGTTGCAAGCAGCATTTGCGACAATCATGATACTATGAACATTTACATCTATTGCATCTTAGGTATCAAGAATTATTTTTCTATCTTATGCTAATGTCATGATTTTTTGCTTGACCACAAAGCATTTTTCTATATGATGGCTAACAACTCAATGATACTTGCTATATTTTAGGTCATGTATCTTACCAAATTTTTCAAGGCATTTTGGCTTAGATGCTATGAACATTTTTCTTATCAACAACTCATCAAAGATTTAAGAGATGTCAAAGTCATGGAATGGCTAATCCTTCCCTTGCAATTCTTTCAACATAGGTTAGCATTTTTCATTTTTGATGTGTTAATTCTCAAGATTTTTAGAGCTACCACTTGTAGAGATTTTGATATGAGCTGTTTTAATTTCTATAGATTGTTTTACAACAGCTTTAGGGGACTCCTTATCCTCATTTGAGTCTTTTCTATATTTCTTTTGGTAGTTCACCAAAAAAATAATTTTATGGTTTGCAATGTTCAATTCTTTATCATGGGCGTAAATAGCCAATTCTTCAAAACTTTGGGGCTTGATCTCTTGGAGGGTATAAAAGAGCCCTTGATGCATCCCTTGGATGTATATTTCTATTGTTGAAACTTCTTACAACATCTTTGCAATTCAAACTTAGTACACACCAACAGTTTAATATAGCGAACAATTGGCTCATCATTCTACTGCTTTGTATTGGTAAGCTTAGTCATACCTATGACTTAATTCATGGTATAGAAGTAATTCAATAATTCTTTTTCCATTTTTCCTCAACTATCAATGGATTCGGTCTTTAAGTTAATGTACTAATAAAATGCATTCCCTTTAAGGGATCTCACAAACTGCTCACAAGGTCACCATCGGTTCTAGTATTATTGCATGTTTCTATGAAATAGGAAATATGTTATTTTACATTACCTTTTCTATTGAATTGTTGGAGCTTTGGTTGTTGATAGCCTATGGGCATCGTAAGGCATCAATCCACTTAATGTATGGTTTTGAGTACACGAGCAAGCTTAGTGAAGGGCCCTCGTATTGAGCATTAATATTGTTAGTGGTCATATCTTGCAATTGTTGAATGAATAATGTAGTAAAAGAAATTGTAGAATGGTTGGATTTCTATATAGAATCATGATAAAGTAGCACTTCGTCTATTTGTTTCTCTTTTTCAACGTTGTTCAGAGAGAATAAATGGTTTTTGGTAGACTCCTTAATGTTTGAGTGTTCTTGTTTGCTTATAAATTGGGCAATGTGGAGGTCTTTATCTTCCACAATCTGTTGAAGATCATCAATAGCTTGAGAAATTTGGGAGAGTTGTTTATTCATTGTAGTTGTTTCAATCACCAATATAGGCAGCACAAAAAAAGAAGATTATTTGGAATACATCTCTATAGGACTTACTAAGTTTGACGCATATAATAGAGGGGTGTAAATGATCTTACCCTTAATGGATGATTGATTAGCTAAAAGACCAATGTCTATAGTGTCTTTTTGATAAATGAGGGTGACTTGATTCTTTTTGGGTTCCATGGGACATTTGGAACTAAAGACTGGAACTTTGCTATAAGAGTAAGAGATGAGAGGCAAAAATCATCCCACTAGGCATGCTAGAAATTTGTTCACACAAATTTCAAGTCTACAAAAAATATTACAAGATAAGAAAAATACAAACAAATTTAATATTTAATTTAAATGAAAAGCGGTTACAATCTCTGAAAAATATCTCAGTAATTGAATATTAATTCCTCTAATTCTTTTTCTTGGAACATGATTTAAGGGCTTGATGCTTGTTCTTGAATCTAATGCATAATTCCCTCCTAAACTTGTGGATGAAATCACAAACCATCTTGAAATCAAGTATTTACTTTTATATCAAGGTCTTCAAAATTTAATTCTTTGGAAGAAGATGTAGAGCCCTTATGGTTGCAATGCTTCTTCTTGGCGAGAGCTCGAACTTGAGAGCTTGATGGTTGAATTTCTCGATGTGTGATATGTCTCCCAGTACCTCTTTTTATGGGCACAAATTTGGGGTTTCATGACTTTAAGTTTGAGTCTTTCCTTGGGATTGAACACCACTTGAGATGTGCTTAATTTACTAATAGACCACAATTAAATATATTCTAGCCCAACTAGCTAAACCAAAATATATAAGAACCTCATTATTCATGTTGGATTGACCCATTTTGTAAAGCCAAATTTATTATGGACTTTAATTTGGGACCCAAATAAGTAGTCAATTTATTTGGACTATCAACTTATAATTTATCCCAATAAAATTGTAATGTCAATAGATGCTAATTGATGCTTCCACCTTCATGACAAGTTTTTTGATCATCTTGCTCAATAAATTTGGACTTGCACCATAATTTGTTGGGAGCTTTGGGGATTTCTCCAATAAAAACCCTATAATGTTCAAGTTAATTCTAGTTATCTTGCCAAGGAAAGTAAATGATAAGTGTATCTGATTTGTTATAGTTCCCTATTAGGGAAGGGATTTTATAACCTTACCTCAACATCCACATTCATGGTTGTAGGGTTGTAACTTATCTTAAGAATCATGATCCTAATTTCTAGGGATATTATCGGCTATTTACAATGGGCACTGAAACTTGTACTAGGATTCTATTTCATTGGTGGAATTGCTTCTAGTTTTCTTGGAGACCTAAAACCCATATTTGCCTCTATTAGCTTGGCCAACCTTATACTATCAACAAACTTCTCAAGTGGTACTTCTAGAGCTTTGCCTTAAGCTCAAAGTTCCTCCCTTTTTTCTCCTTTAGGTACCATCTTGTAGGAGAGCACTTGCAATCTAAGCTAGCCTATCTAAGAAGAGAAAGAGGTATAGAAGATCTCCTATGGTCTCCATGAAGGGATACACAAGCTCTCCACCATGCTAGCTTCAGTTAAAAATAGATATATGGTTACTAAAGAATTGCAAAGTTTAATTAATTGTCTTGACACATTGATTTTATATATAAATATTATAAATATATATTATTTTCAAATATATAATAAAGAGTACTTCCTGTAAAAATGAGTATATTTTTTGAAAACTCAAGTATAGACTTTATTAGAAACTCTATAAGTTGTGATTCATTCTAATTCCCATTTTATGATTTAAAACATGTTTGCTTTATTTATTATTGAAAATATTTTTTAGAAAATTCTATTTCCAAAGCTTGTGTTCAAATTTTTATTCTTTATTTGGTTTTTTCCCTTTTAAAATATAGTATCTATAACCCTAAAAAATGGTCCACTTTCTATCTAAAATGGAAGTTATTTTATTCATTTTTACAAATTTTACTTGCATAAAATAAATACAAAAATATATTATCAAAAACAAATTCAATATTCATGTACATAATAGGTAACCGTGATACTAAATTTTAAATGTACCAAATTTATCCTTTTACTTATCCAATTCTAGTACTACACAAAAATGGAGTTAATATCCTTTCCAGTAGTTAGCAGAATTTCAAATTCTTTTTCTTAAAATGCAGTGTAAAGAGTTCTTAGTTATTGAATACTCTCAAAGTTTCGTGAATTCTTATGAATGATATTTTATGCCCAGTTTTCCTTTGAGGCTTAGTATTTATACTCTTTTTTTCTTATAATCAATCTTTTTTGAGTGTGGATACCCTTCTTGATGGGCTTATTCAATTGAATTCTTTAACCTTTTTATTCTTTCTATTACTTAACCTATTGGGGATTTTTAGTCCTTTTTAGTATGTGGACTATTTATCATATCGTTAACCTCCATAGTTTCAATTTTAAAAAAATATCTTTATGTTTAAAATATTATAAAGTCAAACTTAGTTTTTTGTATCTTATCTTAATTTGATAAAATAAGATCTTCAATTAGTTAATTAAATATCATTAATCGTGTCAAATATGTAAATTTATTTTAACTCAACTCTTGTTTAAATTAAGGTTTAGTACATTTCAAAGTTTAAAGGGTTCTTAGAGAACACTCCATCTAACAAATTTGCTTTCATCCAAGACTTAGCAAAATTTTCCAAGTCGAAAGAGAGAAATGAGAGGTTTTTTATGAGGAATACTGATGTGAGTCCTCATGGTAATTTCTCCAACACTTCATTTTTTCCTTACTCTTTTACTTTTTTCCTTTTTCATTAATAAATTTTTATCCAGCTCTATTGAGTTAATAAAATTTTTTCAGAGTCTTGTCCAATCAAGTTATGTTAGAGAGTATGTTCTATTATAAGTTTTAATTCATCATGGAGTGAAAGTTCCAAGAAAATGGGGAATGAAGAGGTAAGGGCAATGCTAGGACATCATTAGTTACTCCAAGGGCTATTGGCCCTAATGGCTCCAGCAATAGGCACCTACTGGATACCTAAAATTGGTGCATGAGAAAAGTGCACATAGAGCACCTACTTCATACAGTTGGCCACTTGTCATAATAGTGGTCAGTGCATGGGCGGCTACTATGGTGAATGCCACCTTGGGCGTTTGTGGTTCTTCTGGGCTTTCTCAAGTTTGTGGGAGTTGTTCCCCTCATGGTGTCACAACATATTCTAGGATTGTGAGCCCTCCATTAGATACATCGTCTAGTTAGGATTTAGTGAATGACAATGAGTCTCAAAAGTTGAGAAGTCAAAATCTAGTTCATGAATTATTTTCTAGCTCAAATTCTAGTCCTAAGTTTAGAGAAAAGAGATCTTTCGGTGAGGAGTCTAAAGCTGCTCCAATCATTAGTAGCAGTTTTATGCAAGTAATGGAGAATTAATGTTTACTACTGCCTAAAGAGATAGAAATTTTAAGACATTGAATATATGCTTCTAAAATGTTTAAGTTTTTTTCTTCCATTACTAAGTGATAACATAATATTATCCCCAAAGTTTATTTCACTATGTTCAACAATTATTTTAATAATTGGTTCTCTCTTTCCCCTGAACTTTTGTTAATGGACATGGTGAGGAGCTATGGGGTGCATTTAGGTCTATTTATCCCCAAATTGTTTACGTATTTTATGTGGTATCAACAAAATTTGACACTTAGGTCTTCTAGTCTCCTTAAGTAGTTCTCATTCTTTATTTGGGGTACGTAAAGTGCTTAGTGAACCTTTCTTTCATGTCTTCCCTATTCCTAATAATTTTTTTAAGTGGGTTGCCATCTTCATGAGGACCTTAGAAGGAGAGATATTTCTTCGTTTGCAATGAGAATTTTGGCGTCCCTTTTAAATTGAGTAGTCTCCATCCTTACTTTATCTAGGTCAAGCTTATCATGACCTTTCTTGGAGTTTTGAGGAGGCCAAGTTGTTTGAGTACTCCTCTGATGTGATTATGTTTCTAGTGGGTACTTAGTTTATTTCTTTTTTATTTGATTATTCATGTGTATGTCTATGTTGCTGTATGTTTGCATTCTCTTCACTTTCTATGCTTAGTTTGGCAATCTTTACCTTTTAGTAAAATAGATGATTAATTTGGTGAGGATCGAGGCTAGCAGAGTGGAGGGAGGTTCTTAGGAAAAACATGTAGTAGAGCAACACTATGGGAAGACATCACTAGTTGAGGTGAGCTCAAGCTCGTACATCGATGGTAGGGTGAGGCATGTGTTTAGTCATCTTTGGTAGCATGTTAGATTGGTAGAGATGAGGAGCATGAGGTGTTGATTTCTACACCAATTGGAAAGTTAGCTATTAGTGACATTTGTTTGCAATCCTCTTGTCTATTCCATGCTTGCGCGGGCAAGGGACTCTTTCATTATAACTTATGTGGGAATTGGTGCATTGACTTAAATTAGGATGTTGATGAGATTGCCTATAGCATTAATAGCTTGTGAGGTAGAGTGAGTGATATGATCAAGGAAAGTCAAAGGTATACTTTTCTTCCTAGATGACTGAGCTCATAGTTAGGGACTTCACTTAGCTAAGTATTTGTTTCAACCTTTAGTTTATTTTACATGCTAATTTTTCTCATATCATGTATAATTCTTTAATCTCTATGCCTTATGTCTTTTTGAATGTAGACTTGGAACTTAGCCATGCAAGTGTCACGTTGAGTAGAGGTGGCAACGATAGCGATAGCATGACTTATACAGGAGGTCACTAAATCCTCTTGATAGTACTTCCAAAAAAAAAATAAGTTCCCAAAGCTATTGAAGGAGCATGAGTAGCTTAAAGTGCAATATGCAAAGGAGGTCAAGATTAGAAAGATAAAACTATTGTTAGGAAGATGCTTATCAGTTTTGTTCATGAGGATGCCGTCAAACAATTCAAAAGCTCTAGTGAGTTCTTTGAGGAAGTTGAGACAAAGGCAATAGTGATATATGAGCATACCATTTAGGGTTATCTCCACATGCTGAGTGAGGCTGGGTGGTACGCAATTGCAAATTCATTGATGCTAGACCATGACATCGTAGTTAATCTTCCTACTAGAAAATCTAAGGGTATTGGAGATTGGCATAGATGCCATGGCAAAGGATTTTGCTAATATAGTTTCACATGAATAGATATTTTAGATTAGGTGTAGTAGGTAGAGAATCTTACTTACATAGCTCCACAGGAATAGATAAATATTTTAGATTAGGAATACTTAGCATTTTACTTTAATGTAAATAGTTTCTTAGCTCTTTTTATGTTGTCTTTCTTTTTTGAGGTTGAGTAATGGTCAGATCCTTTTCTAGCATTTTTTTTATGCTGCTAATGTTTGTTTCGTTTTACTTAAGGAAGTTCTTTGTTCATTCGTTCTTGTTTATAGACTTTGTCAAATACATGACTTCCAAATTTGTTATGTCATCAATGAGTGATTAATGCGTAAGGAGGGCATGTGAGTGGGCAATAAACCTTTTCTTATCAAGTTTTCTTGCAGCTCTCCCCATAGATGATTCATCAAATTATATGAAATGGCACATGAGAGTACATATGAGTGTCACCAAGAAGTTCTCATCACAAAAAAATCTAAATCAAATTTAATGGAATGCCTTACTAGTGAGCTCTTATCATAATACTTAGCTTTTTGAATTGAATTCAATTATGTGCCTCACTGGTAAGGTCCTATCATGCAAATAAATTATTACAATGATACTTCACTACAATACTTATTAGAGAGGTTTCGATAATACTATTAAAAGTTGCAGCAATGTTTGAATATGAGCATCATTCATGAATTGTTATTGTTAACTTTAAGTATCACGATAATGTTTGAGTGCTAGCTTTGATCAAGAGGCCTCATCACTTAATGTTGAGTGTTACAATGAGGTAAAAGGAGCTGGCTATATGGACTAAGCAGGTTTGAAATTTAATTTCGATAGGGCAACCTCGTACCTCTTTTGAGGCTTTATAGTAAGCTTATGTGTAGCGAGTACATAATCCTCAAAGAACTACATAGTGGGTTTATGCCAAGTTAGTTCAAGTGATGGTTTAATCCATTCAACGCCATTAGGAGTAACAAAATGCTCTTGAAGTAGCTGAATTGTAGGTTATGTTGATGTGATTTAAGTGTAAATGTGGCTTTTCCAAAGGTGTTAAGGAGTCTTTAGTTATCTCTAAGGGCATTATCATAAATAAAAAGAGAGTGTCATATCTTTATGGGTTGGATTTGTTCAATTCTCATGGAAATAAATTTGAATTGGAACAAATCAATATTTTAGAACTAAAACTAAGGAAATTTCAAATACTTAATTGAAAACAACTAAGGAAAAGAAAAGAACGAAAAGGCACCAATTGTGGTTTGTTAATGCAGTTTGGGAAAGGTTCCTGATGTGAATTTCTCCATGACAATAGCATCTTGGTGTGTGCCTTCATCCTTGTCCTTCTTCTTTCTATCTTGTAGCTCTTTTGCTTGACCAATCCTGGGGACAAGAGGAGTCATGATGTTTTTCAAAGTACTAGTAGAATTCTTTCGTAACATGTAGATTGCTATTAACTTCACCAATTCTATTCAATATGGGAATTTCAACTTTATGTGATACATTGACACCACAGCTTGAAGTAGATCTAAGGTGGGTCACCTAAGGATGATGTTATAAGCCAATATAGAATTAACCACCAAGAACCTCACTGTCTTTATTACTCGCCAGGGTTGAGTGCTTAGAGAAAGATGTAGTGGAACTCTCCTAATGCTTCTACTGTATTGCCAATATCCGTCACCAAAGAGATGTTGATCTTTTTCAGCTGGGTATTATCTACTCCTAACTAGAGGAAAACATCATGGAGAAAGATATCAGTCGAACAGCTATTGTCCACCAGAATTTTCTTTACCCAGAAGTTGGCAAAGGATATATAGATCACTAATGTATCATTGTGTTGTTATCATTTGAGGTCCATGATCTCTTCTCCAAAAGTGATGTTGGGCACTAGTAGAGGTATTTCAAAAACTCCCAATATGGGATCAACTGAATGAGTTTGCATCTACCTTGCTACTTACATCTGTGCTTTTCTTATAATTAATTACAAAGTGCCTGTCAATTGGTTCTCTGGAGATCACCAAGATGATGCCAATCATCGGCAAGTTCTTAAAGTTATATTGAAACATCTTTGGGCTCCAAATGGTCATTTGGTTGTTGTTAGTTGTCCTCACTTCCTCCAACTACTAGACCATTTCTACGTCTATGTAACTTCTAAGCTATATACTCTTTAAAGTCTCCTCTTAAAATCAACCTCTCAATCTCTTCTATCAGGTGCTATACTCCTTAATGGTATGTCAACAATCATAGTAGAAATGGAACCACTTATTAGATTTTTATTTTTTTGGGTCATCCGTCATCTTTTGAGAAAGATGCTGAGTGAGGTCTTGATGTAACACTGTAATTGAAATCTTTATTTTAGAGTTGTGAGTGGAGTGTAGGCATCAAACACTTAGAAAGGACTACACCTGTGGTCTCGTTTCTTCTTGTTATTATTGTTGATTATTTCATTGTGTGACTTGCATTGCTCAACATACTGAGAGGTCACAACTTCAATGTACTAGCATAAGCAGGAGAATTAACCACTACCGACTTGCCACTTTGCCTATCTAGTGGATTCTTTTGTGGGTCTTAAGTACCTTGTTCTGTAACAAACACCCACTAACATGCATCCATATCTCATATAGTTGCTCATGGAATGGAAAAATCTCCAACCCTTGGATTAATGCATCATTAGTGCAAGTTTATTCGGATCTTAGATACCCTGTCTCATAAGATCATATAACTTGGAAGTTTTAAAATCAAGACCATGTGAGGCTTATTCCATAGTCACCAAACTAAGTTCCACAGTCTAAGATGATCTAAGGACTTTATCCAAATGCAAGTGAAGTATAATAAAGCATAAGATGAAGGTGGCTATATAGAGAATATCATTCAATCAAGATTACTTTACAAGGTAATAGTTTGTACAATGCCAATCTCATTAGCTTGTAGGGAACTATTCCAACAATCTCCCACTTGCCCTAAAGCTAATTCCCCATAGCCTTAAGACCCATCTTCTTAAGATGTCCTTCAAAGACTTTCTGTGATAAGGTTTAGTCAGTGGATCTGCTATGTTCTTTTCTAAGGCAACTCTTTCCACTCGAATGTTACCTTTGTCAATGATCTCCCAGATCAAATGATATTACCTTAATATGTGCTTGGATCACTTATGAGATCTTAGCATTGCAGCTTACGCTACTGCCTAGTTGTTGTCACAGAAGACAACAACTGGCTCAACAATGTTAGGCATTACATTTAACTTTTGAATGAAGTTTTCATCCAAATACCTTTCTTTGTAGCTTTTGAAGCTGTAATATATTTTGCCTTCATGGTTAAGTCAACCGTAGTATCTTGTTTGGAACATTTTCAACTTACCATGCCATCATTGAGGCAAAATATGAATCCAAAAGTGGATTTGAGGTCATCTACTTCATATTGAAAACTAGAATTCGAAAACCCTTCAAGCTTCAATTCCATTATCGTACACCAAAAATGAGTCTTTAGTTCTTCTCAAGTACTTAAAGATCATTTTTACGGCTATCCAGTAACTCTCACCGAGGTTAGATTAGAACTTACTCGTAACACTTAGCGAGTGTGCCACATTCGATCTTGTACATTGAACAGCATACATTATGTTTCCTATTGCTGAGGCATAAGGTATTTGGGATATTTTCTGTTTCTCTTCCTCAATCTTGGGGGCCATACACTTGGAGAGACGAATGCCATGTTCCATAGAAATGAATCCTCTCTTGGATTCTTCTATACTAAATCTCTTTAATATCTTGTCAATGTAAGGGGTTTAGGAAAGCCCCAACATCCTTCTAGATTTATCTCTAAAGATACATATTCCCAACACATAAGATACTTCTCCTAAATCCTTCATGGCGAATTATATAGATAATCATGCTTGAGTGCACTCTAACATTTCTACCTCATTTCCAATGAGAAGGATGTCATCGACATAAAGCACAATAAACTGTACTGAACTCCCACTAGCCTTCTTGTACACACATGGTTCATTCACATTTTTAACAAAGCTAAATGATTTGACTATTTTTCAAAGCATATGTTCTAACTTTGGGATGCTTGTTTGAGTCCACAAATGGACCTTTGGAGCTTGTAAACCTTTTGTTCACTTTCTTTGGATGTAAAATCTTGTGGTTGCTCTATATAAATTTCTTCTTCAATATCACTATTGAGAAAAATGATTTTCACATCCATTTTCCATATCTTATAATCATAATATGCTGCTATGGCTAGTAAGATCTGAATGGACTTAGGCATAGCGACCAGTGAAAAGGTTTTCTCAAAATCGATACCGAGTTTTTGAGTGTAACGTTTTGCTACTAGTCGCACCTTAAAAGTCACTACTTTTCTATCTACCCCAAGCTTGTGCTTATAGATCCACTTGCAACTAACAAGAATTATTCCTTTTTGGTGGATTTACCAAAGTCCATATTTTATTTGAGTACATGAAATCTATTTTGGATCTCATGGCATCAAGCTAATGTTTCGAATCTATATCTAACATAACATCCTCATAAGTTTTTGGATCTTCATTCAATTGACCTATCTCATAAAGGAAACCGAATCGTTCATGTTGCTTCTTGATCCGATCCAACTTTCTCAGAGGTTGTGTACTAGGTTTTTTCAATTCTATTATTTCCACCGCTTGTGGGATTTCTTGATCATCTTGAACTTCATCAAGCTCAATGACAATACCTTTTCTATCCAATAGAAATTTCTTTTCTAAAAAATGGGCATTTTGCAAGATAAACGTCTTTTGTTTCGAGGGATTATAGAAGTAATAGCCCGTAGACTCTCTTGGGTATTCCATAAACTTGCATAAAATGGATCTACTATCCAATTTATCCCCTATCATATAGCTCACGTAGGTGGGAGATGCCCAAACCTTTAGATAGTGGTAAGAGGGTGCTTTGCCATGACATATCTTATATGGTGTTTTTAGTACTAACTTTGAATGTACTACATTTACCAACCTTACAGCCATTTCTAAAGCGTATTCCCAAAAGGATATGGGTACATTAGAAAAACTCATCATGGAACATACCATGTCTAACAAGGTATGGTTTCTCCTCTTAGCTACTCCATTAAGTTGGGGTGTGCTGGGTAGAGTCTATTGAGGTAGAATCCCATTCTCTTTAAGATAGTCTAAGAACTCGGTACTTAAGTATTCTCCCCCTCAATCCGATCAAAGGGTTTTAATACTAAGTCCTTTCTGCTTTTTTTACTTCATTCTTATACTCTTTGAACTTTTCAAAGGTCTCAGATTTGTACTTTATAAAATACACATGTTCGTGCCAACTATGGTCATTAGTGAAAGCGATGAAGTAAGAATAGCCACCTCACCCACTAACTTTTAGTGATCCACAAACGTTCGTATAGATCAAATCTAAAAGACTTGTGGATCTCTCCATTTGTCCTACAAATGGAGCCTTGGCCATTTTTTCCTTTAAACAAGATTCACAAGTGGGAAGATCCTCAATGCCACTAACTTTAGTACTTTAAGAGCTTCCAACTTACTTATCCTATTCTTAGAAATATGGCTAAGTCTTACATGCCATAGAATGGAATCTTCTTGGATATCTAGCTTCATGTTATTCGTTTGAGCATGCATTGGAGGAGTGGGAAAATCAAGCATGTATAATCCATTAACTAATATACCTTGTGCAATTAAGGAATCATTTCTTAATGTTTTCAACTTCCCATTTGAAATTGAAAAATCAAATTCTTCATTATCTAAAATAAGAATTGAAACAATGTTCTTAACAAGATTAGGTACATAGTAAATCTGATCAAGAACAATACAAGAGTTTCCTAAGTATAGTGTTACTATGCCTTAGACCTCAGCCACAACTCTTGCTCCATTTTCAAGGCAAATGATCATATCCTTTTTACATAGACTCCTTCTTTTTTCTATCCCCTATAAGGAATTATAGAGATGAGAACCATATGTGGTATCAAATACCTATGAGGAAAACTTAGTCATCAAATGCACCTCAAAGAAAAATATACCCTTTTCAAAAGTAGCTAGGTAAGCTTTGCAGTTTCTTTTTCAATAACCCATTTCACAATAATGGAAATAATTTGCATTGATTTTAGCCTTCTTCTTAACTCTTTCAGAACTCTTCTTGGGTTGCTTCCCTTTTGAGGAAAAACTCTTCTTCCTCTTACCTCCCTTTCTAGGGCCCTTAAGACCTTTCGACTTGGAGGAAGATGTCATCATAAGAGGTTTTTATTTTCTCATCGTCACCTCTATGATTACTAACATGTTCACCAATTCATTGATCATAATTATTTGCTTAGACATACTAAAGTTCACAATGAATTGGTCGAAAGAAGGTGGCAATGATTGGATGATCAAATCCACATAAAGGTCATTATCCATGATCATGTCAAGTTGTCCAAGCTT
>JACGDI010003537.1:24695-92239 GCA_014898725.1 Jacaranda copaia | reverse complement strand
TTTTTCTCCCACTATTTTATCAAATCCTTCACCCCCAAGAAGAATTTGGGAAATTAAATTTTTTAGTGAGAATCAAGACCCCCAATGACGTGCCAATGGACCCCCATGACCAAGTGCCATCTATGAGCAATCAAAGGGTAAGCAACTTTTGCTAATTGTATCTCATGCAACTCTTGATATATTTTGCCCCACTTTTCATATAGACCCACGTGTCCGTGCACCATCTATACTGCTAAGTGTTTAGTTAAACTCACCAATCAAACTTTATCTCAAGATGGCCTCACGACATCCCCATGATCGAGTGCCAATGCTTGAGGGTTCCCAAGTCAAAGGTGTATCTCATGCTAAGTGTATGTTCACAGCTTTCCTCCTAAGTGTGACCCCCGTGACCGAGTGTCATCACACAAAATTGGTAGCATCATCATGGCATCCACCATTGGTGGAAGGCTTAGATTAATTAAAACTCTTTTAATTTGTATCCATTTTGACTTAATATTGAAAATACTTAGACGTTCTAAGTGGAGGTTTTTGCTTGCAAAGATCACATCATTTTATCTTTTTATTTAAGTTCTATATATCCTAATCATGCATATCATACATCAATAAAATATGGAAAGCATAAATAAGTAAAAAGCTTAGCATGCTCCTAGGGTGAGATGACCATGAGCTTAACCAAGTGATGCACTTCGAGCCATAAGTGCATTACTTTGGTTGATTTTAAGTGAGTTGAATTAAACTAAACTATTACATGAGTGTATGCCATATATTCATGGATATTGAATTGGCCTCCATGCCTCCATAGGACTCTTTGCTCCATGGAACATTTATATGACATAGAAATCCTCACCCCTAGAAGTTCTACCTTCATAACTTTTACAAGATGGAACAACAGGCATGTAAGCCCCATTTAATACAACCCATTTCAAAAACTTTGAAACAAATAAAATCAATTTAAAAAGGCTCATGATCATCCCCATATATTCATCATTCATTCAACAATTAAATGAACAACAAATAAATCTAGAATTAACAATTAATTCCATCAATTAAATGCTCATTTCATAAACAAATAATTGAACCAAGCATAACACTTATGCCATTATTAGGAGATCAACTTTAACCAATTTTCAAAAGCATTCAAATATATCAAACATAATTTTGAGGCATAGCACAACACTTGTGCAACTAATGTGTGTAGTGCAAAAACTTGTTGAGCATGAAAGGAATGGAGAAAACAACTCAAAGCTCACCAAATACACCCAAAACCAGACTGCCTGGCAGCCCTTGGCACATGGCTGGGCAGCCCGTGCTCACAGCGTGCGCATGCTACCTGGCCAGCGCCCAGGGAGATGTCGGCAGCTTCAGCTTTTGGCGTTCAAGGCCTGCCAAGTTTGTTTTCCACTCAACTTTTATGCACCAACAATTTTAGCACATGTTCTAAACATCATAACACACATTTCAGATCAATTTCAAGATTTAAAACTCCTTTTAAAACTGGAAATAAAAGTGCTCAAACATGCTTTCAAAAATTCGAAAAAGTAAGAATCAAATTCTACAAGTAATCTCCAACATAATTCCAATCAAATTGGATCCAAAATAGACCAAAACTCTTTCAATCATAAGCCAACATGCTATATCAACATATAACATCAATTAATTCCAAAACACATTTCAACATTAATCACTATGAATTAAAACATATTAACTACATGAATTAACGCTTAAATCACGTAAGAGCATGCTTTTAATTCATCAATCAAGGAGCCATGTACAAATCACCCAAATTTCCAAATCCAGAAATTGAATTGAGAATATGGCGATATAGATCAATCCATCACATGAATCAATCAACCAAACAAAATCCAAATCTAATCATGATTAAGGCTCTAGTACCACTTGAAAGCAAAATAGGCACTAGAATCTATAATCAAAACTTTAAAACATGAAATAACTAGTTCGTACAAGCAGTACAGGGATATAATCATGCCTTGTATTCAGATTTAGATAGAGAATTACCTTGTTAAGCAAATCCAAAACGAAACAAGTGAACTCTTCACTGGTTCCAGATTTTGTCTGCTTGCGCACAGCAAAAGTATTATGACGATTGCCATACTAAATAGCCTCCAAAAATTCCAAACAAATTATTGACAATATCCAACACCTTGCAGAAGCTTCATTAGAAAATTAAGATCAATTTATGATCTATATCATCTTGGAGAAATTCATAAAGTCATACCTCACGCGGAAAGCTCTCCAGAAATAGAGCAACCCATATGTCTTGCCTCTATTGTGATAGTCCACACACCAATAAAACATCCTTAATTTTATAATTCATAAGATGAAATAGAACCAGATAATTGGGGATGAAGGAGGCTGAAAATTGGTAGGAGGAGGAAAGAAAAGCTAAGCCTTCAACACATGAAATGCTAACTTGCACAAGGGGTTGATTTTAGAGGGAAAAATGAAGAATCTAATTTTTCACACCTTTTGCACACCACACTCTCTTTTTGGCCAACTCCCACACTATATCTATATATAGATGTGGATTTGTGTGATGCCAAGGTGGCATCACATATTCCATGAAGGGGGGCAGGAGGTGGCCAAGATGTTTAAGTGGCAAGGGAATCTAAATTTCATTTGAATTTCATTTGCATCTTAATTACATTTGGAATCTCATTTCAAATTAATTAAGATGACATCTCAAATCTCATTTGAGTCTTCCCTCCAAAAGTGCATTCTTCCTAATTAATCAAATTAAACTCTTTAATTTAATTACTTATACTTTGACTTAACTCTTTAAGTCAAACTAACATAACTTTTTAAGCTTAATTGTTAACATAACTCTTTAAGTTAACATGGCCAATTGATGGTCATGTTGGCACCAAATAATTAACTCCTTTATTATTGGTCTAATTTAAATCTTTAAATTAGTTGATCAATTTAACACTTAAATCAATCAAGCCAAAATTGACCTTCAAACTTGGCACCAAAATTCGATCTATTAGGATAGAGAGATCTCTTTTCTAACTCCTTCGAAAATTATCTCCATAAATTAGAAAGCTAATTGGATTTTGTGTGTGACCCAATAGGTTCTACCATTCATTGGACATGGGCTCACAATACCTTGTGACTTTTGAATATCTTATATTCATTCTAATTTAAAATTCCTTTTAAACTAGTTGACTCAATTCAATTAATCTAATTAATTGAAGAGTACCCAATCTCCATGGTTGATGCTGACCTCAAGCCCATGAAACCCAACTAATTAGCTGAAATGAATAATCTAGAGAACTATCATCGCTCTTTGTGTGCCGTGTAAATACGATCCTTCCGTCTTCTATCTCTCGAAAGAGGCCTAGGATAAGATATTTGTTGACTCTCTATTAGCCTTGATACTATATCTCTATTCTCAATGTTTGAATCTATTTATGTGACCTCGCCTTTGGAAAACTCCTTTTCCAAATTATCACACCACCTTGCGCAAGAATTTCTTAGAATCGATCATTATAGAACACATAGGAGATGTACTCACCCTTCACAATAGCGAGGAGTTGGATTCCATCTTGAATCTCACAAACCTCCATGTCAAGTGGCTCATACCTAATCTTAACCTGAAAGACATACTAAGTGGTCAAGGATGAGTTAAAGCATGAGGACCAGATACAAGGTTACCATGGATCCTGAGGTTAAAGGAATAATAATATGCACTAGCATAAGTAGAAGAATTAGCCACTACTAATTTGCCACTTTGGCTATCTAGTAGATTCTCTGGTGGGTCTTTAGTGCCTTGTTATCTAACAAGCATCCACTAACATGCACCCATATCTCATATAGTTGCTCATGGATCGGAGCAATCTCCAACCCTTGAATTTATGCGTCGTTAGTGCAAGTCTATTCAGATCTTAGATGCCCCGTCTCATAAGATCCTATGCCTTAAAAGTTTTAAGAACACAACTGTGTGAGACTTATTCCATGGTCACCAAACCAAGTTCCATATTCTAAGGTGATCCAAAGGCTTCATCCAAATGCAAATGAAGTATAATAAAGCATAAAATGAAGATGGCCAAAGCGAGAATATCATTTAATCAAGATTGCTTTACAAGGTAATCATTTGTATAATGCCAATCTCATTGGCTTCCAGGGCACTATTCCAACACTCTACATATTTTGCTATCGCTTTGGGCATTGCTTGAGCATAGGCATTCTCTAGTGAGCTCTTCAATGTCTCTTGAGTTATCTGCAAAATTGGATCTCCAAAAGATAGTTCCTGCTATGTAGGCATCTCCTCATGTGTTAATTGCACTTTTAGGGTTCGCTTCAGAGCCAAATGTGATTGTGCTTTAGGGTAGCAGTTCTCCACATTTCCAACTTTGGGACTAGCAAGTTGTTAGAATTTTCAACTCTATATCTTGCTTGCATTTTCAGCTTTTCTTTATCTTCATTCAAAGATTTCCACAAATGGTCCTAAGATGATGATGCTGAAAAATGGAGCTAGGGTCCTCTTTGGTATGCAAAATTTTAAATTCTTTTTCTCTAGAATGTAGTGCAACAAGTTCTCAATTCTCTAATGTTCTCGAAGTTTCGTAAATTTTTGTGAATGATTTTTGGAGTTTAGTTTTTCTTTGGGGCTTAATATTTGTACTTGGATTTTTAAATACCTTTATTGGTGGGCTTAATCATTTGGGTTCTCTTTCATTTTTATTCATTTAATTATTTAATCCTTTGGACTTTTTTAGTCCTTTTTAATTTTTTATCCTTGTGGACTTAATTTTTATATCAAATGCTTTCGTTGTAACCATGTTCTACCTATGATATACATGTCCAAACAACCACCCATGCTTTAAAAACTCCAATTATTTCTCCTATAACTATCCATGTACTCAAGAACTCCTATTATTTCTCCTGCACTTGCCCACGTACTTAGAAACTCTCATATTCCTCTTGATTGTTTCTTTGTATCTTAAACTCAAACTAAGATCTCTATCAATTTTTCTTTAATTTATTCCACTCATAAATTTTTATTTTATCAATTGTACTTTAAAATAATCATACCAATTTCTTTACTTTAAGGTGAAACAAAATATCGACGCCTTTATGTGGTTCAATATTGCTTAGAAGATAATAGATATGAAAGAAAAAATAACCATCAACCCACACGAACCACTTTCGCTGCTCCGTTGACTAAATATTATTTGATATGAAACCTCCCTGCCATTGGTTCGATCAATAAGTTTGAGTCACAGTTACAACTCACATTCTCAAATCATAAAGTAAACTCAATATTTTTAACACACTTACAATTTTTTTTCTTTAACTAATGATGGCTATAGAAATTTTATTTTATTTGTGCTATCCTTTATAATTATGCAAATTATATATATTAGATGTATGTCAAATTTTACTATAATAAATGTAAAAATATACACAAATAATATATAATACTCAAAGAATATTTTATACGCACAAAGTTTGTGTAATAATTGCTAGCCTCATTATAAAAAAAATGCTTTTATTTTACTTTTGTAAACTTGGGTATAGGCTTTACTAGAAAGTTCGTAGGTTACGATTCCTTATACTTCCCTTTATTGATTTCAATTTGCTTGCTTTGCTTATTTATTCAAATTCATTTTAAGAAAAGTCGTGTTTTGAAAATTTCTATTCATTATTTTAATCTTTCTTTAGTTTTTGCCCTTTTCAAATTTTATATGAATATTATTATAAAAAGAAAGTTTTCTCTTTAAAATGAATGCTATTTTATTCAATTTTTAAAAGTTTTACCCTTTATTCTTTAAAATAAAATAAAAATAAAATATAATATTAAGGATGAAATTGAAAGTTCATTTTATAGTATAAGTAGTTATGATACTAAATCTTATTATGTAATAGATTTATCCTTTTGCTTACCACATATTCACTAAAGCCAACTTATAATTGTAACAATATTTCTCCTAATCATTTCCATGTAAGTTAAAAACAAACCAAAATCTCCATTGCTCTCTCATTTATCCCACTCATAAGTTTTTATCTTAATAGTTTTGTTTTATTAGAATCAAAACAATTTCTTCATTTAAAACAAAATATATTTGCCTTTAAAAGGTTCAATTTTCATTAGGAGATAATAGATTCAAAAGGACGAAGCAATCCTTAGCCCACCCGAACCGCTTTCGTTGGTCACTCGCTGGATATTGTTAAGATGGCCCCCCCTAAGGCATTGGCCCTATCAATAAGTTTAATTTACAATTTAACTTAAATTTTCAAATCAAAGATAAGCTCAATATTTTAATGGCTTATTGTTTTTTTTTTCTCTAATTGATAATGGCATATGAATTTTTTTTTTAAATGCATGTTAATATTTAGTATACGAATGTAGAAAAATACACAAAAAATATGTATTACTAAAAAAGTATTTCATGCATGCGAAAAATGTGTGTAACAAATTCCAGCTTCATTATAACAAATGCTTCTGTTTTGAATTTGAAAACTTTGATATAGACTACACAAGAAAGTTTTCAGATTATCATCAGTATTATATCTCCCATCTTTTTTGATTTAAACCATGTTTCCTTAATTTGCTTATCTATTGAACCCTTTTAGAAAAATTATGCTTTCAAAACTTATATTCAGTTTTTCGATCTTCTTGTAGTTTTTATCTTTTTAAAATTCACATTTATACTATTATATAAACAAATGAGAGTTATTTATGCATTTTTTTAAATTTTACCATTTATTTTTCCTAAAATGCAAATATATATATATATATATATATAATGTTGACGATGAAATTTTAGATTTAGTAGCAGTCATTGCATACGGTTCTTGTATGCATAAAATACTTTTTTAATAGGATGCATTATTTGTATATATTTTTATCTTGATTACATTAAAAAATTTAATCAATATTGAAACATTGAACTTTATCATATAGTTTGAGACTGTACACTACAATTATGACTCAAATCTGTTAATCGTACCAGTGGCAAAGGTATTTTAATTCCAACTATATGAGTTTGAGTAGTGACTTGGGTGGATTGAAGGCTACTTTTTACTATTTTTTAAGCAAAATCAAATCAAAGTTTAGATATTTTGTTTTTATCTTGAATTAAGAAAATTTGTTTTATTTTAAAATAAAATTGATGAAATGAAAACCTACGAGTTTAATAAATTGGGAAAGTTCTAATGGAGATTTTGATTTGTGTTCAAGATATGGAGAAACGGTAAGGAGTAATAATGAGAGTTTTGAGTACATGGATGATTTTATGGACATATCACAATATAACCTAGTTTCATTGAGAATATGTGATATGCAAAAGTGTAATTCGTTGCATCTTAAAATTGATATAAGAATTACCTATAAAGTACATAATTTTCTAATTCTATTCTCAATGTTAAAATTATTGTGTTAATTTTCCCAAAAAATTAAAGTAAATTTGGTAAAAGTGCTAAAACCACTTCTATTTTAGAGCCAAAATGAATTTTCCTTTTGTAGTAGCATAGACTATGGACCTATATTATAGGTAATTATATTATGACACTAAATTTTCTATGTACCAATTTATTCATTTACTTATCACATACATTTAATGAAAAAATGTGATGATGTAAAATACATGTCCAAACTACCACCCATAATTTTAAAAACTCTCATTATTTCTATTACAAATACCATGTACCCAAAAATTTTCATTATTTTTCCTACAACTACACGTGCCAATAAGCTCTCATTATTTCTACTAATTGTTTTTCCATATGTTAAATTCAAACCAAGATCTCAACTACTTTTTATCCAATTTATTTTACTCACAAGTGTTCCATTTATCAATTATATTTTAGAAGAATCAAGCCAATTTCTTTATTTGAAGGTAAAACAAAATATCATTGCCTTTATGTGATTCAATTTTGCCTCGAAGATAATAGATACAAAAGAAAAAGTGACACTTGTCACACCAAACTACTCTTCAATATTATTTGATTGGATAGTATTTGGAACAAAGCCGCTCTGCCACTAATTCAAAGTTTGAGTCATATATAATTGTAAGGGTTAATTATACTTTGCCATCCAAACTATTCAGTTTTTTACACTTTGCATCCTAAACTTTTTTCTTTGCACTCAACCATCTAAAATTTATTTTTTTTTACACAGTGGCATATATTGGCATTCTGGTGGAATATTCCACCGAAATTCCTTCACATGCAACGCACAGGGCTGTTTTTAAGGGCAATTTAGTAAGCACAATTTGATTTGTTAAATTATTCAAAAAAAAAAAACAACAACAAAACCCACCCCACGGAATCAAATTTGGGGTTGTCACTTTAAATTGGGCTTCACGTTCTCATGTCACTTCAAATTAGGGCTTATTTAGATTTTAAACTGAAATCTAACACTAATAAATCTTCTTCTATTACTGTGAATGCTTCAATGGTTTGAAAAGTTCGCAATGAGGCGAAGGGGAAGTTGCAAAGTGAAAAAATTGTTCTAGATTACGGTATGAAAATTTATGCAAGTTATGGTCTGATTTGTTTGGTTTGATATGGGACATTTAGAAAATTGTCATACTGATTCCACCCCTGCTTTTTTTTGTGATTAGTTGCTAATTCCTTTTCCTTGCTAAATTTGTACTTTTTTTTATGGGACCACTTTTAGGAATTATGCATTCTCTATTGTTGCTTTTTATTTTTTATTTCCTATTGGATGGACCACATGCTGAGTCGACTTTGTTGTAAAATGTGGAATGGGGACACAAGCAGAGTCTTACTTTGTTTATGCTTTTGGCATCTATTTTTTGGTCCCCAAATGAATTGTTTGTCTTTTTTATATTATCTGCCAAATGAATTGTTTTATAGTTACTTGATTATCTACTTACTGGATTATAATTACTGAATTATTAAACATAAATTGATTAATTTTTTTCCACACACTAGGTCCTAATATGACAAATTCATTCTATGAGGTTTTTAAATTTAGGCCACTTAACTTATGTTAAGGGTGCAATTAGTCATATAGATTTCTATGATGCTGATGAAATGTCATTGCTAGAGTTAATGTGTATGGCTAAAGAAATTGGGTTAGATGGTGAAGTTGCTTTTTATTACAGTACAACTGGGATAAATGACTCTAGTTGCTTGATAGTAATGACAAAAGATAATGATGCAATTAACCGAGTGAATTTCATTGATGAACATAGGATGGTTGGGGTGTTTGTAGATCACCAAAAATTTAATGAACCTTCTTCTCAATGTGAGGGTGAATTTGAGTCTATCGGAAAACATACAGATAATTTTCCTAAGGTTGATGTGAGGTTAGACTTTCTTGGTGAAAAAGAGAATGAGTTTAATATAGATGGTGAATAAGAGTTGCCAAATACTGAAAATAATGAAATGAATCAATCTAACTTACAAAAGGATGTAGAGTTGCCAAGTTTTGAGAACAACTTAGATGGCGTGGTTCATGCTCAGGATGATATTAATACAGCAACAGAGTCTATTAGTGAGGCTCATTTAAGTACTAATGCTCCAAGGTTGAACTTAGATAAAGTTGATTTCCATCAAAATAGTGATAGCGATGATGAGCAGTTCATTAGTGAAGATTCTAAATTATCTGACAATTTGATTGATAGTGATTGTGATGTGTCTGATGTTGACACATGATATGACACATGTGTTGATCCAGACATAGAATGGGGTAGGTTTCATATGTCAAATGCTAAAGTAACTAGTGAGCATAGAGGGACTAATGAGGATAGTGAGTCTGGTGATGGAGGAGGGCAAAACATGCACAACTGGCATCTAATTTTTAATACAAGGACAGATAATTGTGATCCTACTTATGAGTTAGAAATGTGCTTCAATGACACTACTATATTTAGGCATGTAGTTAGGCAACATTCTATTACTCATAGTAGGGATATAATCTTCACAAACAATGATAAGCACAAAGTCTAAGCAAAATGCAAACATGAGACTTGTTCATGGGTAATTTATGTTTCTAGGGTTCATGGTGAGGATACCATGTAGATAAAAACCTATAATAGGAAGCATCAATGTCCTAGGCAATAGAGAGTGTCTCATGCTAATGCAAGATGGCTTGCTGGTAGATACAAAGATAAAATTTGGTCTGATCCTAAATGACCTGTTGATTTAATGTTGACAATAGTGTAAAAAGACATGAAGCTTCTGTTTAATAAAAGTCAAATGAATAGGGTAAAAAAGAAAGTGTTTAAAATGGGTAGTGGATGTGATACTGAACAATATGCTATGCTTTGGTCTTATGTAGAGAAAATTAAAAAGACTAATTCAGAGATAACAGTAAGATAAAATGTAAACTTGTTGGGGGCCAGCCATAGTTTAAAAGGTTTTACATATGCTAGGGAGCATTAAAAAAGGGATTACTTGAGGGTTGTGGACCTGTCATATATCTTGATGGGTGTCATCTTAAAAGTTATATTAGTGGAATTCTCTTAATTTCTATGGGAATTAATGCTAACAATTGCATTTATCCTTTTGCATATGCAGTTGTAGAGAAAGAAAAGACGAAGTCATGGGATTGGTTTATAAACTTACTAGTCCAAGACTTGAATATAGTGAATCCTTACCATTGGACTATAATGTTAGATAAACAAAAAGGTTTAGTTGATGCTATAGCTTAGTTACTACCTAGGTGTGAGCATAGATTTTGTATGATGCATTTGTATAAAAATTTCAAAACTGTACATAAAGGATTAGCACTAAAAAATATTATTTGAAAAGTTGTAAGGTCATGTAGAGTTGTTGATTTTGATAGAGCTATAGCTGAATTAAGAGGTAGGGATGGGGCAACATATGATTGGTTGGTGCAGAGACCACCAGCCCATTGGTCAAGGTCTCATTTCAGCACCTACTCAAAGTGTGACATAATATTGAATAATATGTCAGAAAGTTTTAATGCTGTTATTACGAGAGCTAGGGGCAAGCCTCTCCTGTCTATGCTTGAGATAATTAGGCTTACTTTGATGAAGAGGGTACAGATGAGAAGGGATAAGATGAAAAAGATCTCAAAAGTCTTTTTTCCAAAAAATTACCAAGATTTTAGAGGACTTTAAAAAGAAGTCATGGAGTTCATTGCCCATTAGAATGCTAAAGATGAATTTCAAATTGAAAGTTGCTATGGTAGCAGGTTTAGGGTGTATTTGGGGGAGAGAACTTGTAGTTGTGGGAGATAGGAGCTTAGTGGCATCCCATGTGCACATGCTATTTGTGGTTTATACTACATGGGATATAATCTTGAATACTATGTAGATAACTGTTACAAGAAAGAAACTTTTGTCAAGATGTATAGCTATTTGTTGGGCACACTTAATGGCGGTGATATAAGGCCTAAGATGGATATGCCACTATTGATTCCAATAGTTGGTGAAAGGTTGCCTGGGAGGTCAAAGTTGAATGACAGAAAAAAAAATTGGATGAAAAGGAAAAACCAACTTCAAGTAAGAGTAAGACTGAAGTGCTCAATTTGCCAAAAACCTAATCATAATACAAGGGGATGTCCAATCAAGAAACAAAGTCAGCCTATTGAAGAGGGATTAGATATTCCTATACCAATTTCTGAAAGTAATCAACCAACTAGGAAGGTAACAAAATTGGATAACTTAGGCTTACTTTTTCTAATTTTTTTTCTCAATTTTTTGCTTATCTATTGTGTTATATTTCATATAGGGAAGGGGAAAGAAGAGAAAGACTGTAGCAACAAATGATGAAGTAATTGAGAAGGTAAAAAGATTTAATCTTATGTTATATGTATACTTGCATTTAATTGACCTTTTAATTTTTTATATATACAATATATAGGGCAAGAGAAGTAGAAAAGAGTCAAATGTTTTACCAACTGATCCATCTTGGGAACCTACTTTAAGTGCTGTAAGAGTAAATTATTCTACTTTAAACTTTGATTGTTTCATTGACTTGATTGGTGGCTATTACTTGCTTTTTTTTTTGGTTTTTGCTGGACACCTCAGGCAAGTCCAATAATAAATAGAAGTGGTGGTGCTCCAAGGGAACCATCTGCTAATGTTCCACCTATTGAGATTGAGTCTAGTGTTGTTGGAATGGTAATTTGGTTGCATGTTGCTTCTCACTTATGCTAGTCTACTTGGTTGCTTTTTGCAAAGTTGGTGTGTTGTTTCTTCTTGCTTCTATCATGATAGCTATTACTTGGGGTGTTGTTTTTTCTTACTTATTGTTGAGGGGGCTTACTTGTTCTTATTTTGTCTATTTATTTTAGCCTACTTAAGTAACTACTACTAAAAGTAGAAATGGTGGTGCTTCAGAGGACAAACCTAAAGATATTCCACCAAGTGAACCTATGAAAAGAGGTCCTACAAAAAAGTTAAGTCAATTACTTATTTCATGGTATGATTGTTTCCTTAACATCTTTGCTATTGCTTCTTACTTGGTTGCTTGTTTCAAACTTGTGCTAGACTACTCAAGAAATTATAAACAAAACCCAAAGAGAAGGTGCAGCAGCAAAACCTAGTTCCAGAAGAATAATAAGAAGTGCCACTGCAAGTCCTATAAAAGTTACCAGAAGCATCATGAACAGTTAAATAAGAGTCAAAAGAAGCAAAGCACAACAATCAAGAGTTACTAGAAGTGCTATGGAAAGCCCAGCAAGAGTCATAAGAAGCAGTGCTCAACAATCCTTGGTAACAGTTAGTACACGCATAATTTTACCAACATGCATAATGATATCTACAATATATACTAACTCTAGTTAGTTTACAGGTACAAAGCAAAGGAAAAAAAAGGAAACGATGTCCTCCAAACAAGTTCAAAACCTCTTGGACTTAGAAGAAAGCTGAAGGTGACAAGAGAAAACACAAAAGCAAAGGCAACAACATCCAAGAATGAAAATAAGATAGAAAGCAAAGCAGCTCCAAGCAAGGCCTTAGCTCCATCTATAGCACCAGCAAGCAGCAAAGGCATAAGCAAGCTTAATGACATAGTCATAAGCACTCATACTTCTATAGCATTGACTAAACCAGTGTGGAGGCCTCCAGGCAGCAGTAACATTACAGATAATGTGAGGTTCAAGACTAAGAAAAAGGGAACACAATCCAGCAAAGTTGTTTTAGAAGAAAAGACACCACTCATATGTACTCAAATGTAATCTTAGATTATTTGGGCATTCTGGATTCTATCTTAGGATTACATTGGCTATTAGCTAATTCTAAACATGCTTTGAATTATTTTAGCACTTTTGAATATTGATCCGTTGAATATTTGGCACTTTTGAATACTACACATTTCTGAATATACCTTTGATCATTTTAGTATCCTAAAGTAGATATTTATTTTGTTGAATATTTGCTGCGATAAACACACTTAGCAGTAAATGATCCTTTTACAAGAAGATAATTATTATATACTTTGAGATGCTTTTGCATTGTTGCTTGGACATTTGATTACTATCTATAATTCAATTCCAGTGGATAAGGTAAAATGCTAACATCAATTCATTCATTCATCACTCCTAAACTGCAATACAAACATGATCCCATACACATGACCATAATTCACAAATGCTTGAAATTGGAATTTGGTCTAACTCCTTCGTAGCAAAACATATATCCATACCTCTAACTAAACCAATACTGATAGCAATTATGTACTCTTGCTTACACTATCCAACCAACCATCCTACTAATTCTATTACTTAAACAGATAGAAAAAAATCCAAGAAAAGATCAATGATACCTATAGCCATTTCTCCTTTCTATTCTAATTGGTGTGATAGCCCATACCTCCGCATGAATGGTGAAATGACTCCTCACTCCACTGGGCCGAATGGTCATGAAGCTGGAAGTCAAGATTGAAAAGACTAAAACTATTCTTACTTTAGGGAACATGGTAAGAAACAAGTTAAGGCAAAATTCATCTTTTCATCCCTAAGCGAACACTATAAAAGCCTTTCCTGTCCTCATACAAGGGTATTTATCTTCACATACTAGTATTGTTATTCTGTCTATATACATTTAGGTTGATTTACTGACTTAATAATTAGAAGGTCATAGTCAAAGACCCTTTCGGCGAGCCTGACATTTGTTACCTAATTGTAGATTCCCCCCAAGCAAATCTAGATATTCTTTCAAGTCAAGATATTATGGAAGTTGAGATCTAGTAGCATATTGTACACAAAATAACATCATCAAGTAGAATAAGATAAAGGTAGACATTAAAGAGAACTAATTGTAGTTGGACTGAGCTAAAAAATAGCTATAGATTTCCACTCCTATAATCAATAACTTGATGCAAGAGGTCACTGGGTTTCTGCCATAGGATTCAACAATCTTATCATTAGGATCAAACCCTAGGAGAACATATCTATACTATAGATAACAATTATATAATTTTAACTAAATTCTAAATTCATAAAATTTTAAAATTTTTAATTAAATTAAAAAGTTTTCATTAATTGTTACTTTATTTTTTAACTTTATATTAATATACTTAGATTTTCCATTATAATTGAAACTCAAATTGTATCTATAGATGAATTAATTTTGCCCAATTGGAGAGTGACATATATAAAATAATATGCTGGTCGTTGATTCAAAATTTTCTATTTATATTGGACTTTATTAAATTTAATTCCAAAAGATAAATAGTTAATTTTAATTAATACTCTAGTATTTATTTTATGTTTAAATCAAATATTGACAAGTGTTAAAGATAAAGTGTTTACATTTATAGACCAATCAAATCAAAGATATTTGATATTTTCTATTGATATATGATATTATTTCTTGATATTTGATATCAAAAAGATAACTATCAAAGAATTTTAAGTCAATCTAGAAGTCTACCATCAAGCATCTATATAAAGAGGATGACCAAAACTCATTGAACACACAAGATGAATTCCATTAAGTGAGAGGAACTTTGAAAGCGTTTAGCGATTCTCCCAATCAAATTCAAGGAGATCCAAGGCGTTCAAGGTGTCCTTTTATGAAGCTCATCATATTTTGGCATTCGATTCGAGATTAAGGTGTAGAGCCCTCATATTGGCATTATTTTATTTAAACTAAATTTAAGGAGATCTATGATGTTCTAGACATTCTTCATGAGACTTATTGAATTCAATATCATATTTGGAATGGGAGAATCAAAGGATTATATTAGAGATTGAATCCACAATTGATAAATTTTAATTTCATTTTCTTTGTATATATTTTTTCTCGTATTGTAATTTTATTTATTGCAGACAAAGAAATTTGAATTTACAAATTTTTGACATGTCCTATGGGATAATCTCTATCTCTCATCTATTTCCTTCATCAAGATTGAAGTATCATGGCTGCCAAGAAGACTGGAGCATTGAAAATTACTACCTCAAATTTCTCATGTGCTAGAGTGAGAAGTGTTGGCATCATCACAAGAAGTATGTCCAAGAAGTTACAATCATACTCAGATATATGGCTCCTTTGCTTAATGTGGAAAAAGTGTTGTTGTATTTTATTAATATGAATAAAGATGGTGGTGACTCAAAGGAATAATTAGCATTATCTATTCCCCACTCAACATCAAATTCCTTAAGCATGGCAATAGTGATGATGACAAATGCTACAACTTCAGAGGAACAAATTTCAAATTTCACAAGCACTATTAAAGGACTCGCAAAGCATGTCTAAAAGCGAAACTTTCAAATCTCCAAATTGATGGCCAAAATAGACAATCTTGATGCCAATTGCATGGTGAAGAAACAATTAAGGCTCAAGACGAAGGTGAAGCATCTACAAAGAAACAGTCAACTGAAAATGAAAAGACTACAAATAAAAAACTACAAATTTCCACTAATAGACTAATTCCCATTGACCCTTTGAAGGAGTTTATCTGGGTACTATCAAAGACAAGCTTGATGGATTTTTTAAGTCGTCTATGTAATACCCCTAAATTTGATATTTTAGAAAATAATGATTTAAAATTTAAAATATTAGTTTGATAAAAATTTTAGGGCTCAAAATATAAATAAAAATGACTTAATTGCATGGAGATTGAAAGTTTTAGGGGTTAATATGTAATTATTTTGGGTCAAATGGATCAATTTAAGGCACTTACTTGTCCTGGGGTTCATTTGCAACATGAAATAAGATTTTGGGGCCAATGCGAAGCACTCAAAAAACTAAAGGACTCAATTGGAAGCTGAAGTGAAGTTTTGGGTCCCAATTGCAATTTTTGGAAATCCACTTATAAATAGTGAATTCCACCCCCCAACATTGTCTAATTCTCCAATGCATACCCTAGCCTTCATCTCTGGCGATCCCTTATGAATAGCCAATGAACTTTAAAACCAACTATACCATTTGCTTTCCCTCAGCTCCAGGAATGAATCAGTACCAAGAACAATAAAAGGCAGCTGGCAGAATGCCAAAAAACCAAAGCCCAAAGTGAGTTTGCAATGGTGGTAGTGGGTAGCTCATCTTCAGTAAGCATTAGACACGAAGTAGGTGTGGGTTTTGATGGGCTCGACTAGAGAAACCTGTAGGTACTCTCAATTCTAAAAATAAACCATCAAGGCGAGCAGAATTAGAATAGAAACATACAGTAGTGTGGCTGTGGAGATGCACTTAATTTCATCAAATTGAATGGCAAGATAATGGTGGGTGTTGAAATTAATTTAGGGGTTTAATAGAACGCAGAAAGGCAAACCATTTGGCAGTGGTAAACCTAGTTCCTGTGGCGGCACACTGTGGCAATCCGGCAACTTCCTAGTGGAATCTTTACGTTGTCATAGCAATCATGTCTATGGCATCAATTTGTGATTTTGGAGTTTTGATAAAGAGATTTTGGATAATGATTTGGAATCAAGTTAAATATCATGTATTACTTCATTCTTGTTTAATTTTGTATTTGTGGTGTAAATGGGAGAATGAAAAAATGATATGGAACTAAGACTCAGAACATGCATGTACAATTATAAGCTTAGTGGGCCTAAATTTTTATTATCATGTGAGGATTTTGGGTTAATTGAATTTATTAAAGGACTAAAAACCATAATTTTATAAATTACAAACTTAAGTAACAAATTAGGATATTTAAGATAATTGGACAGTTATTATTGACTTGGTGTAACATGTTGAGATTAAATATATAATTAAGGACTTGATTATGTCCCCTTTACTGGAACATATATGAACCTCATACATACTCTTTTAATAATGGCATAATTTGTATGTTGCGTAATGTTAATGCCGAACAAACTTAGAAAAAAAACTACTATATTAATTGAGAAACTATTGATTTTAGATAGTTGATAATATGATTGTAGTTATTAGGGGTTACTAGGGTTGAATGACAATTTTGATAGCGAACGTATTTCTTTTGGATTAAGTGATAAGGAGTTGAGTCTCATGGACTAGTAGGCTGTGATTGCATTTTCTAAGGCTATAAAGGTGAGAGTCTACCAATCTAGTACTTGCTTATGCCTATCTATCATTATGATAAACCCTGAGAGGGTTAAATTAGTTTTTATACTATAACTACATCTTGGTTATTGAAATTTGTGAATTACTTGAGATCTTGTTTGTTATCCATTAATTGATGCATATACCCTTGTGAGGGTTGTTTCGTTGATAGTGACTCTAATAAATGATTAACAAGTTTGTTGTGGTGCCTAGAGCTTTCCTTGTCTTGTTTGATATTAATCAACCTGATTTTGTACTGCTTATCACATGTTCAGTCCTATTAGTCTATTTGAGTTTGTCTTGATTGTTATTGATTTGCCTTGTTGGCAATTTTGTACTATTTTATATTGTTAACAGCTACCTTGCCAGCACATTTGTTTATCTTATACAATGTTATGGGGCCTTGATAGCTTATCTGAATTTATTTATATGGCATTGTCTAGCCTTTTCGACAATCTGTTAATTGACACCTAATATATGTACAGAGATCTATTAGGCTAAGTACCAATCCTAGCAAAATGGTTGGATACATGTGACAGGTTAGGGGCTATTCACTGGGTGTCAGCGTTACGCTTAGGGCTATTCCCTGAGTATCCTCTATACCACTTGGGGCTATTTCTTAGGTATCAATGCTAAGCCAAGGGCTATTCCCTGGGCATCAACAATCTGCCCTATACCAAGTTGCCATGCCTGAGTAAGTTTAATTGACTAGGATAAGGAAAATCTGGTATGCATGTCTTATTATGATCTATTGGATTGCATATGTTATTTGGGTCTACTTTACTCTGACTATATCTTAACTGTTTGTAAACTACTCATGGAGTAATAAGGAATGAGAGATTGCTATTTTCTAAACTTGTTAATGCTTGTATCTTGATATGTTCTTGTTCTGACTATTAATTTTTAACCTATTGCGATGTTTTTCCTCAACAGATCTCTACTATTTGTTGTTAATATTATCCCTCACGAAGTCCTTTGGACTTACCCCCCATATCATTCTTAGTTTTCCTAGATAGAGATTAAGTGATAGGCTTGGACTCCAAGCTTGGATCAGCAAATAGAATTTGTAATAGAATAAATGTTTGTATCTACTTATAGGTACACTTGGACATTTTGTATAACTTAGAGATGTTATGATATTTTAGGTTTGAATTAAATATCTACAGTATATATATTATGTCGAATGTTATGGGATTATCTATGGCTGGTATATAGTACTTTTGTGAAAGTTTGCTTAAGTTAAAGTCTATTGTTGTTTCTGATAAGTTTTGAATGTTCTTATAGGCCTATTAACTACCTTATGGATTAGATTTAAGACTGAATCGGTGACATCTCAGCTTAGGAGTTATCTCGGTAAGGTGCTACAATCTATAACTTACTTAAAGCCATATTCTCAAAGGGTTGACAACTTAAAGATGCCATTGGTTACCAACCCTCAAAGTTTCAGTAATTCGAAGGCAATGGCAACCCAAGCAGCATGTGGCTCATTTCATTGAAACTTATAATAATGCTAGGACATATAAAAATCATCTAGTCAAGCAACTTATTTGATCATTAAAGGACAGTGCTTTTTATTGGTATATTAAGTTGGAAGCATGCTCCATCAATAGTTAGGGGCAACTGGAATAAGAGTTCCTTAATCGTTTCTATAGCACTCAAAGGACAATGAACATGATTGAACTTACCAACTCTCACCAGTGGAAAGACGAACTTGTCATTAACTATATCAATCGCTAGAGAAATTTGAGTCATAAGTGTAAAGATCAATTATCACAAGCTTCAGCAATTGAGATGTGTATCTAAGGAACCCATTGGAGGCCAAGCTAAAATACTTCAAGGAATCAAACCAAAAACATTGGAAGATTTGGCAATGCGTGTACATAATATTGAAATAAGCATAAATTTTGATGAACAAGAAGACTCAAGTCATGCCAATGATGATAAAGATGTTGGACATAATTAATTTTCATCTCCAAATTTCAAATGCTTCTTCATACAAGTCTAAACTATCATAATTCTCTTAGGTACGAGCATAAACTATCTAAAGTTCTCAAGTTAAAGTATCCTATATACTCCTTTATAAGAGCCTAAACTGTCAATAATACTTCATGATATGAGCCTAAACTATCAATAATGCTCCCAAATAAAAGCATAAACTATATAAAATTCTCAAGTCTCTAAGTCTCCAAATCTAAACTCAAGCTCGCAAGTCACTAAATCTATGACTTTAGTCTCCATATCTTGAAGTCAAAGCTCAAGTTTCTAAGTCTCCAAGTCTTCAAGTCTAAAGTTCAAATTCCCAAATTCTATGTTCTCCTTTATAAGAGTTTGAACTATCAATAAGGCTTCAAAATATGAGCATAAACTATCTAAATATTCAAAGTGACCCCATGTGCTCCTTGATAAGAGTTTAAATTATCAACAAAGCCCCTAGATACAAGTATAAACTATATAAAATTTTTAAATTAAAGTTTCCTCATGTACTCCTTAATAAAAGTGTAAACTATCTATTAAGTCAAATTCAAGTAAATACCTTGACATGAGTATAAATTGTCAATTAAATTCAAATGGATTCCTTGACACGAGTATAAATGTCTACTCAAGTTAAATATGCTCCTTGACACACGAGCCTAAACTGCATGTTACTCATAGCTTGCATGAATATAAACTGTGTATGACAGCCCCTCAAAAGGATGTTTATGTTGTACTGCATTAAAGCTTGATCTATCTATTAAGTTCATAGATAGGCGGGAGGACTCCATCATAAAATTCTCCAAGTATTGGCAATCCACAGAGTCCATGAATATTCCATAAAGAAATATAGTTCTTGACGGCAGTGTGCAACATATTTGTAAAAGGGCTCCACATCTTAAGGAATGCTTGGAGAATTTCTTGTCGTAGACATATTTGAAAAAATGGAGAGAGAGAGAGAGAGAGAGAGAGAGAGAGAGAGAGAGAGAGAGAATGAGAATTGTCATATACTTCAAGCCTTACCTCATTCGTAGATGATTGCCACATTCTTTGCTAAGCCTTGAAGTAGGGGCATTTGTGGATGCATTAATTTTGCCCAGTTAGAGAGTGATGCATATAAAATGGTATGTTGGTTATTAATTCAAAAATTTTCATTCATCTTGGAATTTATTAAATTTAATTTCAAAAAATAAATAGTTAATTTTAATTAATACTCTAGTATTTATTTTTATGTTCAAATCAAATATTAGCAAGTGTTAAAAATGAAGTGTCTACATTTATAGACCAATCAAATTAAAGATATTTAATATTTTGTATTAATATATAATATTATTTATTGATATTTGATATTATCTCTTAATATTTGACAGCAAAGAGATAATTATCAAAGAAGTTCATGTTAATTGAGAAGTCAACCATCAAATACTTGTATAAAAGGGGTAACCAAAGCCTATTGAACACACAAAACAAATTCCTTCAAGTGAGTGGAACTTTCAGGGAGTTCAGTAATTTTCTCAATCAAATTAAGGAGATCCACAACATTCAAAGCTTTCTTTGTGAAGCCCATCATATTTTGGCATTTGATTCAGGCTTAAGGTATGAAGCCCTCAAATTGACATTATTTTATTCAAACTAAATTCAAAAAGATCCACAACATTCAAGGCAATCTTAACAAAGCTCATTAAATTGAAGATCATATTTGGAATGGAAGAATCAAAGGATTATATTAGAAATTGAATTTACAATTGATAAATTTGAATTTCGTTTTATTTGTATAAATTTTTATTGTCCTATAATTTTATTTATTGCAAAAAAATGAATCTGCACTTACAGTATCTATTCAAAATTGTTGCGTTAATTAATTTTTATTTAATGGGATCATTTCAAATATTCATAAGGATAGATTTTAATTACATTATAAAAGTTAAATATTTTAATAATTATAAGTTTAATATTTTATCCCATCACATAAATTTAAAATTCAAAATATTTGGTTATTGAATTTATATTTTATTTTATTGTGGTATTTGATTTCTCTCAATTAAAAAAGATTATTTGTGTTTGTTTATATTTGAATATTGTACCTACAATAATTTGACTTTTTGAAATATATCATTTTGCTAAGTAGTTGAAATTAATTCAATATTTCTATCAAATGGATGGAGAAAAAATTATGTTTTTATATGTGATTTGCTTAATTGGATTTAATAAAAGAATATTAATACTTCAATTAGTTACGTATGATTGTTTTATGTGAAATTTATTTAATTTTACTTGGTACATAAATTTTAATTAATTGAATATTTACTTATATGTATAATATTTTTATAAACATAATATATATATATATATAAATTAATTTTCAAAAACTTACGTATATGTAATTAGAAACTTAAAATTCACTATCAAATAAAATACCCTTGTATATAATATGTGTATATTCCGTATTTTAACAACTTATACTTCAATAATTTTAATAATAAAAAATTATTGTCCATATCTTGATATGATGAGAAATGATACATAAAGTAGACTCATTGAGACTATCTAATAAATGTATATTTAAAATTGAATAGTTTAACTAAGCAAAATTATTAGTGTTAATTTTTCACCAAAAAATTTTAGATATTTTTATTTTTACTTTAACTATATATTTTTATTCCAAGAGAAATTTAAAATTTATCTAAATGAAGTAGTTGATAATTTAAATTGTAAACAAATAAATAAACTATTTTTTTATGTCTAAGAATCTTTTTGTATTTCAAATATATAATCACTTTATTCCCCATTAAAATATACGTTCTTGAATTTTACTTATGTTTTACTTAAAGAATTGTCTCCTTACCAACTTATAATTTTAAATACACATGTAATTTTCTCAATAATTTATATTTAACGTTAAAAAATTTTAAAAAAAACTAAGCAATTGTAATTATCTTTATGTGTTATGATTCACTTAAAACACTTTGCGACTTACCTAATTTCCCGTCTTTATAAGGAGGATAATGTACCTATTTTTGTAAAATATCAAATCATTAATTTTTTGGTAAAAGAGTTCAAATTTTGATAAATGAATAATTTTGCATTGGCTAATATGTTAGCTTTAAAGTTTTTCAAATTTAATTATTTTTAAGATAATCTCTTTCAAATATGTAAATTAAATATATTTGGATAAAATCTGTAGCGCCTCATCCAAGAGGTGCCTACTTAAGATCGAGTTACTACTCCAATCGAATCTTTCAAAATCAATTACACCCTCCAAAAAAAATTCTCAACCTAAGAAATTTCATAAATTAAAATTCAATCTAGTCATGCCGAAAATGACAAGCAGAACCCAAGTTCTCATAATGAGTTACAATTTCTCAAAAGCCCATAATTAAACTAATATATTAACATCATTTATCAAGAGTTCTAATCTGTCACACTTCGAAGTAGAAAGATACTAACTTAACATATACCCCCTATTACATTACAACTACAACATCTAGCATCCTTACTATTATAGATGTTATGATAATGATATTTATACTATTCCAAAAGGTAGCCCAAGCTTAGGGTGTCTTCTATTCTTCAATTTGGCCAAAGAACAAAAGGAACAACATAAAAAAGGTAAGTCCGAATGACTCATTGAGGCGAGCATTTGCACGTATAGGAGGAATAAAAATAAACTAGAATACAATATACAATGTAAGAAGAACATTTATTTTGAATTCAAATAACTAAAATACAAGTTACGATTTCTGGATATTGAAGATTTGAAAGAGTTTCGTTGATCTACGAACTAAATCCAGAAACTAGTGTTTCTTGTACAACACTTTGTGAGCTGACTCGATGTCGTCCCATACTGACAAAGAGTCATTTCATGTTTAATACATTTCGTAGAATATTTCAAAACTCATAGACATGATTGATTTTAAGAAGCCCAGTGAACAAGCTACTCCATGAAACACTGACGTTTCAAAACTCAAGATTTTGATCAGTTATATAAAACAGGCTAGACAAAAACATTTTATAAAATCAATGATACCAACATATTTTACATGTATGACCATATAACGGCCTTCCCCCTTATGTCTCCTAGTTCTGTATAAATGATACGATCAAAAAATGGCCCACCTCTCTATGTTGTCTCAACTCTGTATAAATGATATGACTGTAAAATGGCCTACCCCTTTATATTGCCTCAATGTATAAATGATATGACTGTAAAATGGCCTGTCCCTTCATATCACCTCGACGAGTGGCCAACTCACCAAACCACTACCACATAAATAAGTAAAATCGATCCTCATCGATCAAGTCTCCCCCAAAGATAAGAACGCAACCACACAAATTGGTAGGACTGATCCTCGTTAATCAAGTTTTAAGCCACAATCAATCCCCAATTGCCTAAAGTAAAGATTGCAAACCAAGTAAGCTAATAACACTATTTTATCAACAATTCAACGGTACCAATCTGAAAGAAATCTAGTACTGAAATCCAAAGGTGCTAATGGAAGCAAACTCAAGAGTGGCCTCCACTAGACATGTCTTATCAACTAGTACGGCCCTTTGCTTTGCTCGGTACATATTTTATAGTATTGACTAAACAAAACATTTAAAAGAGCTAAGAATACAATGAAGTACAAGTTTGGAACAATTATTATACAAAAAATACTAGCCGACACGGTCATTTTGGGCTGCAAAATGATTCAACAGGTAATATAAGGTCAGCTCGCAAGACTGTGGGATACAAGGGACAGAAATTAAATGACAAAGTAAGAGTTTTGGACTCCAAAAACAAAATAAGTAATAACCCTCATAGGGGTTTACAAAACAAGCACTAGATAACAAATAAGATCTCAAACAATTCACAGAGTACAATAACCAAGATACATCTATAAATGGAAACAAGTTAACCCTCACAAAGGTTAATCACAATGACAGATAAGTATAAAATGGTGCCAGATTGGCAAACCCTCACAAAGCATATAAGCAAATACCCAAGAGGTTAGATCCTCACCTTAATACCCTCAAGTATGCTATCACTGCCTATTGGTCTATGAGACCTACTTATTCATCACTTAATCCAAAAGAATAGGTTCACTGTCAATAACCTCATTAACCCTATTAATTACAATTATAATATCAATAATCTAAAGTCAATAACTATTTATCTAGTATGGTACTTTTAGGCTTCGATCAGTACTATCGTTATGGTACATTTAATTAAGCTATTAATACGGGAATATTTATAGGGTTTATATCAGTACTAACAAAAAGGGCATAATCAGGTCCTTATTTATACAATTGACCTCATGTCATTATTCAAATCAAAATAACAACCCAATCGTGCCAATTATCTTAATTAACCTAATCATTGCTATTTAGGTCTCAAATTCACGAAATCCTCAAATTAGGGTAAAAACACTTAAATAAACTTAATTATCCCAAAATAATCATATGATAATATAAATTCTAGTCCATTCTACTTATATATATGCTCATGCATATCTCAGATCTTGGTTTGAAATCATTATTTTGGTCCAATTAACTAGTATTTACATCATAGGTTAGCCTAACAATTTACTCAAATTAAATCAGGAATCAAATTATTTGATTAACTGGCATTGTGCCAATATTTCTCAATTAAGACCTCAAAACCATGAACCAAGAATACCACCACGATCACTGCAATGAGATGAGGAGACTGCCCTGGGACCACTGCCGCTGCCATGCATCACCAACGAAAAAGTTCAACAAAGCTGCTAAAATGTGTTATTCAACTCCATTAACCAAACCCCCAAATTAATTTTATCAATCGCAGCTAAATTGAAGTCTAATTTTGGCCTCAACTGCCCAATACCACCACCTCCACCGTCGTAATTTTTCCTTAGTTTGTCCATCCACAGTGATCCATTTGAGAAGGTAGAGCTACCGGCATAACCCTCAAATTGAGCCTGTCAAAACAATACCTAGTATGCCGCAAAAAGTCACCAAAAAATGGAAACCCACCACCTTCACCATGGTTGGATTTTTGGTCTCAATTTTTTACTGCTATACTAGTCAATTTTGGGAAAAAATGGTATAATCATGTTCTACGCAATGAGAGAAAGAGAATGGTATATAATTTGATGGGTTTTGGTGGCCAGAAAGAGGTTGTCAGTGAGGGGGGAAAGCTCTTGGTGCAACAAGGAGAAAAATGGTGAAAAAAAGAGTTGACTTGCTTTTTCAAATATGAATTTTTCAAAATTGCAATTCAATCCCAAAATTTAACCTTATTTATTCAACTGAGTCCAATAGATTTAGCCTTTCTTCAATTAGGCCCCCCAAAAATCTTAGTACATAAGATTAGACCTTTTAACCTATAATTCATTCCATGCAAACCCCAATATTTTAGAATGTGATCCAATCAAGTCTCTATAAATTGCAAATTGACCCCAAATTTTATAAAATTCTTGCAATTAAGTCCTTTTGATTTATTTTTCAAGCCCTAAAATTTGTCAGACTTAATATTTTAATTTCTAAATTCTTATTTTCTAGAATACAAAGTTTAGGGGCATTACATTCCTCACCCCTTAAAATAATTTGGTCTCTAAATTCTCATCTACGTATTGTTCCAACTGGCAGAAAATAAGTAGATTTAGTCAGTCAATTTATAACATTTCTTCATCACATTTTGCCATATTTGCTACTTCAAGTCCTAATACATATTTGCTTCTCAGACATTTTGTATATCTTGACTTTATGTACCTTATTTAGCAATCTTTCTTTCATTTCTTTCAACACACATAATCTTCTTATGGAACAGAAGAACACATTAATTTTGGTATTGAACTTGGATCTCTAGAACGTCCAACCTTTTCTTCTATTTCAACATCCATATATCTTTGGCTTGGGATTTGTCGCATTTCATCCCATAATTCGTACTACATTTATATTTGCAATCCTACTTGTTGTATTAATTTCCAACACAGCACCCGTTCTTTAGGCTTTCTAATGCTTCTAATTCTAGTAAGAAAGCCATTTCACCCTTTTAGCTCAAAGCCTTGTCCACTACTTTTTCCTTTTCAGGAGATAGTTGATGGAAAAAATGCAATCTTCTAGAATTTCCATCTAGCATGCTATCTCATATTCAAATCCTTATTTTGGTCAAATGGTTGACCTTTCTTAGTTAATTTAGTCAAAGTGTTAGCCATTTGAGAAAAGTTCTACATAGTCTTTGTTGATAGCTGACAAGACACAGAAAACTATAATTTCTATCATATTTTTCTGTCTCTTCCAGTTAACTGCCGCCTCTATCTTGAAGAAACTAACCTTTACCCTATCTTAGGATATGATATGCCTAAGAAAAGCCACCTTTTTTTTATTCAAGGTTTGCACTTGCTAAATTTAGCATACAATTGAAGCTCTCTCAAAGTTTCAAGAACCATGTGTAAGTGCCTTACGTGGTCTTTCTAGTCTTCAGCTAGTAATACTCTTACTTTGGCTCCAACTTTGAAAAGATTCTAGTTCCCTCAAAAAGCTAAACAATATTTCTACTTAGGGTATAGGGATAATAATCTCAATTTTTTCAAAATTACTTCCAAGTATTTAGCCACCATTTCTATGTAATGAACCCAAATCTTCGGTTGCATATTTAGTTTGAGAAAATGCGACATGTAGGAAAGAATGTAAACACAAAGATCATAAAACGCATTATCATAGATTTCAAACATAGAAATCATACCTCAGACAATTTCCTAAGAGTTCAGTGCACTCCTCTTAGTAAGGGCATTAGCATGAGTATGGCCTCTCTATCTTCAGCTAGACTTCATAAGTTATTTTCCCTTGTTTTCTTGATCATTGGAGGTGGATTTCCTACACCTAGGACAATCCTTAATGAGATGTTGGTCACTGCCACATCACATACGTTTTTCACGCTTTTTCCTACATGTAGATTCATTGTGATAGGTGTTACCACAAAACACACAAGTTTTCCTTAGAGTCAATTAGGTTGGATGAGTATTATTTCTAGTAAGAGAGAGGTGGCTGACCGATATCTGACCTTGAACTCTCTTTTGTTTCCTGCTAAGGTCACTTCTCTCGTCACTTTGAGCCACAAACCCAATAGTCTTTCCCTTTTTAATCTCTTCTTTAATTTTATGTATCTCCTAAAATTCTGATTCTGCCTACATGGCTTTATTAACAACCTTACTATAAGTGGGAAATTCATAGCCCAAAAGGTCTCTCCACAACTCAAACTTTAACCCTTCAACAAATTTTCTTGTTTTGCATCCCTTATCACTTAATATATGAGGGGCATATGAGATTAAATGATTGAATTTGGCCTCATATTGGCATACTAACATAGATCCTTGAGTAAGCTCCATAAACCTCTGCTCTTGAGCATTCTTTACAACTTCAAGTACATATTTATTCATAAATTCATCTTTAAAGTTCTCCCAGGTATAGGGAGTTCTTTTTGGGTTCCACTGTTGGTCCAATAACTTCCACTACTGATAAGCATCTTATCCTAAAAGAAAGGTGGCATGTCTAACTTTCTATTCTTTTGGATAATCTAATGCTTGAAAATTTTTCTCATTCTCTTCGACCCATACTTCTACTTTATGATTATACAGTTTGCCAATAAACCTCAGGAACTTGTGTTGAAGAAATCATTTAAGCATTCGACCCATAGCTAATTCTTTACTATGTCAAGAACTACCAACTTGACTTTACTGTTAACAGAACACATTTCATGAATTGTTGCCAAATGTTATACATCTATTCTATAGCTTGTCCTTTCATTCTCTAGTTTAATAGTGGGGTTGGCATCATTCTGTCCTTTGGTGTAAGGTGTCCTTAGTCAGAAGCATTTCCCATTTGACCCTCTTATGCTTTATCTCAATTAATGGTAGGTCATCCTCTATGACCTTCAACAGTCCACAATAAAGGGAAGGGATAAGGTTGCTCCTATGACGTCACTTAGCATATAAGATCTTTCAATCCTACTACTTATGTGAAATCTACAGTATTCAATAGAAAACTCCATTACCATTCAAACTTCTAATGGCTCTTATCATAATGTACAAGGAAATGTTGAGTACAAATATATTACAAAATAGGAATATGTCTATATCGAATATCACTAGCAATTAAAGCCATGTTGATTCATACATAAGTTCATATAACATATTCGCTAAACTCACTCACTGTTTGACTATGGATGAACAAGTTAACTAATTCCAATATTATCTTCGAAACAACACATTTCATTTTACTCCTTATAAGATTATATATGAAACATGTTTATCTCCATGTAAATACGTATAACTTCATACTTTAAGTATTTTAAATGTCCCATAATATTGGATCCTAGAATTTTCCTTAATCGAGTTGAGGCACAACTATTTATCTTTAGGATACTGATCATTTTTTTCCATTTCACAGAAAAAAATGTTATTTTGTTCTTCCTTGAATTTATTGCATGATTTCTAAGAGCCTCATTTCTCATAAGCAATCTTTCCCACTTATCTTTTGTCAACTTATAATCAACCAGGGTGCTCTTCCATTATTAATAAACTAGTTACCTTTGATATTTAACTCGCAATCATCCTACATGATCTCCTTACAAAAATATTTCCTTATTTCTCTATCAATGCCACTATGTAGTTATACAGATCAGTTCTATTATTGAAATGCCAGTTTTGAAATAAGCTTGTCATCTAAATCCTAATCCCACATAATACCAAACACTTATCATCCCAAATAACCTTTCAGTATCCACATTCTATTATCACAAAATGCTCGGTTAGCAATGTGATTCAAAAGATATCATCCCACCAAACATTAGTAAAGTCACATGCGTGATATCTTAAAGTAACAGACTATATACTGGCTGGCCATCCCAGTACTAGTCCTTCACTTTTCGATATCAAGCATTATACCAAAATTCACATACTAACAAAATGCTTGATCAGCAATGTGATTCGAAAGATATCATCCCACCAAACATTAGTAAAGTCACATGTGTGATATCTTAAAGTAACAAACTATATACTGATAGGTCATCCCAGTACTAGTCCTTCACTTTCCAATATCATTCATTATCCCAAAATTCATATCTTAACAAAATTCTTGAGTCAAACATAATCTTAACTAATTTAGAAATCCCATATTCAGAGGATCCTTTCCTAGAATAGCTCAAATTTCCAAACCCAAGCTCTAATACCATCTCTATAGCACCACGTATGAGAGCTGCCTGGTTCGGATCGAGGTGCTACTCCAATTGAATCTTTCAAAATCAATTACACCCTCCAAAAAATTTCTCAACCTAAGAAATTTCATAAATTAAAATTCAATCTAGTCATGCCGAAAATGACAAGCAAAACCCAAGTTCTCATAACAAGTCACAATTTCTCAAAGGCCCACAATTAAACTGATACATTAACATCATTCATTAGGAGTTCTAATCTATCACACTTCATAGTAGAAAGATACTAACTTAACATATGCTCTCTATTACATTACAACTACAACATTTGGCATCCTTATAGTTATAGATGTGTTGATAATAATATTTACACTATTCCAAAAGGTAGCCTAAGCTTAGGGTAAGATGCCTTCTATTCTTCAATCTAGCCAAAGAACAAAAGGAACAACACAAAAAGGGTAAGTCTAAATAACTCAGTAAGGCAGGCATTTACCTATACAGAAGAAATCAGAATGAAATGGAATACAATATACAACGTAAAAAGAACATTCGTTATGAATTTAGATAACTAAAATACAAGTTACGATATCTGGATATTGGAGATTTGATAGAGTTTATGGGATCTACAAACTAAATTCAGAAACTAATGTTTCTTGTACAACACTGTGTGAGCTGACTCGAAGCTATCCAATACTAATAAAGAGTCATTTCAAATTTAATACATTTCATAGAAGATTTCAAAATTCATAAATATGATTAGTTTTAAGAAGCCCAATGAACAAGCTATTCCATGAAAAACTCAAGTTTCAAAATTTAGGATTTTGATCAGGTATATAAAATAGGTTAGATAAGAATATTTTATAAAATCAATAATACCAGCATATTTTACATGTATGATCGTATAAAATGGTATATTCGTATTCTACGCAACGAGAGGAAGAGAATGGTATATAATTTGATGGGTTTTGGTGGCCAAAAAGAGGTCGTTGGTTAGGGGGGAAGCTCTCAGTGCATAGATGGAGAAAAATGGTGAAGAAAAGAGTTGACCAACTTTCTAAAATGTAATTTTTTTCAAACTTGCAATTCAGCTCCAAAATTTAACATTATTCATTCAATTGAGTACACAAGATTTAGCCTTCTCCAATTAGGCCCCTTAAAAATCTCCCTTTGACCTAAATTCATTCCATGCAAAGCCCAACTTTTTAGAATGTGACCCAATCAAGTCTCTGCAAATTGCAAATTGACCCCAAACTTTATGAAATTCTTGCAATTAAGTCCTTTTGATTTATTTTTCGAGCCCCAAAATTTGCCAAACTTAATATTTTAATTTTTAAAATCTTATTTTTTAGAATACAAATTTTATGGGCGGTGCAAATCATATATCAATAATATCTAATATTTTGATTTGAATTTAAAGTATGTTATAAATATGAGAGATTAGTTCTCATAATTTTTATAATCTCTTAATCTTATTTTTATATTGTCAAAATTTTCAACTAAAACACTTATAATTTTTCAACAGTTAACACAATGTAAAAGACTCATTCTCAAATATTTGAAATAAATTTCTTATATAGTACATAAATATATTATTTATATAGTAGAAATTTTAAAAAATTTGATAAATGAATACCTAAAACAGTTAATGATGTCAGTGTTCACATTTTGAGTATATTTGTTCGCACATTTTTTGATATTCATGTCATTTCCCTTTATTTACATATTTTTTGTTGAATAAGGATCTATAAAAGGATATTTTATATTTGCATAATACTTGACAGGAATAATATTCGATCAATAAAATTTTATTTGTACCTTTTGTATCTAACGAGATATTGAAATGTATTATATATTATGTTAGAAATTGAAAATTAATTATTATTTTATAACTATTTATACGACATGTAAAATATATTACTTGATAATCTTTAAAATGATAAAACAAATTCATGAACAAAAGTAAATAAATCTTACCATGTTGACAAATAATTAATATTTTAAAACTCTCAAGTGTAATAAAAACTATTACTCACCTCTACATTCTTCATGTCATTATATTAAAGATATTTCATATTAAAAAATAGTATGCTCATATATTGTATTAAAATATATGTTTTTATATATAATTAAAAATTATATTAAATAAAAATATTTGCTCTGTTGTTTATTACATTTTCTAATGATTTTTTAAATTTTACTAATTTCAAGAACTTATGTATAATCTATAGATTTAACTATAGATACTCTACAATTTAGTCAAGTTATATAAATTGTTTTTAAATTTTAACATTTTCAAATTAAATATCAATTTTGTGTTATTAAATAATAAGTTTTCTTTTTGAAATATTTAATTACTTGAACTAAAGATTAATATCATTAAAAAAAAATACTTGAATAGTTAAATTTATTTTAAATACATTGGGCATATAGTGAAGAGATACTTCAATGGTGAAATATGAGAAGAACTTAAATTATTTCAAAGCCCTATTGGCGAACAAATACTTTGCCACACATTTAAGGTTTTTGTCATCTATTTAATTTTTCTTTTTTGTTTATCCATTAAGACATCAAAAACTCTTTCTTGGATAGAAAATACGCTTTTCAAGCACCCAAAAAAAATAATGATACAGGAGTCAAGATTAAGGGGAATACACTACTTAAAAATTTACTAAATTAGTTTGGCATATTTATTTTTTAATTTTAATATTTATTTTATTTGCCAAAACAATTTATGAACACTCATGGTTAAAACAAGCAAAAAATAAATAAACTGAAACCATGCAGTTTTCTTAAATAAGAAAGTGAAATTAGTGGTGAACACTGAAAAAATGTAAAAAGAAATGATCGATAGATAAAAACTGGATAAAGGCAACTATAGCTCATAGAAAAGAATATATTATAAATAATCATATGTATATTTAGATTTTCTCATTCTTTTTAATATCATTGATAAATCGAAGTCAATCATGCCATGAATAGAGATTTCAATCCCTTTTTTATTCTTAAATTAGATAGCCCAAATAAGAATGACTTGTCAAAAATAAATAAATAGAGATATCTTACCATTTTTTATATATGCAAAATAATTTTATTTGTACAATTTTTATTTTTCAAAATAATTTAGCACAATTTTCACCTTTAATTTCAGTAGAATTTCTGTTGTGCAGTAGGCCTTTATGCTTTCAATACTATTGATTTTTTTTATTTTTTATTTTTAGTTATTATAAGTATTTTTATATTTTTATATTATCCCTTTGTAGATGTGATGGTGTTGTGAAGTATATGACTTTTTATTATTTTTAACATTTGTACATTGTGATTTCATGATAAAATTTGTAATTTTTACCATTATCTTATTAACAAATACATTGTGAATTAAATTTACTTTTACATGAAATTAAAATAATGTATGTAAATCACATTTTTAGTTATAATTAGTTTAAGGTACGCACAGTACGGGGCAGATGTAGTATAGAAGGAATATTAACTAGGTTGAGCGATGGGATTTGGAAGATTAAGTAAATAAACTTAATATGGATGTTGACGAAATTATGTAATTTGTTGGAATATTGGATATTGACTTGAATAACTTTTGGCCAAGAGAAGTTTTTATTTCCTTTTCTTTTAATTGCTGATCCAGAACACATGATACCGCAATTGGTAAGGTGGAATTTAATCATGAGTAAAGATGTTCTATTTTGGGGCATGACATACACTTTGTGAGTAGATAGATCTTGGAATTAGTCTCACTTAGTTGGCTAATTGAGCTCCAATCAAACCATTAATTTAGTCACAGATCCCTTTCACTCAGTAAGCACAATTGAAAAAAAGAAACTTTCCAATTAAGTTTTTATTTGACGTGTATATTTCTCTGAAATATATTGTACATTTTCCATATATTTGGAATAGAAAAAATGAAGAGGATGAGTGATAAAAGTATATGAATGTGATGCATAGGAGTACGTAGGTACCTTGTAAATCAGGACGTGAAGAATATAAATTTTGATCCAAAAAAAAATAATAAAATGTATTATTTCTAAAGGCCTCCTGTTTAATTTGTGTGCGAATCAATTTAGTCATTGTTCACACCTATTGACTATTATCGACAAAATAATCTCAATAGGTTGAAATCGTCTCAGTTGACAAAGTTTCCAGCCGATTGAAAAATTGTTGAGGCAATTCAACCGAAAGTAAAGAACGTGCGTTAGCCGGATGGCAAGAATGCTGGAAGATTCTAATAAACCAACCAAAAACGCCAGATTAGTGTAAATCCTCAAATTCGGTCTCCATGAGTTCTCAAAAGATGGGGGAAGTTCCCAGCTAATCCCTTTGGGGGCACTTTGCTCTACATTTCCCCGTCACCCCACAACATAAGCAACAAACAGATTCAAGCTAAAACTTACCTGCTAAGACCCACTCCAACTTGAGACATGGAACATAAAGGGATGAGACAAGAAACTTGGGGAGCGTATTACTGGTTGGTTTAAACCGTCATTTTTAGTATTACAAGTATGGCAAGAAGGAAATATTAGTATGAGACTCAAATCAAACACTTGCCAATAATTTCATTATGTTTTAGTTTCTGTATTTAGCATTTTAAATATTCCTTTAATGCAATTTCAGTTTCTTTATACTTCTATTTACCAGCTTTATTTACTAACATTCTTTACTAGTTTTCTCATTAATTTTCATAGCCTAGTTTAAATGATCTAAAACATAAGCATTCTTATGGCAGCTTGATAACCTACTTTTCAGAGAGCAATGTCCCCGTTTTAGGATAATCAATTGATTTTGGGAATCTATTAAGTGAAATGGCTAATCCAATCAATCGAAACCATTAAGTTACAAACGAATCTAAATCTCACGTCAATATATTTTTTTGCATGTCAAATGGGATCCTAAAAAAATTTACACCCTCAAGTCATTTGGAGCAAATAAAATTATGTTCCGATGAAAATCTTTTCCCATTAATATAAAAGACCCCCAAGTAAGCTAGACTAGTTGTGACAAAATGTAACCCAGATTGCATAGTGCTCAACTAGTTGATGTGCCAATCTAGTTAGCTGGTACTTAAGACACTACTCAACATGCACCTAGGAGTATATTGGCCTCAATCAGCTCAATGAAGAATCTTTCGCTGCGAAAGATCAATCTGGGACTACAACTTTCAACTGACATCAGGTTTTATGGGTATGAATGATCTAATGTATCAATTATCTGCCCAATTAGCTGAAATAGTGAGGCTGATAGTCAAAAAGGAAATACACTTTTATGTAGAATAAGAACAATGGGATGACCAAAACTAAAAGGAACGCTCAATTTCCTCCTATTACATCAAATGCTTCCTGTCGCAAATGTCCCAAACTTTGCATTCACAGATCACTACAAGCTTTGCGTTTTCAACAGACCAACAAGGGCATTTGTCGTGTTATCTATGGACAACAAGTCCCAACCAACACGCGAAATCTTACCCTGTGACCCTGCTACACATCCAGTACGGCAGGTGCAAATACTAAGCAGGCCTTCAAACTTGCCAGGTAATATTAGTTTACCCTTTGTTGCTAACATTAATCCCTTGCATGCTGGCTCAGCAAATCAATTCGATCATGTTCTGTCCTGCGGCTGGCGAGACCATAATACCTACAGAGATCCCTCCATGTGAATATGGGTCAATTAGTCACCCCCAACAAAGTTAAATCCGTCGATATTTTTGTCAATGCGGCTGAGGCCTACGACAGCTTCTGTACTTCAGTTATCCCAAGGACTCAAAGTAGAGAATACCTCAACTGATTGAACCAAACACGATATCTGAGATCATTAAAAGATATTTTGAGCTAGTGTTAGAATTATGCAAAGGGTCTACTTATAAGTGATATGGAAGAATATCAAAAGAATCAAATATCCTTAACTTCACCTAAAATTCTCAAAACACCCCAAGATCCACACCCCTTAAACAGGCCAACCTAACCGATCGACCCAAGCCCAAGCTGGAACGTTATCCTAATCCTTCATCATACAACACACGTATGCTAAGGATAATATCCACGAAAGCTAAATAGTGCATAATACACCTAAGAGCCCACTATAAATACCTCCTTATTTGTCAATCTAGGGTAACTAATATAGGTTGCATGACACCCCATACTCTTCACGTCCCTACCACCCGACCAATAGAGCTTGTGACCACATCTACTAGTTAGCCCAAAATAATGCTTGCCCGAGCCCCTGTCTCTAGTCAATTTTTTGACTATTGATAAATATACTAATTGTGATTTCTTGCGACATCAGTAGGCGCCGTCTGTGGGAAAGTCGGATTGAGTGTTTGGAACTTGGGCTAAGCTAAGCTTATGGCAAAGACTCCAAGTAAAAATATGGATACACAAGAAATTCGAACTACCTCACATTCCTTGTAGCAAGCCTCCTCTATACCTCCATCTGGACCAGTGATGAGGATCACACGATCAGAGCTACAAACATTGATAGAGGCGGAAACTAACAAAGTTATCGACGACAGATTAGCAAGTGCACCTCTAGCACCCTAGCCTCATTTCCTGATGTGATTATTCCATGATGAGCCTTCTAAAAGATTGAGAGGAATTGAGGTGATCAAGAGCGAAGAGAACTCGAGGGAGTAGAGAAGCTATCAGAAGCATGGTGAGGTAGAGATGATGAGCAAAATGAAGGAATAGAGGAGGAAGGTCATCCGAGCGATACTCCGAGGAACAGTCTCGTACAAAGGTTTAGGAGATCAGCGATCAAGTAGAACAACTAAGCAAAAAATTGAAGAAATTAAAAATAAAAAAAAAAAGCAGGGATCCACTCTGCAAAAGAGTGGCTCTTCTTTTAGTATGGAGATTTTATCTGAAACAGTGCTAGTGGGTTCAAAATACCTGACCTCCCAAGGGATGAGTAGAATTCAAATCCTTCAAACCCCTTAACTGCATTCGAACATGTAATGCAGTTATACGGATTGTCCGATGCTATTAATTGCAGGGTGTTTATCACCACCCGTTATGCTCGAGCGTAGGAATGGTTCACCTCCCTAACGGTAGAGACAGTGGTAACTTGTGACCAACTATAGAGAAAGTTCCTATACCATTTTGCTAGTAAAAAGAAATCTAAGAGATCAACTACCTATCACTTTACCATAAGGCAAAAAGAGAATGAGATATTGCGCACTTTCATTAACCATTTCAACAATGAGGTGCTGGAGGTACCCGACCTCAATGTTGATATGATTGTTAGTATATTAATACATAGCCTCAAGAGAGGCCCATTGGCATTGACATTAGCGAAAGAACTACCTTCTGATGTGGAGAGCCTCATGGAGGTAGTAGAGAGATACGTGCATGAAGTAAATATGAATGTTATGAAAGATAAAGAATGGGCGAGGAATATAATAACTCCACGACCATAGAAGAAGGAGGAGATGGGCAAACTTTGGTCTGAGAAAGACCATCGAAGGTCCCCATCCCAATTGAAATTTAACCATTACACACCCCTGCAAACTACAAGAGCACAAGCTATTTTTGCAATAGCCTCATTAGATGTTACAAGGTGGCCTATAAAGTAGAGAGATACACCCAACAAAAGGAATTCTAAGTAGTATTGTGCATTTCATCATGATAAAGGGCATGATACTGAGAATTATCATCACCTAAAGGACGAGATTGAAAGGTTGATCTACCAAGGGTACTTGAAGGAGTTTATACAATATGCACATAGAAATTCTAAGACGGGTCTCGAGAAGGAGGATTTCAGAAGGGTCATTCCAAGAGTCATTCCCAAAGCCCCAAAAGAGGTATTACAAACCTAGAAAACATCCAAATGCTGAAAATAATTGTATTCCGTATGATGACGACAACCACCCCAAGAAAGGCATCATAAATATGATTGTGGGAAAACCTACTTATGGAGATTCCATGAACGTCAAAAAATGGTTCGCATGAGTAGATCAAAGGAATCTACATGTTTTCAACCTAGAAAAGGATGTGGAGCCTATAACTTTTGACCATAATAACCATAACGGTAGATATAGCAAATTCTCGGTACAAAAAGTGCTAGTAGGCAATGATAGTTCGGTGGATATAATATTCATGAGCACTTTGAAAAAGATAGATCTAGATGTCACAATTACACAACAAATCAATACACCCCTCATGAGTTTTGGAGTATTAAAGGTAGTACTGCTAGGAACGTTCGACCTCTCGACCTCTTTGGGAGTGGAGCCCAAAAGAAGAACTGTCATGCTAAAGTACTTAGTGGTAGACTGCCATTTTGCATATAATATCATGCTTGGTTAACCTTTTTTGGGCAATTATTTCTATCTACCACCTGAAAATAAAGTTTTCAACCAGAACAGGTACATGAGAGGTACATTACGACTAGAGAGCAATACAAATATGTTACAATGTATCTTTGACAAAGCCAAAACAAAAGGAGAATAAGTCCATAAGGGTAGAAATGGTGGGGCAACTAAAGCTCTCTATATGTGTTGATCAGGACAACAAAAAAAGAGGATAGAGCTATCAAATCATAAGTAGATAGAGTTACAACTTGGGGATCTGAGCAAGACCACTAAAATAGGAACCCAGATGAGCCCTCAATCAAAAATGTTGATGATAGAGTTTCTTAAGGAAAATATGGACATTTTTACATGGGGACCTGTCGACTTTAAAGAAATAGAGCTAGGGGTCATGGTCCACAACTTGAATGTGGACCCAAACATTCAACCAGTCTTACAGAAGAAGCACAATTTTAGGTCTAAGAGAAATAGGGTTATATAGGAGAAGGTCAGGAAATTGTTGAAGGCAGGCTTTACAATGGAAGTGCAATTTACCAAATAGCTGTCTAACGTTATGGTGGTCCTAAAAACTGAAGGTAGGTGGACAATGTGCATAGACTACACTGACCTAAATAAAGTGTGTCCTAAATATCCCCACCTCTTGCCCAGGACAAATGCCTTAGTTGACTCTATAGTTGGATGTATTTTTATAAGTATGATGGACACCTATTAGGGTTATCATTAAATACACATGGCTCCGAAGGACATGGATAAGACAACATTTGTGGTAGAAAGTAGAGTCTATTACTACAAGGTTATGCCTTTCAGGCTGAAGAATACGAGTGCGACATATCAAAGGTTGGTTAAAAAGATGTTTAAGGACCAGATAGGTTACACTATGGAGGTGTACGTAGATGACATGCTAGTTAAAAACATGATAGAAGAAGAGCACATAGAACATCTAAAGGAAGCATTCAATATTATGCGTCATTATAGACTTAAGTTGAATCCAGCCAAATATACATTCGAAGTTTGAGGAGGGAAATTTTTAGAAACCAACCTTGAGAAGATTGAAGCAATACTATAGATGCCATCTCCTAATAGCACTAGAGAGGTATGGTAGTTAATAGGTCGAATAGTCTATTTGGCAAGGTTCATAGCGTGAATAGCATAAATAAGTTTTCCTTTATTTAAAATATTGAGAAATCTCAAGGATTTTACTTGGATGGAGGAGTGTGAATGGGCATTTCAAGATCTAAAAAAGTATCTCAGCTCCTCACCCCTCTTAGCGAAGCCTGAGATAGGTAAAACTTTATATTTATGCATGGCAGTAGCAGAAGAGGTTATAAGTTCGGTGATAGCAAAGGTAATTGCAAAACATCACAAGCCTATATACTATATCAGTAGGGTCTTACAGGGAGTGAAGAAAAGGTATAGCGAGATCGAGAAATTCACATTAACGTTGATCACAACTGCTAGAAAGTTGAGACCTTACTTTTAGGCTCATCACATAATAGTCTTGATGAACCAACCTCTAAGAGAGATCTTGCAAAAGCCAAATTTATTTGGGAGGTTAATAAAGTGGGCCATGGAGCTAAGTGAATTCTCCCTAGAATTTCAAAGTAGAGTAGCTATGAAAGCACAAGTGTTGGCTAACTTCTTGGCAAAGATAAGTGAGGAGAAGGAAGAGCAACTTTGCAAAGTGAACTCTTTGGTAATTAGTCAATGGCTAGTACGTGTTGATGGGTCATCCATTGCACAAAGAGGTGGTGCAGGAGTCTGGTTCAAAATTTTGCTTGGAGACGAGCTGGATTTTGCTTTGAAGCTTCAATTCCAAGTGACTAATAATGCAGTAGAATATGAGGCTATTGTAGCAGCACTCAACATGGCAGTAGAATTACAGATTAAAATCTCATTATGTATATGGATTCACAGCTAATTGCCAACCAATTTAATAGGGTATATAAAGCTAAAAAGGAAACAATGACAAAATACTTGGAAAATGTGAAAGGCTTGGCAAAGAAACTAGGAAAGTTTATGATGGTACAGATACCCAGAAGTGAGAATGAGAGGGTAGACTCCTTGTCTAAGTTTGCTAATATGATCAATGGACTTAGAACAAAAAAGGTGACAATTATTTGCTATCTATAACTAGGAGAGAGCTCTAGAAAAGAGATCATGATCATTAGGTCGGCATATCCTGAACAAGATAAATGGAAAAGAGAAATCATGTCTAACCTGAGGGATAAAGATCTCCCAACGGACTCCATGGTAATGTAAAGAGTGAAAAGATAGGTGTCGAGATTCACATTATGGAAAGCGAAATTATATAAGAGGTCGGTTACTGGGCCACTCTTAAGATGTTTAAACGCCAACCAAGTGGAATATGTTTTGAGGGAGATATATGAGGGTAGCTATGGAAACCATTTAGGAGGTCATGCACTTGCTCAGAAGGTCATCAAGCAGGGTTATTTTTAGCCCACCCTGGTGAAGGATGTAGTAGAATTTACCAAAAGATGTAAGTAATGTTAATTGTATGCCAATTTGGTTTATAAGCCTAACACCGAGATAAAGCCGATAAAGGTCTCATACCTATTTGACATGTGGGGAATCGATGTTGTGGGGTATTTCCCTTCTGCAAGAGGCTAAAAGAGATATGTTATTATGGTAGTGGAGTATTTTAGCAAATGGGTCAAAGCGGAAGCCGTCTTAAAAATATCAAAAGGAGAGGTCATGAATTTCCTTTAGAAGAACATTCTGTGTTATTTTGAAATCCCGAGGATCCTTAGTTCAAATAATGGTACTCAATTCCAAGATAAGAGGATCCTAGATTAGTGTATAAAGATACAACAGAAGTTCACATTTGTTGGACACCTTCAAGCCAATGGTCAAACTGAGAAGACCATTAAAACCTTTTTACATAATTTGAAGAAAATGATGGATGGTGCAAAGGAGGCATGGGTAGATAAGTTACCAGGAGTGTCGTAGGCCTATAGAATAATTCTCAAAATTTCAACTAGTAAGACACCATTCAACGTGGTTTATGGATCAGAGGCGGTGATTCCTGGAGAAATTAGAATGGAAATGTTAAGGATGTAAGACTTTGACCAGAAAGATAATAGGGGAGAGTGAGCTTTCGATCTAAAGGTGATAAATGAAGCTAGAGAAATGGTTGTGAGGTGAATTATGTTGCAAAAGAGGTAGATGGTGAAAAATTACAATAAGAAGGAAAAGGCTCGAAGCTTCGAGGTTGGCGATCTTGTACTAAAAAAGGTGAAAGTATCTAGACATGTTGTAAAGCTTGATCCCAATTGGTAGGGACCTCTTAAAGTCGTGAAGGTGGCAAAAAATAAGGCTTACAAACTACAAACTTTAGACAAAAGGATCTTCCACAACCATTAGGGATACAAAACTTAAAGAAGTTTTATGCATGAAGCACTATTTCTAGATTTGATCTTCTTTTTTTCCTCTTTGTACATATGTAACTCCTCTAAATTATATATGTCACCATCTCTACCTATATTTGTTTTTATCACCATTGTTTGCTAACAGATAGAATTTAAGTTGCAAAAGAACAAAATGGGGAGAACCAACTTATTTGCATGAACTTGGGAAAGGTCAAATAATTAACAGTGAAATGAGGTATGAGAAAGATCACCAAAAATTATGAACGAGCCAAGCCTCATTAAATAAGGTTCAAATATAACCAACAAGTTAATTATTTGTTAGCTTGAGAAAGTTTAAAATAAGCTTAGGGTGCAAGATGCATAGGCAAAATTAACATGGTCGTTCAATTGACATATGGACAGGTCGATAGGTACATAGCCTGACAAAAGTTAAAATAAGCTTAAGGTGCATGACACATAAGCAAAATTAACATGGTCATTCAATCGACATATAGACAGGTTGACGAGTACATAGCCTGAGAAAGGTTAAAATAAGCCTAAAGTTCAAGACGCAAAGGCAATATTAACATGATCGTTCGATCAACATATGGACAAGTTGACGGGTACATAGCCTGAGAAAGTTTAAAACAAGCTTAAGATGTAAGATGCATAGGCAAAATTAACATGGTCATTCGATCAACATATGGGTAGGTCAACGAGTACATAGCCTGAGAAAAGTTAAAATAAGCTTAAGGTGCAAGATGCCTAGGCAAAATTAGCATGGTCGTTTAGTTAGCATGTAGGCAAGTCAACATGTATATAACTACCAAAAGTTTAAAACCATGTGAAATAATATTCATATCCAGATAAAGTGTGAAATGCATAAAAATACTTAACATGACTGATAGGTTGATAGGTCAATAGGTCGATAACTAGCCAAAGGTCACATAGCTAGTATGCAAATTAAGCCAAATGTGCAAGCGGTTAAAACGACTGAAACTATATGAAATAGTACGGTGTAAAACTTACACGCCTAATGTGGTCGAGATGTCGGCACATCATTAGGTCAATGACGAAGTAGTGTGAAATAGCATAGAGTAATACGTAATAATACACACATCAAAATACAAAATACATGGGAAAAAGTGTTGTGACTATTTGAATGACAAAACGACAGCTTAGACCAAAAGGTCGACAAGTCGTTAGGTCTACTACCTAAAAGAGTCACAATCACGTACACACATAGTACTAAAAAGCTAATTGTGTGTGGAGAAATAGTATGTAAAAAGCATAGCAGAAACTAAAAGAGCTATCTGTATATAATAGATACCGATTGAGGTCTCAAAATACTAGCTCACATAATACAACCACCTTACAGTGAATGTCATCAAAAATCAGTACGAAGCCAGAACTTATGCAAAATATATGCACCAACAATAGGCAATAAACATGACCAATTCTTAACGAAATGAAATATAGAGTTTGGTTGAGACATGGGGAACAAACAAAATAGACAAAATAATTAATGTAATCTAAGGACCAAGAAGCTGAGAAGATAAAGCTGAAGGTCCTCACAGAAGGTTAGTGCTAAAGGCCCCACCTCCAGGATTAGCCAACTTCTGAAAGATATACCTAAACTCTTCTTTAGAAAGGTCAGAAAAGGAAACATTTGGGTAGTCCTCCAGCTCTTCAGTCCTATAGGGGTCGAGCAAATCCACATCAAAGCCCTCTTTCAACCTGCCTAATTTCTCAAGTTGGAACTAACACTTAGAGAAATTGTCGAGACCCTCAGTGCTAGCTTTTTGAGCAACTACCAGAGTAAAGACTTGAGACTTCATGAAATCATGAACCCTAGCATGTCGAGCCTCATGAAACTTGTTCTTGAATGCTAATGATCAGAGGTAGTCACCAACCCTTTTCTGTGGCTAGCCTTAAACTGCTTCTTTTTCTCTACCTCAAGCTTTGAAGACAGGGTGGATAGTTTTTGCTCGAAAGTCAAGAGGTGAATCTCAACCTGGCAATTTCCCTTTCTAAGCTTGAAATTTAATAGTCTTTTTCTTTAAGAGCAGCATCTTTAACCTTTGAGTGCCCCTCAAGCATAAAGGGAAAAATAGATATCTCAACTTGAAGTCTTCCCATCTCTATATTCGTGTCATCAACCTGGGCCTTAGCAACAATATGGCGGTCTCAAAAGAAAACACATTGCATAGCCAGTGCACGAGCAAATGTTGTGGCTTGCAGAAATATAAACGAAGTTGAATAAATATTTCAAATCAATAGGGAAAAGATAAAAGAAAAAGGGGAATAGAATACATTTCTTATGAATAAAATACCTACATCAAGTTGTGAACCAGGTGCTCCTCAATAAGATAAAAAAGACTACACATCAACATAGCTCGATCCCTCTCCTGAATGTAACCATTATACAAGTTGTAGAAGCCACCTCCTATTTCACTTGTCAAGATAGAGAAGGTATTGACGACAGGACAAGGCAAACTAGCATCGTGGTGAGCAGATAGATACAAAACCGCAAGCATTTGCATAAGCCTATGGGCCCTCTCCAAAGTCTCATTGTCCATTAAGGGAATAGGCATATCGAAATAAGTAGAGGCAATCTCAAGAATGGTTCGTGCCTCAAACGCTTAGCATCATTTGATACAGATTTGACCACTCAAGTTTGTAGAATAGCTATCCAGTCTAACAGAAGGGGTCTCACCTTTCATCTTTTCTTTCCCCTTAGGCAGAAATAGGGCAACATCATTAGGAGATAAGGGCGTTGGATCTCCTTCATCAAATAGATCAATCATTGGGTCAAATGGTTGAGTGGTCTCCTTACAAAGGGCTAGAACCAACCAAAGAGGCACAAGTGCAAAGGGCGAAAGCTCAGCAATCGAGTATGTTGAGAAGTAGCTCTAGTAGACGACAAATGAATGTTATCAAAAGGGGTAATGGGTCTATGGCTATTGTCGACTGCAGGTATCCAGGAACTCTCACCTCATTTGCATTTCTTAGCAACAGCAGCCTAAGCTTTCTTCTATTTCATCAAATTAGCCGTCACCGCCTTAAAGGCCAGCATCTCTGTAAAAAAGAGTAAAGTAAGAATAGGGTTAGAAAAATACAGAAAGTAAGAAAGTAATTTAAAACTTTACCAAGTGTCCTCCTAGGTCGAAGCGTAGTGGGAGAAAAGTCAACAAGCTTAAGTGTCTCCTCACTAAAGAGGTTGCGAAAGTCGAACCATCTAGTAGTTAGTTGCTCCTCAACAAAACCATCATCCCATGAAGGTTTTTCCTTAGAAAAAAAAGACAATTTATCATCCCACCATTCGCGAGGAATGTTCCAAGGACTATAGTCAGAGGCCTCTACACAGATCCATTTAGTACGCCAAAAACTGGCCAAGCTCAGGAGATTGATCAACAATCTATAGCTCTGATGGGCAATCATGTAATAAAAGCCTTAATCTCTTGAGCGAGTGGAGGGATTAACATAAAAAAATGCCAAAAATTCACAAAGGAAGGATTGACATGAAAATGACACATTATTATAATGAAACCTAAAATATTACAAATGGAATTAGGTACCAATTGGGTGGGACAAATGCCTATGATCCTAATTATGTTAGTCAGGGGTTCAGCAATAGAAAATCATAACCCAGCCTCTAACATAGAGACGCGAAAAGCAAGACAATTAGGTGGTAGCTGATACATTTTCTGACCCTCTTCTAGCTTTATGATCTTATAACTATTAAGAATAAAAAACCTACTACAAAGAGACACAAAGACCTTAGGACCTATTTTGTTGGGGGCATTCAAGGGGCCATTGAGGTCATTTGGGTCTACAAAAAACTAAGGTGGATCTAACATCTCGACCTCTATGGTCAGAGGTCAAAGACCTTGACCTAGAATCCTGACCACTACTATTTGATAGAGAAGAAGATGAACCACTTGACACAATATAACAAGTCTAGCAATTAAATAAATAATAAATAATGACAATGAAAATAATAGCAAAAAAAAAGCTAAAATAGCTAAAGAGGAGCCAAACACCTACTTGCTAAGTAGTCTCCCTAAGGTTATTGGTCGCTTGGTTGGGATCTCAAGAGACCTACCAGTCATTTGGTCGGGATCAATCGGTGACCTTCTAATCATTGGGTCAATGTCTCAAAGATCTAATGGGCAAAAGTTATTTTGGTCAATGCGTCGTTAGGTTATATGGTCGATTGGTGGTGGCTCATGGTTTGGGCGGTCGAAATCTCGACCAAAAGTTTTGGGAAGAAATGTGAAAAATGAGAAGGAAGAAAAGAATGGGGGTTAAATTTATAATGGTTGAAAGCCCTCGAAAGGCGTGATGATATCCAACGAATTAGGGAAAGGGATAGTCAAAAATCAATGGTCCAGATCAACTTCCCTATTCATGAGTTTCCCTCATAACTAAGGAAGTTAGGGGAATAGATGATATGGAAGATTATGAAAAGACTTAAATACCCTTAATTTCACCTAAAATTCTCAAAACATCCTTAGATTCATGTCCCCCCTTAATGGGCCAACCCAATCGATCGACCCGAGTCCAAGCTAGAATGTTATCCTAATTCTCCATCATACAACATGCGTACACTAAGGATAATATCCATGAAAGCTAAATAGTGCATAGTATGCTTGAGAGCGCACCATAAATACCCTCTCATTTGTTAATTTGGGGTAACTAATATAAGTCCCATAACACCCTATACTCCTCTGTCCTACCACCCAACCAATAGAGCTTGTGACCACATCTACTAGTTAGCCCAAAATAACGCTTATCCGATCCTCTGTTTCTAGTCAATCCTTTGACTATTGATAAATATACTGATTGTCATTTTTTGCAACATCAATAAGAAATTGTATCAAACTGTGGGTGAGTAGGCTAGTACCTCTACAAAGCTTATGTAGCCCTTGATTTCATTATATTTTTAGGTAAAGACAATAAATCTCATGTAGATCATGTTAACGGTTTACTATCTAATGCGGGGAAGTAAGCTAAAATAACTTCTACAAACTGCAATTGCTTCTAATTTCCTTAATGAAGACTTGATTGGCATGCATGAAAACAAGTCTAAATTAGTAGCCAATTATATTTTATTGGCTAACCTAAACCTCCCTCCTTTAAGAGAATTTTACATAACATTTCTAAATATAATGCAATTGTTAGTGTAAAAGAAATTGTGCCTCTTAGAATACTTTATATCATGTAATTATTTAGATGATGGTATATAACGTCTGTTGAAATGCTTGATTTGCTTGTCTTCCAACAAATAGTTAAAAATTTGATCTACATTAGAGATATTGAATAAGTGATCTTTTTGGTTCTTAGCTTTTCCTACCTTCTTGACTTTGGATATGTTCAACATGGGGCAAGAATATAGTGTCCCTCTTAAGATCTACAATGTCTGCCAACTGATCATCATAGTAGTCCCTATTGTTTATGAGAACAAAATCGACAATGGAAATGAATTAGGCTTTTTTCTTTTCTTTATTCACCTATGCTCTCTTACATGGTATTCTTTCTTATCACAAACTTAATACAAAAAGGGGCCAATATAAAATAGGTGTTCCACAATCATTTCTCTAAACCCAAGCCAGAAGTCATGATAGTAGATCTTATGAACTTGAAGCAGCAAATTAATAAGCCAATCACTAATTTCCTAGAAAGATTCAGGAAGCTATGGAGTCGATATCACATGCAATTCTTGGAGATTAAGTATGCTAACATAGCCATCAACAATATGCATGCTTAGCTGAAGGACATGCTAATTGTCCAAGAGCACACATATTTTGCCAAACTGGTCACCAAGGCCACCCATATCGAACAACACATCCGTGTTCGAGAAAAGAGCATATGTGAATAAAGAAATTTAAAAAAGCCTAATTCATTTTTATTGTCAATTATGTTCTCATAAACAATAGGGACTCCTATGATGATCAGTTGGCAGACATTGTAGATCTTGAGAGGGACACTATATTCTTGCCCCATGTTGACATATCTAAAGGTAAAAGGATAAGAAAAGTTGAGAACCAAGAAGTGCACTTATTCAATATCTCTAATGGAAATCAAATTTTTAACTATTTGTTGGAAGACAAGCAAATTAAGCTTTTCAACAGACATTATATACCATCATCTGAATAATTTCATGATATAAAGTATTCTAAGTGGCATAATTTCTTTTACACTAACAACTGCATCATATTTAGAAATGTTATGCAAAATGCTCTTAAAGGAGGGGAGGTTTAAGTTAGCCAGTAAGGTATAATTGGCTACTAATTTAGATTTGTTTGCAAGCATGCTAATCAACATAGTAGCTATCAATAGACCAAAATAACCTATTGAAAATGAGTAAAGGGTGAGAGCGAAACTCTGCCACATAAACTATTGAAGCTAAATGACAAGTAGATGCATAAACCAAGAAGTTAAATTTAGAAAAGGTCAGCATATTCAACCAGTTAGAACATGTAAGGACAACCATAATAGCATCTACAGTTAGAGAATTAGTATCCATACAACTCCAGTATCTAAATAATACAACCATCCCTTTGAAGACTGTAGTGTAGAATAGAGCATGAGAAAAAAATTTCTATTATCATAATCACCACAATTAATGAAGACTTCCTCAAATAATTTAAGATGGCTAAACCTAAATTAGCAAATGAGCCATCAATTCTCCACTAAAGAGAAACACAAACAACAACCAAACATCTAAAAACCTAACTACTTATAGCCAAAAGAGAAAGATCCAAATGAAAAACTTAGCTAATAAATGAAAAAAGCTAGGAAGTTTAACCACAAAATCTACCAAGCTTCCTAATGCAACACGGTCATTAGAAAATAAAAAGAAAGACCCATTGCATTTTTGTGGAAGTAAAACCTCTTTTGTGTATAAATTTTGTTCTTTCTTAGAATTCTTAGCCAAGAAATGGGATATATATATATAAGAGATTGGAGAAGATGTCTATTGGAATAGTATCCAACAAGCCAATTAGATTGGCATGTAAACAATTTCACTTGTGATATAATCTTGATTGAATGGCATTCCTTATAAGGCCATCTTCGTCTTATGCTTATTATTACTTCACTAGCATTTGTTTAAAGTCCTTAGATCATAAAAAACTATAGGATTTGGTCACACACTTGGTGGTGATCATGGAATAAGTCTTACACTTTGACAATCTTAAATCTTCCAAGCCATAAGATCTTACAAGATAAGACATCTAAGATCCGAATAAACTTGCACTAATGATGCATAAATCCAAAAGTTGAATATTGCTCCACTCCATGAGCAAAACCATATAAGATATAGATATATGTTAATGGGTGCTTGTCAGAAAATAGGGCACTGAAGACCCTCCCGGAGAATCTACTAAATAATTGTAGTGGCAAGTTCTCCAATTTACGCTAGCGAATATAATTAGTCATTTGACCTAAGGATCCATGGTAACCTTGTGTTTGGTCCTCATACTTTGACTCCTCCTTGGTCACCTAGTATGCCATTCGAGTGGTGATTGGGCATGAGTTACTATACATGAAGATTTGTGAGATTCAAGATGAAATCCGACTTCTTATCTTTGTGAAGGGCGAGTCATCTCCTATGTATTCTCTAATAATTGATTCCAAGAAGTCCTTGCGCAAGGTAATATGACAATTTGAAAAAGAAATTTTCAAAGATGAGTTCATAAACTAGAATCAAACATTGGGCATAGAAACATAGTATCAAAGCTATTAGGGAGACAACAAACATCTTACCCTAGGCCTCTTTTGGGCGATAGAAGACAGAAGGCCATATTTTCATGGTATGCGTAGAACTAGTATGGTTATCCAAAAGCATTCATTTTGGCTAATTAGTGGGGCTCCATGGGCTTGAGGTTAGACATCGATCACAGAGATTAGATACTCTTTAATTAATGAGATTAATTGAATTGAGTTAATTAGTTTAAAGGAGTTTAAACTAAAATAAATATTCGATATTCGAAAGTCACAATGGTTGTGAGCCTATGTCCAATGAATGGTCGTAGAACTTAATGGGTCACACATAAAAATCAATTGTATATCCTAAGCAATGAAGGGGAATTTTCTATGAGTTAGAAAACTTCCCACATGACCCATTTTGGAGGTTGATCGATTGACACAAAAGTTGTGTTTATTTTTGGCTTGATAAATTTAATTGTTAAATTGATCTAATTAATTTGAGGAATTAAATTAAGACCAATAATTAGGGAATTAATTATTTGATATCAAACATTTATCATTTGGTCAAGTTAACTTAAGGGATTAAGTTTACAATTGTTAGCTTAAAGAGTTAAGCTTATTGACTTAAAGAGTTAAATCAATTTAATTAAATTAAAGGAGTTTAATTTAATTAATATGTAGAAGTAATTTTGTAGGAAAATTTAAATGAAATGTTCATTTGGTTGACATTAGAAATTAACTGGATGATATTTCATAAGATGAAATGAAGATCTAAATGAATTTCAAATGCACACACATAATTCACATGTCTTGCCAACTTGTAAGACAAGTGGGCGCCCCTCTCCCCCTGAGGAAGGTGTGATGCCACCTTAGCATCACACCATTCTCCTTCTATATATGGATATAGAGAGGGGCTACCATATAAGAGGTAAGGCGTCACATTCCATGTAAATTAGATTCTCTCAAAATTTCCCTCCAATTTTCAAGTTTAGCATCATGAGTTGAAGCTTCATTTTCTTTTCTCCTACCTCCAAAATTCTAGCCTTCATCCTTGCATGTTCTTCTCATTTTTCTCGAGCTGATAGTGATAGGAATTGGTGTTGCAGTGGCGTGTGGATCTTATCATTAGAAGCTAGACAATTGGATTGCTGTGCCTTTTGGTGATCCAGTCTCTGGCAGTCTGTGTTGAGCAATTTTTGGAGGTCTTTCCAAACTCTGATTAGAGTGATTTTTTGAATGAATATACCTCAAGGAATGGATGATATTTTGGTTCAAGTTTCACTCAATTTTGAGCTTATTTTCCCAGTCAAATATTGATCGGAATCTGCTGTGCCGGCTGTGTGACAGTTTCTGAATTAAAAAAAAGTTCTTCACCATCTCCTTGGATTTTAGTAAATCATGGAAATTTTATTCCTAAATCTGAATCACTAGCATGTTTAGATCCCTTTTAGCTTGTGTAGCCTAGATAATTTCAGTTGTTGAAGTTTTGATTATTGGATCCTAGTGCTACGCTGGCCTTCAAAAGGTATCGGAGCCTAATTCATGTTATGATTTGGATTTTTGATTGATTGATTCATGTTATGAATAGATCAAAACCACCAAATTCTCAATTCATATTATGGATTGGAGTGTTTGGATGATGTTGTGTGTGGCTCCTTGATTAATGAATTAAAATTACAAGGCAATAAATATTGTACAAATAAAGTAAAATTAAAATCTATCAATTGTGGATTTAATCTCTAATCTAATCCTCTGATCATTCCCTTTCAAATATGATCTTGAATTTAATGAGCTCCGCAAATAACATCATGGATCTCCTTAAATTTGATTTGAAGAAACAATGCTAATTCGAGGGTTTTGCATCTTGATTTTGAATCAAATGCTAAAATATATGAGCTCCACAAAGAAGACCTTGAATGTTGTAGATCTCCTTAAATTTTATTTGAATAAAATAACATCAATTTGAGGGCTCCACACCTTAATGCTGAATCAAATGCCAGAATATGATGAGCTCCATGAAGAACGCCTTAAATGCTATAGATCTCCTTAAATTTGATTGAGAGAATTGCTGAACTCTTTCAAAGTTCATCTCACATGCTAGAATTTGGGTTATATGTAAAATGATATATGGTCATCTCCTTTATATAGGCATTTGATGGGAGACTTCTAGATTAACTTGAACTCCTTCAATAATTATCTCTTTGATATGATAATGTCAAATAGCAAGAAATAATATAAGATATCTTTGATTTGATAATATCAAACATCAAAAAATAATATCAATATCAAGAAATAATTTCAAATATATTTGATTTGATTGATCCATAGGTATAGACATTTCATCTTTGACATTTGTCAATATTTGCTTTGAGTATAAAATAAATACTAAGTCATTAATTAAAATTAACTATTTATCTTTAGAATTAAATTTAATAAATTTCAAGAAACAAATAGAAATTTTAAGTTAATATCTAGCATATTATTTTACATATGTCACTTTGCAATTGGCTAAAAATTAGCATGTCTATAGAAACGTTAAAGAAGAAATTTATATAGAGCAACCGCAAGATTTTACACCCAAGAGGAGTGAGCAAAAGGTTTTCAAACTCTAGAGATCCATTTATGGACTCAAATTGGTGTCCTGAACTTGGAACATATATATTTGATAAAATAGTCAAATCGTTTGGCTTTGTCGAAAAGGTGTATGAATCTTATGTGCACAAAAGGCTAGTGGGCGTACTGTAAAGTCTATTATGCTTTATTTCGATAACATTCTTCTCATTGAGAATGAGAGAGAAATGTTAAAATGTACTAAAGCATAGTTATCTACATAATTTTTCATGAAGGATTTGGGAAAAGCATCTTGTGTATTAGGAATACTTGTCTATAAAGATAGATTGATGAGGATGCTGGGGCTTTCCCAAATACTATACATTGACAAGATACTAAAAGGTTTAGTATGGAAAAATCCAAGAGAGGTTTCATCTTATTGGGATTCAGTCTTCATCTTTCCAATTCTATGGTCCTTAAGATTGAGAACGAAAGACATAGAATATCCCATATACCTTATGTTGTTTAATGTACAAGACTAGATTTGGCACATGCTTTAAGTGTCATGAGTTGTTTCCAATATGATCCTAGTGATGTCACTGGATAGCCATTAAAATAATCCTTAAGTACTTGAGAAAAACTAAAGACTTATTTCTAGTATACGACAATAGAGAAATAAAACTCGAGGGGTTTTTGCATTCTAGTTTCCAATTCGATGTAGATGATCTGAAATCTACTTTTGGATTTATATTTTGCCTTAATGGTGGCATGATGAGTTGTAAGAGTTCCAAACAAAATAGCATGACCAAGATTATCACTGAAGTGAAATACTTTGTGGTTTTGAAAATCACAAAATATGGTGCTTGGATAAAAACTTCATCCAAACGTTGGATGTAGCACATATCATGTATGAGCCCAAAATTTTCTTTGGAAGAAAACTTAGGACTTAAGCCAAGATCTCACCAGCGATCCAAACACAGTAAATGTGCTATCATTTGATATATGATATCAATTAATAGAGGTGATAACTGAGTGGATAAAGTTGCCTCATAAAAGAATATAGCAAAACTACTGTCTTAACCGTTAAATGCAAATGCTCTTTGAAGGACTTCTTGAGAAGATAGACCTTAAGACTATAGGGAATTAGCTATAGGACAAATGAGAGATTGTTGGAATAATACTGGACAAGCTAATTAGATTGGCATGTAAATTATTTCACTGGTGATACAATCGTGATTGAATGATATTCCTTATATGGCTATCTTCATCTTATACTTATTATTACTTCACTAGCATTTAGTCGAAGCCCTTAGATCACACAAGATAATGGGACTTGGTCATACATTGGGAAGTTATCATGGAATGAGTCTTACACAATCGTGATCTTCAATCTTTCAAGTCATAAGAACTTATAAGATAGGGCATATAAGTTCTGGATAGACTTGCACTAATGATGCATTAATCCAAGAGTTGGATATTGCTCCATTTTATGAGCAAGGCCATATGAGATATGGGTGCATGTTAGTGAGTGCTTGTTAGGGAACAAGACACTGAAGACTTGCCTAGAGAATCCACTAGATAGTTATAGTGGCCAGTCAACAGAGGCAAGTTCTCCAACTTACATTAGCACATATAATTAATCCTTTAACTTGAGGATCTATAGTAACCTTGTGTTTGGTCCTCATGCTTTAACTTCTCCTTGGTCACCTTGTGGGTTGTTTGGGAGGTGATTGGGCATCAGCTACTAAATATGGAGGTTTGTGAGATTCAAGAAGGAATCCAACTTTTCGTCTTTGTAAAGGGCGAGTGCATCTCCTATGTATTCTATAATGATTAATTCCAAGGAGTCTTTGCACAAGATAGTATGACAATTTGGAGAAGGAGTTTCCAAAGATGAGATCATAAATTGAAATCAAACATTCAAAATCGAAACATAGTATCAAAGCTATTAGGGAGGCAACAAACATCTTACCCTTGGCCTCTTTTTAGATATAAGAGATAGAAGGACCATATTTGCATAGTACACGTAGAGCTAGTATGGTTCTCCAAAAGCATTCATTTAGGCCAATTAATAGAGCTCCATGTACTTGAGGTTGGACATCGACCATGGAAATTAGGTACTCTTTAATTAATGAGATTAATTGAATTGAGTCAATTAGTTTAAAAGAGTATAAATTAAAATGAATATTCAATATTCAAAAATCACAATGGTTGTCAGCCCATGTCCAATGAATGGTAGAACCTAATAGGTCACACAAAGCCAATTGCATATCCTAGGCAATGAAGAGGAATTTTCTCTGAGTTAGAAAACTCTCCACATGATAGATTTTAGAGGTTAACCGATTGACACAAAAGTTGTGTTTATTTTTGGCTTGTCAATTTAATTGTTAAATTGATCTAATTAATTTAAGGAGTTAAAATAAGATTAATAATTAAGGAGTTAATTATTTGGTGCCAAATATTTATCAATTGGCCAAGTTAACTTAAAGGATTAAGTTAATAATTGTTAGCTTAAAAAGTTAAGCTAATTAAAGAGTTAAATCAATTTAATTAAATTAAAGGAATTTAATTTAATTAATATGGAGAATTAATTTTGAAGAAAAAATTCAAATGAAATATTCATTTGGTGTGGGATTAGAATTTAATTGGATGACATTTCATATGATGAAATGAATTACATTCTGTCTAAATCTCCCTCCAATTTTCAAATGTAACATTATAAATTGACACTTCACTTTCTTTTCTTCGACCTCCAAAATTCTAGCCTTCATCCTTGTATATTCTCCTCATTGTTCTCCAGCTGATAATGAGAGAAATTGGTGTTGCATTGGCGTGTGGATCTTATCATTAGAAGCAAGACAATTGGATTGTTATACCTTTTGGAGATCTAGTTTCTAGTAGTCTGTTTCGAGTGATTTTTGGTGGGCTTGCTGAATTTTAATTGGAGCAATTTTTGATTGAAGATACCTCAAGAAAGGGGTGATCTTTTGGTTCAAGATTCACTCAATTCAAGGCTAATTTGCTTGGTCAAATGTTAATTAGAATCTGCTATGCCGGCAGTGTGACAGTTTCAAGATTGAAAAAGAGTTCTTCACCATCTCCTTAGATTTTAGCAAATCAAGGTAATTTTCTTCCTCAATCTAAATCATTAGCATGTTTAGATCCCTGTTAGCTTATGTAGCCTAGTTAATTTTAATTTTTGAAGTTTTGACTATTGGATCCTAGTACTACACTAGCCTTCAATGTCTTCATAGCTAAATCCAAATAGGCTAACTTATTAAAAGAAACTACAACATCTGAACCATAAAAAATGCAATTCAAAATTATGGCTAAATAGCACATGCCTTTGTACATAAAGGCCCACATTAATGGAAAGCCGATTAGCAAGTTATTTGTCGATGGAAATGCAATCCTAACCATTATGCTTATCCTCACATTGAGGAATTTAGATAAGATAAAGACTTATCTCTTGACTACTGACATGGGAATGACCAACTCACAACTAAAAAATAGGGCTTTAGTGACCGCAAAAATAGTGACCCCAAGGAGCGGTCACTAATTAATGATTAGTCTGTGATGAATTTGTGATCAATCCTATTAAATATTTTTTGACAAAAATGTTGCTGATTAGTGATCATGTGACTAGATTAGTGATCACTGTGTTAGCGGTCACTAATCGTGTGATCAGATTTTTTGGAGTCACAAAGTTGGTCACCATTGTGTTTTTTTCTTAGACGTGGTCACTAAATTATGACCGACTGTATATCAATCATAAATCGATCACAATTGTTTAATAAAATTCAAATATTTTTGTTAGATTCCACCAAAATAGTGCAAATGTGATGTTGGCAAATATTTTAATTAGTACAGGGAGCGAAATTGCATTGACAATGGTTAGGGAGCAATGCGCAAATGAGGCCAAAGGTTGGGAGGCTAATTGTAATTAATTCAAAGTAAAAAATGGAATAGTTAAACATATTACTTGTAAGTGGATTGTTGAGTAGAGCAATTGGTTAAAATGACTAGCTATCGGTTAATAATAACACAATCATCACTCATCCATTAAATTTCCCAATGAAATTGCAAGAAACCACACAATAACTCTTACCCACCTAAATGGTAGTTGAAAATTAAATTTGCACTATTTAGCAAACCTACGCAAGCTAAATTACTTATCTCTTCAATCTTCGCAAGCTTGATTATACTGAGAAGCAAAGGGGACTCATTATATGTATAGAATCAACCATATGGAATTATTCAAGTTGAGGTGTAAAACTATTCAAATCGATAACCCTCAATTGAAATTAGTTTAGTAATGGTCGTGCCATGTTAAGACGAACGTCAGCCTTGAAAGTTGATATGGTTAACCTTCTATAAGACAGGTGTCACAAAAAAAGGGAAAGCTCCTAATGAACAATTTGTTAAACTTTCTTGATTCCTTAAGGGGTCAAGTGGCCCTCGCCTCAAAGTGCAAATGCATTTAATGTACTTCTTTTGCACACAACATTGATCATCTCTACATTAAATACAACTGAACTAACATTTTGTTTGTATTAAATTTGTGATTATATAGTCACCTCCGCAAAAATTATGGAAGATTCAACCCATTTTTCATTGGCAAGAAGCATGGTGAAGACCAACACTAAAAAAAACCTTAAATTTCCTGACACACAAGTAAAACACTCACAAGGCTATAGGGAATAGATTTTCTTTTCAACCTCTCCTTTCACCCAGCCAATGAACACTATAAACACCCTCAATCAGTAGAATTTGAGGTATGCTTCCATACATAATTTGGTCCTCACTCTACTATATTCCCCTTTCGTCAAGCTTATATTAACTTATGCATCAAAAGATTTTAGTTGAGGACTATTCTAGCAAGCTTGAAATGTTTCCTTTCGTTGCAAAACTTGACCTATACCCTTGGAATTCCTTGAGCTATACCTCTGATAAGATGATCATAATAATTCCTTAGCTTCATTTAGATCCTCGTGAACGTTTACATAATCACTCCCCATCACATGAAGATCTAGTTGTTGGGAGAACAAATGCCATAGAATTAGTAGAAGTATCGTCTAAGGAACAACATACCTTACCTTTTTTTTTTTAAATTAAGGCAAAGGATCATCCCTAATCTGATCTGAGTACCCCACCCCCGATCTCAGGTTAAGATTAGTACAGTAGAGGTTGCTTCGGCTCCCATCTTGCCCCTGCTAGAGTCACAAGCTTATGCAATTGAGCTCGGCAAAAACAACATACCTTACTTGCACACACAACTTTTAAATTATGTCTACAGCTATTTCGAATGAAGGAAATGAAGTAATTTATGCATTGTTGGTCTCAAATGATGAACCAAACAACCAACGCCAACTTAAAAGAAGGTCAAAGCTTGACCTAGACAAGCATAATATGAATTCATCATTTTTAATATGTCCCAAGTTCTTCATTACCCTTTGAAAGAATTAGCACAATATGTACATATATTACATACTCGATTATCTTTATATCCATTCATATTACTATTAGTTTTCATCCACTTCTTTTATTTATATTGTTTCAGCTTATGAACCTAAAGAAAGAAGTCCCAATCACTTCAACATAAGTTCAATAAATAGAGTGACAATTATTTAACTTATTTGAAGAATGTACTACTATTTCTCGATCTTTTTCTAATGATGTTTAATCATCCCTCTTAATGAGAGTCATGAAACTTAAACCCCTTGCAAGCATCCAAAAATAATATTATCTATTATTATTATTGCGAAGAAGTGCATGTGGAAAACATGTTCAAGAAACTTAAGAAAACATTTGAAGCTCTATCACAACCACTTCCAACTAATAAAGTTCCCAAATTTTGTCTTTGAGTTATAAAGACCAAACCTGATCATATATTAATCAAATTGGGAGTGGATATATCATAAAATCATGAAAGCTCCATTTAAACAACTTTTAAGTGTAAACCAATTTTTTGAAAGCTCCATCTAAGTAACTTAATAAGATGTTGTTTCTTTAAGAGTGGTAGGTGAAATTATTGAATACATCGCCTTTACCTTTGTTTGAATATCACAAGCGTCCACACACCACTACCCTCAATTTTAGAATTAAAAACTGTATTTAACTTTTCCATTTTATCCATACAATGTTTCATACAAGATTGTGCCTATACTCCCAAATTGAAACAATTTTTATTCCCCCATAGGTTGGAAAATGATATGTTTCTTACTACAAGTAAGACTTGCACTAGTTGTGCTACTAGTAAGATTTGTATTCATTACATGTTTAGTGTCAAGAAAAATTTCTATTTCTTGCTAATGTTGTGACCTTATTCTTAACCAAGAAGCATTTTTCTATATAATGACTAACAACTTAATGATACTTGCAGAATTTTGGATCATTTACTTTTTCAACTTCTTTAGGGCATTTTAGCTCAAGCTTGATCATTTTCCTCATCAACAACTCATCAAAGATTTGAGAGAAGTTAGAGTTAAGGAATGTATATTCTTTTTCTTTCCATCCATTCAATATAGGTTGGCATTTTTTATTTAGTACTTGTTGATCCTTAGGTTTCACCTTTTTTTAACTATTTGCAAATATCTTAATAGGAGCTATTGTAATTACCATAAAAAATAACTTTGGTGTGTTTCTCATTCTGCTTTAAGTTTTTCTATTTTCTTTTGAGTGTCCATTAGGAAAATAATGTTTAGTTTGCACTGTTCAACTCTATGTTACGAGCACGAGTAGTCAATTTTTTTGAAGTATTGGGGCTTGGTCACTCAAAAGATATAGGGAAGGTCCCAATATGTTTTCTAGATGGACATCTCTATTGTTTAAATGTCTTACAACTTATCCTTACAATTCAAACTTAGTACATGCCATGGGTTGATGTATTTAACGATTGGTTCATTGTTTCATTATTTTGCATTAGTAAACTTATCATACTTATAGTTCGACGAGTGCTATATAAGCAGTTGAAGAATTCCCTTGTCATTTCTCCCCAACTTTTAATGGACTTAGATTTTAGGTCAAACACTAATTAAGTGCATTCTTTTTAAGCAATTGCATGAATTACTTATAAGGAGCTTATCATCAGTTTCTGCATTGTTGCATGTTTTCACATAAAGAGCAATATGTTGCCTTAGGTTGCCCTTCCCATCTAACTATTAGAGCTTTGGTGGTTAGTAGCCCATCAACATCCTTAAAGTTTAATCCACTTAGTTGATAGTTTCGTGTAGATGAACGAGTTTCACAAAGGTCTACCATATTGTGCTTTGATGGTGTCAGAGAACATATCTTGTAATTGTAGAATAGATAATGCAACAATGGCTATCATGGGATGTTTGGATTTCTATAAGTCATGTTCGAATGGTGTTTCATCCATTCTTTTTCCTTTTTACATTAGTTCAAAAAGGATGAACAATTTTGGCTACACTCTCCAATATTTGAATGCTCTAATTTGTTTATCGATTGGGAAATTTGTAAGTCTTTATCTTCCTTGATTTCTAAAGATCAATATAGCTTGAGCCATTTAAGCAAGTTCGTTATCCACTATGGTCGTTTCAATCACCATCTTAAGTAGCATAACAAAAAGATTATTCAGATTTGATCTCTGTAGAACTTGCTAACTTCAAGATTTCCAATAGAGTTGTATTTGCAATCTTGCTCCCTATAGAGGATTGGTTAGCTGCAGTAGTAATATCCATAGTACATTTCTAGTTCATGGTAACTTTATTTTTCCTTGGTGCTATGGAATAATTGAAAATGACGATTGAAACTTTAATGTATGCGGAAGAGATGAGTGGCAGAGACTGTCCCACCTGGCATGCTAGAGATTTATGCATGCAAATTTCATACTTGCAAAAATTACAATAAAAGAAAAGTATGGATAAATTGAATAGTTAATTTAAATAAAACCATATATATGTTTGGAAAATATTTCCACAATTGAAGATGAATTCTCTAATTTTTTTCCTTCAAAATATGATTCAAGGGCTGGAAGTTTGTTCTTGAATAGAAAATGCAATTTTCTCCTAGACTTGTGGAAGAGATCAAGAACTACCTTAAAATCAAATATTTGCTTTGACATCAAAGTCTTGAGGATTTGGTGCCATTGAGGAAGTTGCAAAACCTTCGCGGTTGCATCACCTCATTGCTTCAAGACTTGAAACTTAAGAGCTTGATACTTGAATTTTTTGATTTTGTGGTATGGATTTGAATACCTCATTTTGTTGGCACAATTTGAAATTTTTTGACCGAGAGCTTCAGTCTTTCCATTGAGCTTGAATAGTACTTATCATATACTTAAATGGGCTTAATTTTATTACGAGCTGCATTTAAACATATTTTTAGCTCAACTGGTTTGTCCAAATAAATAATAATTTTAATGTTCATTTTAGATGGACCGATTCCATAAAATTATTTGGGACACAAATCAATAATCAATTTATTTGGTTGATCAAATAATAATTTATCCAAATAAAATATTCAATGCCAAAACATATAATATTTTATTTGATCATTGTACAGCTATTTGACTGTTAAAAATATGAAGTATGGTGTATGACTTGAACTTATGTCTTATATTGAAATAAAACATCAATTTGCTTTCATGCGCATCTCTAACACTAGCATTAAGAGATGATTAAGCAAACATGTCAATATTTTCACTATAAATATTTTAGATACACATCTACAACCCCAACTAACCATAATAACTTTTTTTCTTTTATGGCTATCATCAATTTAATTACATTATTCATGTAATTCTCATGCCATGTTTAATCAAGGAAGCACTTATTTTTCTTGCTAAAAAATTCTTGATTGTAATTCCTTACTCGCTTTTTAATATATCTTGAATCTATTTGAAATAATTCTCGTGTCATGGACCTCATACCTTATTATAAAGAAAAGATTTGAAGGAAGTTATACAGTGAATCTACTTAAGCACAATTTTTCAATAGCAAACTACGATATCACCACAACTCTTAATCAAGTTACGCAATATTATGATGTAGAATATAGTAAATAAAATACAAACAGTTGTCCAATTAAGTGTCCATACGGCTGGAAATTAAAAAAGAAAAATAAGAAAATTATTTAATTCCTACTGTACAATTTGCGAGGTGGCATAGCATGGGTGGTTCAAAATTTGGGGATACCACAACAAAAAAACAAGATGTAAATGATAAAAAAATTAATTGATAACATGGAGAAATGAAGGTAGTTTCGTATTAATTAATTAATTAATTATATGTGGCTGCAACTCACCCTCACTGTATTTATTTATTTTTTTATTACTCTTAAAAAAGAGGGCATCGTTCTTATCTAAAGTCTAAACTACTTTACCATATTATAATTATATTATATTTAACGTTTTTGTTTTTATGTAAACTATGTTAATGGGGACTAATTGTTATTACTGTTCGTAATTATTATTTATATAGGTGTCATGCATCATACTTATGGACTTGCATATGGGGTTCATTCCCTTTGCCTTGGTCAATACGTGTGGTCCCCCAGGAAGCTACACATTTTAAATAAATAATACAACTCGAATATATAGAAATTATTGCATTTGTATGATGGTACTATTGCTTAATTATGACCTTCAAATAAATATTTAATTATTGCTTACATCTTACTACTATATATAAAGCGAAAGAATATAAGACATTTTTAATTGCACGCCAATTTTGATTTTATTTGATTTGCCGAATTAATTATTGCACTAATTATGGGCACCGTAAAAGTCTAAAAGCCAAAGTCACCAGAAAATTTAAAAAATTATGTATTCTTTTCTTCATAATTGAATACTTGTTGTCAGTCAAATAAATAGATTTTGCTGATTTTGTTTTATTTTTTCGTTTGAATCTTAAGATGGAAAATTCATTATGTGTTAGTATGGAAAATCATTTACTCAAAGAAATTTTCAGACAAGGTATCTGAATTAATTTTAATTTGTTACGGGACTACAAATCATTCATAGTTTGTTTAATGTCAAAGTGACTGTTGATTCTAATTAAAACATTGTGTCAGATAATTTTGTTAACTTTTAATTAAAAAATGTGAAATTAATAAACATGGGTATAACATCAATGACCACTAAAAAAATATAAGATTTTGATTTTCATATTTTGAGTAATACAAGTTTTATATTTGCAATTTTGCACATTACTACTAAATCACTATATGCAAGCATAATACGGGGTGGGTCACATGTTCTGAAATTAATGGGAAACTAACATATTATATACTTATACCAGTTGGACTTGGCAGTGGCGCCCTTTATCGGTGTTGGCAAAAAGTAGGCCTTCTCAAAATTTCAAGTCTGTAGCTTGACAATTCATGCCATCCGTATGGAGTTGGATCGGAGGACGGGACACTACCCGCCAGTCCCTCCCCCCAAAAAACATCCCCATCTTCCTGGTTGCGTCTCTGTTTTTATGAATGTTTCCCACTCATAACACTACTCATTTGCCTTTCCTCCTTTTATTTCATGCCTTGCCTCCATGCATGTTGTTGGTTGGCTGTACAGCTCCATTCAAATTTAAATTTTCTAATGAGAGTTTGAATTTAAACTCAACTAATTTTCATTTTTAATGCTGATAGCTCAAAAAATTTAGAATTCATTGTAACTCACGTTTATACAAATAAATACAATAAATTTACTATTGCAAATTAAAATTTGTAGCTTTTAATATGTCATAAAATTTACGTCTATCGTACATTTGATATGAATAGTGGTGCAAATGACAGGAATACTCTTTTAAGTTAGCTCGAATTATCAAACATTGTAGTGGGTCTACGTCTTTTTATGATGATTAGTTTTGATGCGATTCGACGTTGCACTTGATCTGAAATCTCAGCCCTTACTTACATGAGGACATACGACAAAATCTGCATACGACGCTCATGATTGATTGCACTGGAACACATGAGCAGATAATTATATATATATATATATACATATATTCCCTCTTTTGCCTTAAATGCTGAAGTTAACATTCGATATAGGAGTAATTTAAAACGAGATATATATTTACACTTACAAACCCATGTTCATACACTATTTGACATGTCTTTTAATTTTTCAATGTGTTGATTCAACAAATTTGATTCGAGTTTCATTTACTATTTGACCTTTCGATAAGTGAAATTATAAATTTATTCTAGTCACATCTATCGTCATCAATTTTTAAAAGGTATTATTATTTTCAAGGCTACATAGACCTTGTGCAGTGTAAGAAACCCATTGGCATGCATTTTCTATGAAACAACTAAACTTGAACTAGCCAAACACATTTTCACTATTGGGCGATGACTGGCGCCACAGGGGCAGAGAGCTTATGGAAAGTGACAAACCAATCTTGTGAGTCTATTTCAAAAAACCGGACTGAAATCGAAATAGTAATTTTTATTTTTTATTTTTTGTTGTAAATTTATAAAACAAAATGATAAATAAAGAGAAGAAAAAAAAGAAAGAAAGAAAGAAAGAAAAAAAAGGGTTGAGCTTTAATCATGAGTAGCAAATGGAGTTTATATTTGTTAGTTCTTCTTTTCTTCTGTTCATATTCCTTTTTGTCTGCATTTGGTGTCCCAATGGTATTTATTTAGTAATTGATAATTGATAAATGTAAATGCGTACAGATGTAATGTATAATGTATATAATTATTATTTTTCTCTTTTTTTAATAAAGAGAGTGATGTTGTCTTCATGCCTTGGCAACCTAATTTCACTTTTCCCAACTACAATTACTTTTTTAATTTTTCTTTTCTTTTTTCCCAACCGGACTCCAAACCATTTTATTAACCAAAATACATAATTTCTTGCTTTCAAATAATTAACAATTAATGTTTCAATATTTAATATTTTCCTCACCTTATTTACCATTTTCTTCTTTCTTTTAAAAAATTGCAATTCGGACAATCTGAGAAAAGTTAGGGAAACTAAATTAGCTTTTAACTCCCCAAAACCTCATTTTCCCATTTTTCTCATCACCCACCAAATCCAGAAAAATTCAATCTTTTTTTTTTCAAATCTCATTTTTTCCAAAAATCAAATCTTTTTTTCCTGAAATTCCTTGTTCATCCATAATCTTTTTTTCTTTTTCTTTTTTAGCTCTTCTTCTTCTTCTCTGTTCTCCTCTCTGTTATCTGGATCATTTTTATTTAGAAATAAACAGCCTGAGCTTGCTTTCACTTTGATCTCACAGTTCTTTTTTTCTTTTTCTTTTTTATTTCCCGCTCTGTCAAGACACAATAAAACTTGTTATGCGACGACGTTGAATCTTGCTAAAACTGCAAATGGATTTTGTGTTTTGAGGCCTTCTCATTTTTTTTGTTTTTTATTTGTTCGCTATCATTTAATTATTTCAAGAAATCCTGGAAGCTTGTGGGCGTTTTGCTTTGAAGAAGAAAATAATGGTGTTTTGAAGAAAAGTTGGTAGCAACTTGTTTTCTTGGAGTTTGAAGAATGGAAGGTACTAATACTTTGAGTAGCAGTGGAGTAACAGTGGTGGGATCAGATGCTCCGTCAGAATACCATGTAGCTCCTAGGAACACCACAGAAAACCCATCTCAGGTCACTGGATCAGCGCCACCAACTGTGACCGTGACTCCAGCTCCAGTTTCTGTCACTCCTCCGCCGGCTGCGGCTGCCGGAGTGGGTGGTGCCCCCACCTTGAAGAAGAAGAGGGGCAGACCTAGGAAGTATGGCCCAGATGGTTCAGTGGCTATGGCCCTCTCACCTAAACCGATTTCCTCCTCCGCCCCCCCTCCGGTTATCGACTTCTCCGCCGTGGAGAAGCGCGGTAAAGTCCGGTCGGTTGGTTCAGGTGCCAAGCTTCAACAACTTAGAATGGAGACTGAGAGTTTGGGTAATGAAAGATAATTCTTTACTTTACTATGTGTGTGTTTGAGTATTACTGCATGCATGCCCATGAAGCTTTGTTTTTTGTAGTGATCTGTGTCACATATGTCTTCTGATGTTTAAAATTCGACACTCAAATGCTTCTTGCGAATAGTTATAAACACGTGATATTGGATTGAATTAGTGGGACCTGTGAATAGATGTGCCAACTGAGATCTTGTTGCAAATGGCTAGTTCTTAGAGTCAGGCGGGATTTTGGGGTGGTGTCCAAAAGAAGGCGTCTTGAAATTATGCACGCTAAGGGCACTTTTTTCCTGTTGGAGAGAATGATCTGTCGAGGAGTTTGGCTTCTTGAAATTTCTGGTAACTGCACTTGAGTAATGGTTTAAGTATCCTACACTCACCTTCCTGATCCCTTGGTTGAAGGGATAAAAGTAATCGATTGCTATTTATGCCACATGTCTCCATGTCTGGAATAGTGTTGCTTTCTTGCGAAGTTAGTGATGTTTTTGTTGAACTCTGGCATTTTTGAAACTTAATCCTGTACGAGTAGATTCTTGATACTTTGGACAACTGCGATGTTCAACTGTCCTATGTCGGCTATTAAATGCACTCTTGTAAGCATTCTTTAGGTTACTGGTCTCTAACATAGGTGCTTATCTAGTGTGTTGTCTTTCAGAAAATTTCCCTCTTTTTAGGCTTAAGACAAAAATCCCTGTACCCTTGTCTTGAGAGTTAGACGTTTAAGTTAAATAGATTTGACAATGAGCTAATCATTAAGTGGCATTAATTGTCAAAGTACAGCTGATGTTAGGTTATCTATTACTCATTTTATCATGCTTCTCTTGAACTCTTAACCAAAGATGCAAAATATTAAAGTTAGAAACAAATTTAAATGGTGTTTTTCTGATAATTTCAATTGGTGAATGGTGATATGTGTGGGAAATTGAAGTTGTGCTTAGATATAATTCTAGCTTGAATTTTTTTGACTCTATTTATTACAAATTTTATATTGGTTATGCTGTTTAAGCTGGTGTGGATGCATGATTGCAGACAGCAAATATTCTCGAGATCATAGCTGCTGATAATTGATGTTTATTTTTGTAGGTGAATGGGTTTCATGTTCTGTTGGTGCTAATTTTACACCTCATATAATCACTGTCAACACTGGAGAGGTAAGTGGTGATGAAACACCTTTGGTTAATAGATAACTAGTCTATCTTCCTATTTTCCATTCCACTTAAGGTTAATGCTGATCAAGTTATTTTTTCACTTATCATATATTTATAAGCTTTTGTTTAGAGTGGTGTGTGTTTGGATGTCTCTTAAGTATTCTTCTCGAGTATATGTATGTTATCAAGATGCTTATCTGCTGTGTGCTTGTTTCTTGTTTAATTAAACTATATTTGTGCTTTGAATAATCTTTTATCAAATTTCTTCATATTTCTGAAGACCAACCATGGTGCAGCAAATGGAGATGAGATTGTATTGTGTCCAAGTTGTTACTTTGGAGCTTCCTTATGTCAACAAGTCATTTGTATCTGAGAGCAAGGTGAAAGTTGAAATTTTGGCCATTAATGATTCTACTTTTGTTGGCTATAGGACGTCACCATGAAGGTTATATCTTTCTCTCAACAAGGCCCCCGGGCAATATGCATTCTCTCGGCTAACGGTGTAATTTCAAGTGTAACTCTTCGTCAGCCTGATTCTTCTGGTGGTACATTGACATATGAGGTGCTGCAATCAATTAAGTTTTCCTTCACTTATTCAGTTATTCTACTAATTGACATATTTCTAGGTCAGTGTGAAAATGTACCTTTTCCCAATTCTAGTGTGTTGATTGACTTTCACATTTTTAATTGGGGTGATAAAGTTCTTGTCTAATATGTTTGACCCGATGATTTGAATGTCCCTTTTCTTGGCCTTCTATGATGGCTAGACTACTGTTTCTATTTGTTTATGATTGTTGAATGAATAATTTGGTGATTTTGTACATGAGAATCAAATTAGCAAATTTCTTATATATTTCTTTGTATTGCTTCTATTCTTGTTTTGCTTTAGCTAGTGGCGTCTGTATCTATTCATTGAACTTAATCTCTGGCTCTTCTTTTGGTTTTAATATGCGGCTTCAGTAGTTGAAATTTATTCTAATGGAGGTTAATCTAGGACTCATCTTTACCCTTGAATTTAATTGATAACATATGATTGAAATTATTTTAGGAAGTCATCAGAGTCTTCCATTGTGCATTTGTTCCTTTTCTTTGTGTTATGTGATTTCAAGGATTGGGGTTATGGTTCTCTTCAGTATTTTTCAATGTGAATATTGTCTTGAGATTATTATTGTTGTCTTTTATGTTATATTTCACTTGAGTGACTTTTCATACCCCCTTCATCTCACAATTTTGGGTCTAATTCAGGAACGAATCCAGAAACAAGAGTATGGAGGTGAAATTTCAGATATGAATTTTATAATTTTCATCAAAGTTGAGCACAACAATCTTTTATACCATAAGTTTCATAAATATTCAAATCAATACTCTCTTATTAATATTTTTTTAAATGTAAATAATTAAACAATCGGCTAAAACGTCATCTTTCATTTTATCTTGTAGCCTCTTTTTTACAATATTATAGTGGAGAAAGTTTTGTCATTGGACGCTATTGAAAGACAAAAAAATTCAAAAAAAAATTCTAAAACATTCACTTACTCTTATCTCTTTGTTTCAATAATGTTGAAGTCAAATAGATGGAATTTGGTTCTTCTACAAGTTCTCAAGGTTTTTGTCTACTAAACCCATATACCGTTTTTTCACACAAATAAAATGAAGTACTCTAATAGGTCTAGCCTAATTGTTTTTGTTTGATTACTTGATTGTGGATATGGACTTAAAATTTTGTTTTGAGTTTAAAAAAATTAAAATAGGTAAAAATTCGTTAATTTTAAATTTTTATTGGTAATTAAAAATCAATCAATTTAATTCATTATATCTAAATAATAAATTTTTTACTTAAGGCCCAATAAGAAAAGTTAAGTCTTTTAAACATTAATGAATGGTAATAAAAAATTAATCATTTTTAATTAATATTAAATAATTTATTATTTTGAAATATAAATTATTTAAATTAATTATTATAAGTATATATGCACACACATAAGACATATTTGTGC
>JACGDI010003537.1:0-24664 GCA_014898725.1 Jacaranda copaia | reverse complement strand
CCAAAAAAAAAAAAAATCCGTCCCTGGTCTACTTTAACCTGCACAGAATTTTAGATAGAGTTGAAAAAGTGTAAGCTTTATGACGCTATTGCCCCTTGACATAGTGGTTGAGAATTATTGGAGTCACATCATTTTACTGGAAAAAGTATTATCATTTTAGTAAACGGAGTCTTATTTTGTGGAAGTCCTGAAAGGGAAAGGAAGGAAATGTGGAACAAAGGAATAGTAGGTTGGCATCAGCTATAACAACTTTAGCACTATGGAGTAGATGAAAACATTAGGGAGAAGCATTTAAACGCTGGTGTCTAATATTTCTTCTTAAGTTGAAATTTTCTATTTAATTCATATGTTGGACAATTGACATCTTTGTGGGTAGTGGTTATAAGTTAAAGAGACTTCTAATCTCGACATTCTAACTGATTTCTATTATATTTGGTTTTATGTTGGATGCGAGTACCTTAGTTATTCTCCTGAGGTAGAATGTGTGCATAAAACTATTTTCTACACCATACATTAAAATTTGAGCAGCCTGCCATTACTATTATTTCCAGAACTTGATTGTGTTTCAAAAAACCCTGATCTGCATTAAGCTTGGTAAGGTAAATATTAATTAATAGCATCCAAATATCCTGCCTTTTACAATACTTTTTAAACTATTGATAGGTGGGAATTCCATCATTATAAGGAACGCTTTACAAGTTTTCCATGTCTTTGCAGCTCAATAATTGTTAATTTACATTCATTGCATGTTTTCTTTTCCAAATACTTTTTGTATTCTGTGAATTATACGTATTGTTTAATTTCTTGATACCAATTTTATTGTTTGAATGGTATAAATTTTTTTGTACTCTACTCATTAAATTGTATGATTCAAGAAAACTATGACTAGGATTTTTTTTGAAAATGTAAGTTTCCCTTTAATGGAATTTTTTGGTAATAAAAGTATGTGAAAGAGTTTGTTCAACCAACCTATCAAATGTCTCCTATTCTGTAATACTCAGTTTAGTAGAGGAAACAAGGCAATACAACAATTATTAACTTAATGTTCTTGGGATGTATTGTCTTTGGAGCTAAAATATTTAGCTGATGATGTCATTATGTCTGTGGTTGGATCGTTCTAAGTCGGTGTTTCTCATTCTAATTATCAAGTTGTGAGGTTTGTAAAATCTGGGAGAGACACCACATTAATTAGTTCTGAAACTGATTTGTCAAGCTTTCATCTATTTCTCCATCACTGTTCATTCTGGCTGATATGCCTGTCTAAATGGAGAATGCTACCTGCTGCCACTTGGACCTTTCTAAATGTCTGGAAGCAGATACATTGAATTTTTGGGACATGCTCTTGTCCTCCTATTCTTTTTAATGCCTGTAACTGTTTTGAAATTAGTTATTTTGCGATTGACCTATATATTTGATTTGTGTGTGTTCAGGGTCGGTTTGAGATACTGTCACTGACTGGATCATTCATGCCTTCTGAGACTGGAGGAATGAGAAACAGAGCTGGTGGTATGAGTGTTTCTTTGGCTGGTCCTGATGGGCGTGTTGTAGGGGGTGGAGTTGCTGGCCTATTAGTAGCTGCCAGTCCTGTGCAGGTATCATTTTTCTTTCAAGATGGGGAGCACAATTACACTTGAATTTCCATTTCCTTTGCTAGGACAATCTTTAAGTTATCATACTTCTACAGTGGTCGCTTCTGAGGTATTTAACTCTAGTTCCTCCAGAATCGCTAGCCAATCTTATTTTTAATAGAGGCAATTGACAATTGAATCCGACTTTGACCATTATTTTCATATCCGTAATGGTGCAAAAAGAAGACCCAACTTTTAAGTTCAAGAATAGTGTTGTTGAGCCTTTGACCCTTGACTTAGGATTAGTCAGGTTCTATTTTTCGATGGGGGCAAGGAAGGAAAATAACTTACTGGTAGAGTGTCATGTTGACATGGTGGAAGTTGTTAGGTTTAGACAATTTTATTTATTTATTTCTGGAATAAATAAATACTTAATTTTATTGGCTGTGACCTAGATTGTGGTTGGAAGTTTTCTGGCGGGCAACCAGCACGAGCAGAAGACTAAGAAACACAAGCCCGAGTCGATGACTATTATACCTGCTGCGGCCGTCCCCATTTCCAGTGCAGGGATGGAAGATTCGTATCATACTTCTCCTCCTTTTCGTGGAGATAGCTGGTCTTCAATGCCCCCGGAGTCCAGGAATAAGCCCACTGATATCAATGTAACTTTACCTGGGTAGTAAGTGTGGACTCCTGATTGATTGTGCAAGGACATGAAAGTTCTTACTGACAGACTACATTGGCATCCAATTTGTGAATCCTCTATTTGATGAGTCTGGCCTCTTTAATGCTAGGACAAGCATGCACATCATTGTGGCCAAGGTTTTGTGTAGTAACTTACTAGTACATTAGTTCCAGCCCCTTTTTCCCTGCACGTTGTCGTAGAACAATTTAGATTGTACAATTTACCCTTCAAGTTGAAACTTTTATGCATTCGAGAATCTGTTCTTTCTTAGTTGACTCCGTTGCATTGATGATTGGTGGAGGGAAAACCAGAGTGTTTGTTGGAGCAGAGGTTGCGCTCTACGATGGCAGTTTTCTGTTTTCTCCGATTTTTGCTTGCTACTGATTTGAACTGATTAAAGAGTTAATGTCATTGATTGGATTCCTGGGACTTGGACCGACAATGGAGCGGCGCGCGTTTGTAATTATTTTCTCAAAATTTGGAAAATCGTTGAAGCCGACGGTAAAATTTGTAGCCTTGTTTTGCGATTATTTGGTTGATTTATACGAATAAAATCATTAAAAAATGAAAAATTATTCAATCACGGTATTGCGTGTGATTGCCCGCTTAATTCCTGCGTCCGGTAACAATTTACAAGATGCATACAAATGTGGATCTTTATTGGCGATACGGGTACGGATAATAAATACAATGAAATGTGAGGTTCTGCCATTGATGCGGATGAATAATTTTTTTTGACTTTATTTTTGATCTACCATTTGTAAAATAAATAATAAACGACATATATAAATGAGATATTTACTATTCATAAAATAAATAAACCAGGTATTTATAAGAGATAAAATTCTTGTAATAAACTAAAAACTCATGCTTCTCCTTTCCTGTAAGAAGGAGGGAGTTTTTTTATAGGTATTTTCAACCATTTGTTGCTTGTGTTGATTAGAGCTCATAATTTTATTTTATTTTTAATCATTGATCAAGGTTTGGGGGTTTGACGCGTTCTGCTGCGCATGACGTGAACTCCAACCACCACCAGCGCTTTGCGGGCAATTTATACTCGGAATGAACTTTTTCCTATATGACTATGACTGCGATGTAGAAGAATAAGCAATAAATAGCTCTTGTGAAATAAAAAAGATTTCATCCTCTCCTCGTCCGTTTAAGAAGTGGCAAATAATGTTCAATTTTAAATCATTAATTATGCCCTACCTGAATTTCACACTTAAATTTCTATCTCAAACTGTTTTTATTTAATAACTTAATTTGATCCCTAAATATCATGAATAATAATTCTTAAGAATTAATAATCACAAGACCGGTGTAGACATAAACTATTGCCTGGAAAATAGATAGGTGGTGTAAAGAGAATAAATCTTAAATTTTTTGAATAAGCAGATCATGAGCTTCCAAGATTAAACAAGCTCAATCCCCACAAATGATTTTACGATTTTGCATAGACTTATATTTTTGGCAAAACCATCACATCGCTCTATTTGCTTTGACCCTCCTCATCGGGAGATTCTCTTGGTCCCACAGTGATGGTATTACTTTATCGCGTTACTTAAAAACAAGTGTCTTGCATTTTAAGATATTTCTACCTATTCTTTTGTGTTAATTTCAAGTAAATTTACCTTTTTCTTTAAACTTTCATTTAAGTTGTCCCTGCAAATCGACGATATCAATTATGAGACCTATGAATAAAACCTTTCGATACTTTTCTAAATTGAAAAATGTATATATTGATTAACAAAAGAACCACTAAACTAAGTAAAATATTATTAAATTCACTTTGTCTTCTGTGATGACTTCTATATCATTTTTCGCTCTCTGCAACCAAATGTCAATTAGTTAGACCATCAAACTATATTTTACAATATTTTCTGTTGAAGTGCCTCACACTTTCAAAAGGAAAAGAAATGAAGAAGAAGAAGTAGAGAATTGCCCAAATAGACGACGCGGCGCTCCATGCCGGGTGTTTTACTCATTTTTTATTTTTTCTGTCTGTAATTGTATCCAAGGTTTTTTTAATTATATTGGGAATATTTTCTCATCGAATCAACTTTTGAATGTAATATACACTTTAAGGTGTAATTGAATAGGGCTTTGAGTGATTAAATGAAATAAAGGAGACAAATGTAGTGAGAATGAAATATAGAATCGAGAAATTTATGTACTTCTCAAATTTGAATACATTAAATTTAATTTCTCTTTGCACAGTTGACACAAGCTATTAATTGAAGTAGAACCACATTAAATTTAGTTTTAATTTATTATTTTGTATTTGATTTATTGTTTATATCGTATTTTACATCTATCAATTAAATTGAGCAACAACATATTGGTATCAGAGCCGATACCATAGAGGATGCCCACCATAAAGTATGATTTAAAGAATTTTTACTAAAAAAAATGATTTTTGGCCTGTGGAAATTGAAGATGTAGGCACTTGATGTGTGAGGATGAGTTTGACCCCAAATGCATTGTGAAGAAAAGTTGGCTATTGAGTTTGACCTCCCAAGCCCCAAGGCGCAAGCTATTGAGTTTATATGGTCATTGACTTCAACTTCCCAAGTCCTAGGGCATAAGTTGTGGAGTTTACCTTTATAATGCTTATCGACCAAGTCGAGTCCTCATCACTTAGGTTGAGTTGAGTTGACCTACATTGGAAACTCCAACATTGAAAGCCGCCCTCAAACAACTTGATATCCTGACCATAGGATCGAGTAGGCTTACCCATTAAAGATCTTACTACAACATTGGCCATTTGGATTTCTCCTACTTACAAGATGCTAGATCCACCCATCTTTCATCTCGAGTCAACCGTCCTCACGTCGATCATGCTAAGGGCCAATACAATTGTAGTGTACTCAAACCATCATCTACTTTCATGACATTGCATAACTTATTTTACATTGTTCAACTTTCAATGAATGCAGGACCCTGGTCGAGGACTTGAAGCCAGCCATAAATACTTGGCAGACCTAACATCAACTATCCTCAATCGCATTAAATGTTGTTTCCCAATCAACTCCTGAACATTAAATACAGTTGTTTGGTTGTTCATCATCTTTGACAACCTTTAAACAATTGAAAGTACTACTCAAACAACCAAATGCAGACTTGCTATTTCTTTCCAAAAAGACACACTTTGCCCTTATTACAATGATGAGCATGATATACTTAGTTGGAGCAATCCTATCTTTTCGACCTTAGACTCAAGTACCTATAAATATTGTATCTCACAAATGACTCAGGTACACAATCTATGTACTCAAATTGCTTTCTCTAGTGTCTATTACCCTTCTAAAGCTTTACCTAACTTAAGCATTGCAAGATTTTAGTTGAGGACTACCTCAGCAAGCTTGACATGAACCTTATTTTATAAGTTCGACCCTAAAGTAGTTTGAACACTTAGCATTCGACCTTCCTCTTTCCCTAATCTATTAGCATCCCAAACAAACCAAACCAAAACCTGTATTAACTAGTTGGCACCCTCTGTTAGGAATAACCAAACCTGGATTATGAAGATAGTATACACTAGGTGTGTGCAATTACAAAGGCAACTTGAGCAGGACATGCCAAAGCTAGGGTAAAATCCACCTACAACCCCTCCAACCCCTCCAACATCTCAACAACAGGATATGCCAGGCTCTAGCATTCAACCACAACAAGTGGTTACTATTTTCCTATCACAACTCAAGGAAATCATTAAAGAGCAAATTTCCACTGCTTTTCAAAAGCAAAAGCTCCAAATAGATCCAGTAATGAGTGCCTCTCATATGTTGTCCCTAGCTCTAAAAGGGTCAAAACAGAAAGTAAACAAACCTAACAATATTACTCACTAATCTCACAATATTATTTATGATCGACTTGAGAGAGACTATGCAACCATGGAAGAGGTTGCAGAGTCGATAGAAGAAGTCCTTTATCCTCACAAAGCTTAGATGTGTGAGAGGGTTGAGATGGCCAGAACTTTTTCTAATTACCTTTTTCAACTTGAAAGAAATGAATCGAAGAAGGTCTTCCACCAAGTCCAATAACAACTTAACAAACAACTGAAGGATTTTTTTCCATCAATAGTCTGATCATATTTCTCACGATAGCTACTATACTTATTGTCGATGTCGTGAAAGGACTCACCCTTCATCCAAGAGATTCTTGGCAAAAGAGTTGTCATTGATGCCAAATTGCCTATTAGACTTCCAAGATAAGGTGGCTCTATCGACTTAAATGAGCACCTACTCCAATTCGAGCACATTACACAACTACATGATCACAACAACCATATTCATGAGAAGATGTTGGTAATTTAGCTTATTTTTCAAGCTCAAGCCAAGCTCCATTGAGTTCTATGATCATCTTTATGGTAATTTCTTGCATATACTAGCAAGAGAAAGAGAAAATTCCCTCATACCTATATTCATTCAGTCAACTAGAATGTGAGAGTCTTTGAGAGATGTTTTTACCAGATCTAATGAGGTCCTAAAAATTGACAATCTTCACATTAATTTTTTCATGTTTTATTCTTGAAACTTTGGCTCAAAATATTTGCCAACACGTTAGTTGGGGAACAATCAACCCCATTCGACGGAAGCCCTCATTGATCTTATTGATCGCTAGATGATGTAAAAGGACATGAACCATATGGAGTATGCACAAAATTAGGACAAGAAGAATAAATGGAACAAAGATAAAAATGAAGACATGATAGGCAGAGATGGGAACTAATCTCCGATTAGATATTTCCACCATTATACCCTATTGAATTCAACTAGGAAAGAGGTTCTTATGGCCATCCAACAAGAAGGTATCCTTAAAAAGCTAAGAAGACTTCCAAAGAGATAGAAGGTAAAAACTTCAAATAGATTTTACTTATTTCACAAATAGAAGAGCTATGATATAAAAGATTGCATTCAACTACATGATGAGATTGATCAGCTGATATAATAGGAATTCTTGAAAAAAATTATCACTTATCAACAGTCAAAGCACATTGAAAAAGTTGAAACTCGACCCTAGAGGATGGATAAACCCAAACCTTTCCCCCTGACAAGCTAACAATCAGACTAGACTTATAGAAGAGAACTCGCCACTTAAAGGAGTGATTGTTACTATTGTCGATGGGCTTAAAGGGAAAAATTTGAAGTCCTCTAGGAAGAAGTTCTTGTGCACACTACATAGTTTCAATCCTAGCAAACCAATTTTCTATATCTCCACGAGCATTGAAGCAGTCACTTTTGGTGATGAAATCTTAAGCCATATCTTACATCCCGAGATCAAGAATAAATCTAATTGACTAATCATTGTAATTGGCAAGATAACAAACTATGTTGTTCTTAAGGTTTCGATTGATAAGAGAGCTCTGCTAATGTTATACTTTACTTAACATTGCACAAAGTAACCTCGAAAAGCTTGTTTTTGAATTGATACTCTAGTTTGATTTAGAGGGACATAGATTGTGCCAATTGGTTATGTTCAACTTGCAATTTATACGTGTACTATGCTTAAGAGGTGTACAATGATGGTGATGTGCTTGGTGGTCAACATCTTTTTTGCCTATACTTCCAAGTCCCACATTGAATGATTTCCAAGCCATGGTATTGACTTACCACCCGAAGTCAAATTTTTAACCCAAGTAGTAACAAAAGAAGCCATTTGCAATATCACCAAAGCTGGGAGATGCTATATTATCTCCATCATGGCAATCTTGTCAAGTGCTCAAAATCGAGCTTGAGCAACCAAATGATTTACCCATCTCTGATGTAGGATAGAAGAGTAGCTCCAAGAAGCACAAATTAGAAGAAACAAGGGTAGAGCTAGTTGAGAAGTTAAAAGTGATTGAGGTTGAGCCACATAATATAAGCAAGACCATAAAGATAAGAAGCTAGTTGGAATTGATTACTAAATAGATGATCATCGACTTTCTTCATCATAATATTAATGTTTTGCCTTAGTCAACCTTAGATTTGCAGGTATTGACTCTACTATGATCATTCATCGACTTAAAGTGGATCCTTATCCCAAGGCCATCAAGACAAAAAAAGAGCTTCTTTGGAGATAAGCACAACAAAATTAATTGACAAAGAGTTTAGGAAGTTGCTTGGAGCAAGTTATGTAATTAAAATACAATTCCCAAAGTGGCTTTGTAATGTAGTTTTAGTACCCAAGAATGAGGGCAAATCAGAATGTATAATGATTTCATTGATCTTAATAAAGTTTGCCCTAGTGGCCCTTATCCTTTGCCTTGTATTGATGTGCTCGAGGATTCGACAGCAAGATGCACTTTATTAAGTATGATGGATTCATCCTAGGGTACTATTAAGTATTTTTAGCCCTTGAGGGTAGGGATAAAACTTCATTCATAATCGCAAAAAGGGTTTTTTTACTTTGTAGTCACGTCTTTTGTGCTTAAAAATACCAATGAAACTTATTAGAGATTAATAAACCATATGTTCAAAGGTAAGATCACAAAATAATGGAGGTCTACATCAATGACATGATTGTCAAAAGAATCAAGAAAACCAACCACCTCAAGAATCTCGACCAACTTTCTCGATTCTAAAAAATATAGTATGAAATTAAATCCTTCCAAGTGCACTTTTGGAGTTTGAGAAAGCAAGTTTCTCTAGCATATGGTTAACAGAGGGTCACTAAAGCTAACCACCAAAAGATATATGCTATCTAAGACATTAAGCCATCAAAGTCTATCAAGGAGGCTCAACATTTGGTAGGTTGAATTGTGGCCTTAAACAGGTTCACTACAAGATTGATAAGAGCCTCCCCTTTTTCAAGATTCTATTCAACACCAAAAACTTCTAATGGATTGAGAAGTGCAATCAAGTACTGGCCAACCTCAAGAAATACTTGCTTTTGGCCAAGCTAACCTTTGGAGAAGTCCTATATCTTTATTTGGCCATGTTGAGTGAAATAGTCAACTCGGTCTTAGTCTCCACCAATGAACCATCACGCCACTTAGTTTGCTACCTCTCTAAGTTTTTCAAGCACAGAGAAGAATTACTTTGAGATTGAGAAATTCGCTCATGCTCTAGTCATAGTAGTTAGAAGGTCAAGACCTTATTTCTAGTCTCACATTATTATTATTCTAATTAATCAATTATTGAGACAAATCTTATCTAAGCCAAACACCTTTAGTCGACTAACAAAATGTGTGGGTAAAGTTGGGGAGTTAGATATTCAATATTGATCCCACATAGTGATCAAAGTTCAAGTGGTCACAAACTTCCTAAAAGAGTGATAAACCTCCCCAATGAGATTGAATGCCCAACCATACCTTGAATGCTCCACATTGATGGTATTAGAAGGTAGACATGAGAATTCTCTCCATGCTCCTCCTAGAATATAACTCAATTTCACTCTTTGATTGAACTTTTAAGTATAAAATAATGAGGCTGAGTATGAGGCTTTGATTGCAGGAATGAAGATAGCTCTATGGCATAGGGTTGATAGACTTGTGATTATAATAAACTTATAGGTGGTGACTAAAACATTCAAAGGTAGTTATGAGGATAAAGAAGCTTCCATGACAAAATACTTAACAGTAGTTTGAGATCTCCAAAGTTAATTCAAGTCCTTCTCACTTAGCCAAGTAGCACAAGTAGAGAATGAGATGCTAGCTCCTTGTTCAAATTTGATAGTTCGACTAGAGGCACCAAGTGCGAACAACCATATTTCTTATGGTTGATAGTCTGGTCATATGAGGCTCCCAACTAAACTATTTTTCATAACTTTTTCTTCAACCAGCAAGAGCCTAGCTAGCAGGATGAAATAATTGATATCTAAAGAAAGGTAAGCTATTAAAGGACAAATAGAAGCTTGACAACTTAAGCTCCAAGTAGAAAGATACTTCCTCGATGAGGAGGGCCACTTATTTAAAAAGGTACTTTCCAAACCTCTACTCCAATTCCTAACCCCAAGTCAAGTTGAGGCCATCCTATTGGAACTGCACGTAGAAAGCTACAAAAACCATTTAGGAGTTTTTGTAATAATCTACAAGGTCCTTCAACAAAGAAACTATTGGTCTTCTTTAGATAGGGAAGCCATTGATTTTTACACTAAGTACACATTATGTCAATCCCATCTAAATAACCCCATTAGCTAGTAGCCTCAATTATGAGTGTCAGTGTATCATGACCATTCAACTTGTGGGGTATTGACATTATCGGATTATTTCCCATGACCACAGGTTATGTGAGTTTCTAATTAATTTATTTTTTTAAAACTAATGAATAATGGGGATTTAAGGCAATGATTCTAGCCTATAGATTTAAATGAAAGTAATTACATTACAATAAGGGATTTGAAAAGAAAGAAAACAATAGAGGAGTACTACTTCCTTTACTACCTACATAAACAAAAGAGGCCAATTTCTGACTATGCATAAGTATATAAAATTGTGGCTAGTTGCGAAAAACTTCCTAAATGGGACTAGCCAAATCTATGAATCTATATAGTAAATATTTATGCAATAGTCTAGCAAGAATATCTAATAATAATCAAGCTAAAAATGGCCAGCAAAAACAAATCCCATTGCCTTCTCCTTTCCTCCTCTCAAAAGCCAATAGAGTCCAATAAGCATTTCTCAATGATAGCAAGATCAATCTCCAAAGCAATAAACTAAACTTAAAAAATAAACAAATTGATTCATTTAAACCTAAAATAGGCTATTGATATTGATGCTTCTTTCATGGAAAGGAAAGCACATCCCGCCTGAAGATATCCATTGAATTCTCCTTTAAGATCCTTTAAGAGAGCCCAAACATTATTTATTAAACATGATCTCAAGTTTTAAGAGGACATATTTTAGGAGTCATGCATTGAAAGATGTGGATTGAGATGGAGAGTAGATTGCTTTTGATAAGGGTTAATCTACCTCTTATAGATAGCTTACTCTTTTACCACCTAAAAGGCCTTTTTTTTTTTTTTCTCTTGGTAATGATAGAATCATATGTTTCTTTGTGCTTGTACCTTCGTGAGAAGAGGCTTCAAGGTAGAGAAATGAGAGGTTTTCTTAGTTAAAGCCATTTACCTTGGAAATCATAGAGACAGCCTCCTAAGGACTTTTGTACGAAATAAATGAACTCTTTGATGTACTTATCAACTGTTATGTGGTTTCTTCTTATTTGGAGTAAAGGTGTTTGAAAACCTAAAGGTTCTCCAACTTGGCTTACATTAAAACTACAACATCATCCGCATAAGCTAAGTGACCTCGCTTCAAACCCCATTCCCACCATAAAAGTATAGCTTGATGTTTGTGAAATAAAGAATCTAGGCTTTTTAAGAAACATTTCAACTGCTATAATTAACAGACTTGGAGTGAATGGATCTCCTTGTTTTGGCCCTCTATTAGACTTGAAAAAGCTAGAATTAGAACCATTTATATCGATAGAAAACCAATAGCTATTGATTAGATTGTTGACAAGGGTAATATTTAATGGGTGGAAGCCAAATTTCTCAAAGACAGCTAGGATGGTCTAGTAGTTGATCCAATCTCAAGGTTTCTCCACGTGAAGTTTCAATATCACATTTTCTTTACATCTACTCAAGTTATGAAACATTTTTATCATAAATTAGGTGACCTTGGACAAAATCGCTTTGGGGACAAGTTTACGGCATATAAGCTTGGATAGAATTTTATTGATTGTATTACAAACCCTGATGGGTTTGAAGTGTTTTTATCAAGTGGGGGCTTCAACTTGGGGATTGGGATGATTGTTGTGGTAGTGAAGCCTCCTGGGAGAGAGGTTTCTTGAAAAAAAAAATCATGCACAACTTCCATCACATCTTGTAGAACAATGTCCCAATAATTTTAAGAAAATTTTCAATTGTATATATTGGGGCCAACTATACTATCCGGGCTAATATAAAAAATCACTTGTTTAGTTTCTTCTAAAAATAGAGGCAGTAAGAGAGAGCATAAATTTGAATCAGCAAGGCCATTAGAAATGCAGTCCAAATTTTTAACCAAATAGTTAAGTTCTAAATTAGTGAATAATTCCTCAAAGTAGAAAGAGGCCAAGTTCAAGATATGTTGTTGTCTGGTGAGAGTGCAATCTTTAACTTGAATAGGAAAATTTATCCCTTGATATGCTTCTTTTTAACCATGTTGTAAAAGAATTTAGTATTTTATTTTCCCTTGTAGATAAATTTACAAATTGCCTCCTATCGCCTAAAGTCCTCCTCCGTGGTCAAAGTGGTTGCTAGTAAGTTGGTGCATCTTTTGAGGTTCAACAGGTTTATAGTAGAGAGATCAACATCATATTTCTCTTTAGCTTGAGTAGCAACTTCCTGCTCTCCTTAACTTTGGAAAAACCATATTCCATCTTTTTGGCCCTTTATTGAGTTTAGAGAGTTTGAAAAAGAGTTGTAGCATACTACTTTGACTTATAGGGAGAGTCTAGTTACTTTTCATAGCCTCCACAAAACCATGGTGCCTTAGCCACATGAATTGGAATTTGAAGCTCTATGAGACAATCATATTTGTCTATAAGAAGCTAGTGAGAAAACTATGATGATCAGAGCAAATTCTAGCAACATGTTGTACCATGATGGAAATAAAATTGCCAGACCAATCTGATGAGTAAAATACATGGTCAATTTTATTTTTTTTCTCCATATTGTGTAGTTGATCCAATTAAATGGAGAACCCTTGATACCCTGGTCCTCAAGTCTATAGCCCATCGCCATATCATTGAAATCCTCAATGGTATACAAGAAAATAGGGGTTTAGAGACGATTTTTTGGTCTTTAAATTCCTATTTTCCATCTTTGAAATAAAACGGAGATAGATTTTTCCATCTCTAAACCTATTGCTGAAGCCCCCATCTCTAATTTAAAAATAATCCAAGATAGAAGAATATCTGTCTCTACTGGTGTCTTTGAATTTGACCATTTTTGTTTGATATCCATATCTAATTCTGTGGACTCTTCATCTTAAATTCCATCTCTAATTTCAACTCTATTTCGGTCTCTAATTCCATTTTTGATTGTCTTTATTTTTGTCTCTAAACACATCACTATTTCTACATAAGTCGTCGGGAAATCCGTCTCTAATTAATGTTCAAATTTATTTATAATACCTATACTTTTTTATATATTGAAACTAAAAACTTGGTTGCTACATCTGTGCACAACCAAACAAAATTAATTTCTAGACCAATCATACTAGTCATTGCCACATAATGTAGTTCAATAAGAACATTAAAAGTTAAACATATGTCACCAAAACAAGTACCCATAACTATATGATCTACCTGCATAATAGTGGTTTATGTACGTAATTTATGGATCCTCTCCATCGCCCACCTCTCATTTCTCAGCCTATTCTTTGTTTTTCTAGCCTCTTCTTCCTTTTTTCGAGTCTCTTCTTCCCTCTTCAGAGTCTCCTGGCCATTCAAGCACCTTACTTCCAACTTCTCTTTTTGAATACTCTTTCCTTTTATCCGAACTTTGTAGAAATTCATCTAATGCTTCCGCGTACAACTCAAGGCAGTATTCATTGTTTCTGTAAGTTTAACAAAATATAGATATATTGCTCAGAAATCAATGTTGAAGTAAATATTCAATAAGTTTAAACTCAAAAAAAGACCATCAATACAGTTTAAAAGGTTCAACACATACAAGTAATTTAGAAGAACAAACAACTCATTGAATAGGTAAAAGATAATAATATTACATGCATTAGTACAATTTCTAGTTCTTTGAATGTAAAACTGCAACAACCTCCAAAGTTCAGAATTGGAGTTTGCCCTTCATTTTAGATTATCCCCATTACTGGAGTTGTTTATTGTAGTTCGGTAACAATTAGGACTACTTAGGTTCTCATATAAACTTTTAATTAATTATACTTTCAATTAAAATAATTATATTTTAATTTATAATTCCCATGAACTATATTTGCAATTTATAAGTCTTCGAATTTCATATTCATGCATGCATGTTTATCAAATAGCTAGTACCGAATTCTTTTACAGTGAAAAGATAATGCCTAGCTACATATAGATATTGTTCATGGCTAATTAGTATATCTAATGAGAGTTATATACTAATTATCAAAAGTGAGGACCAAGTGGGTCCAACATCGTGGCTAAGGAAATCAATTAATGATGTATGGTACAAGAAAAAGTTGTTTGAGGCTTTGTAGTTGCCCAATCTATAAATAGACCATTGATTTTGAAAATTTTCTCACCTATTATTGATTTTGGAATTGATTATTCAAGTCGTTTCACTTGCGTTTAACTAACTGTTTCTTCTCAATTTGTTTTAAGGGTAAAATCATTAGTAATCATTTTGGCCTCGAGAAAATCTAGTTCTGTGAGTTTAGAGAAACGCTAACTCTCAGGAGGATTAAATGCTTTATATATTGACAACAGTGAATAAATATGAATAGGAGTATTATATATGTCTTATAAATAAAGAAGTCCCACATAAACAATCTTTATTTAAAAATTTACTTGTTTATTATGATGAATAGAAAATCTTGCCAGTGTATGACTTCAGTAGGTCCATTGACCAACCCTGGAAAGCTCCCATGCATTAATTAATTCACTCCTCATCTCTGCTAATGCATTGAACCATTATCAAACCCACCAGTTTGCTCACCCATGGACAGGGATTATGGGGTGGCTGGCACATGACCTTACCCCAACATTTTATTTTTGTATTTATCTTTCATAAGAATTAATTTAAAATAATCAAGATCTTAAGAAAAACTAGGACTATTGAATGACATTTTAGTTATTCAACTATGATAGTATGGTTTGGAATACGAACAACAATCAAAATGAAGATTTGACATAAGCAGTGTTGATAGTACATAAAATAAACACAACTTAGCCAACATGAAAGTTGATATTGAAATAGAAGAAAGATAGTGAACTAACCCACAACATAGAGAAATGCTAGATTTGCTGGATGTAGAAGGAGTCTTCTCAAAGCGCTTGAGGTTGCTTATTGCAAATTATGCGTTCAGAACAAAGAAACATAAAGTATGTCAACAGAAATCATGGAAAAAAAAAACAGAAAACAAACCCGGATATCTAACAGGATATTTGGTGGAAGAAATTGAGGCTGAGGGACGTAGAAGCTGTCTTTATAATTATTGGTTTGTTGCAATAATATTTACTAAACCTTGGACAATTTGATCATCCATACAGAGCAGAAATGTGACCTCTGTTTTCAGCAACCCGTACCATGTTGATAATACATGTTTCCAGAAATTATTCTTCCATAACCTAAGTTAGTGGACTATAAATATGTCACAGCTAACACAAGTAAGATTTACCAAATACATTTTTTATCATCTCATCTTAACAATTGAAACATTTTGTTCACTCATTTGACAGCCGTAATGCAACGAGGTCACATGTTGGTTTCAAAAGAGTCTACAAAACGTGATGGCAATAATATTCTTGGTCAGCTACACACCTCTTTTAATCAAGCTACACAATCCAATATATCAAAACACCTTGGCCCTTAAACAGTAAAAGAAGGAACTTCACACCGTTCTTCATCTTTAAAACTAATGATCTAGGAGCATACATCCAAAAGAAACATGGAAAACATGGCAGCTGATCTTATACATGGAAACAATAATAATTGCAAATATATGCATATCCTTGAAACAAGCATAAGATTAAAATCTAGATCAAAGTCAATTTTGTGCATAAATCTGAAGGGATAACTAGACAAGGTTGAAGTACTGCAAATGGTGAAGCAAGGAGAATAAAGCTTACAACCCAGTGATGTTTTTTGGCAATAGTCCATCCCTCTCTGCTTATGAAAACTATAAGGACTGTCAAGCCTTTTATGCTGTTCTCTGCCAACAGATATGTTAACAGAAGGAATCATCAATCTAGCTTTACTATTATCTTTCCTATGCTCATCCATTGATGAGAAGGAAAGCAACAAAGAAACATAGCTACTTAACAAATATCCAAACTGACATTATTTTACATCCATGTTAATAAAGACAAATCTTCATTTCAACTTTTAAATTTTTATCACTTTCTTTAAAGGGAAGCAAGGTGACCAAGAACGTAAGAAAAAGTGTTGTACAGATTTTCAATTTTTTGATGCATGCAATTCATGACAGTTGGCTCGATAAATCCCACGATTTCACTAGCACTAGAAGAGAAGGGTTCAACAGATAAAAGTAATCTAACTTGCAGATAAAACTAATAAAAAGTCAGGTAGCCAACAATAAATGAAGAGAAAGAGGAATATGCCATCTTACCCATGGAACAAGTTGCAGGAAGCTGCGTGAAATTAAAGCCCAAATTAAGTAACAGAAGTAAAGTACAAATGTTTAAAAGAAGGAGAACAGGGATGGAAGGAATAAGACTATACATTTGGGACTACATTTTTATACACAATAGCACAAACTGCTTTGTCATGTGTAGGGTAGGGAGAGTGAAACTTCAGTTTCTCTGAGAGCATAAATCAGGGCTAGCTGCATGGACATCATAACCAATAAGTATGCCATTTTCAAGACCGATTTGAGAAAATTAACAATTTAAATACAGGCATTTAATAAATACTTTTCATCTTCAATAGTTGGCTCGTACTTTTCATTTAACAATAATCCTCAACTCATACAACATTACACAAAATCTTAATTATCCATCTACGTGGAACAAAAATTCAAATGCCCTGGAAATTATTAGAAGCAAAATCTCCCATAAAACATAGCTAAATTCATATATGTACAAGGATAGAAGAAATAGTGATTTTCCTCATAAATTATCTCTAATTCATGTATGTATGAGGGAAAATATAAATATTAAAAAACATGAAAACTATGCAAGGCAATAGTAGCATCAACTAATTTTTATGTTCTGTGAATAACTATTAAAGGATGCAGGCACAAGAAAAACCTTCTGATAGTTCGACACACTTCACCACAATCGGCTCAAGCTCCCTGAACTTTTGCCCAATCTTATTGGCAACCTACAATTGCCGATTCTTTCAGCATCTTCACTCCACATTATGAATAATAAAGTTAAATTTGAATTAAAATATTAAATTTATCTCCAATCCACTTCAAGATTTTGTAAATTTGAAATACGTTTTTCATCTCAAGCTTAGTTAAATATTTTTTGTAATTTCATAAAATTAAAAATAAGAAAAGAAGGATTTTAAAATAAAAATACATCTCTATTTAGTCAAGAATCACTCTCTGTTTAAAGAGTCAATCTCTAGTTTTTTATATTTAAGATGAATTTTTCCTATCTCCAACCTCATTGCCACAAAAAGTAAAATTCTAATTAATGGAAATATTTGTGTCTTTATTTAAGTCTCTAGATCTTGTTCTTTCTACAATAACTTTTTATTTCTAATTTTATTTTGTTACATCCAGACGAGAATTAATTGTCATTTTTAATTTGGTCTCCAACTTATAATTTACTCAACTCCATCTCTGAACCCATTTTTGATTGATGAAAATTAGGATGGATCTATTTCCATCTCCAAATATTCGTCCCTAAAACACCATTATTTCGTAGTGGTAGCTTCATCTGTAGGGCCACCTCCTTTTATTTCTTCAATGCTCATGAGGTGCTGAAGTCTCTTCCCACAAACCATGGAAGAGAATTGTTAGAGACTTATCTGAGATCATCGGCGTTGTCTGGCAAGTTTCAAGTACTTGGCCTATATAAAGGAACAATAACTGATGACCAGTTGTAACAAGATACTTTGGCATAAATCATTTCATCTATGTTTAGCAGCACATTAGCCTCTAATGAATTATCACAGATGCACCATATTTTGTTGTTGACATTTACAAAATCCTTATCTAAACTTAATCTCTCGGTATATTATCCAATTGAATTATTGGTTCAAGTGAAACCAACAACTCGATTCTATGCTCTCTTACTGGATTGTGGACCATTGTCTATGATAGATCATTTCCAATGCCCCTTTTATTCTAAATGGGGAAGGTTGTCATTTAGAGGATAAAGATCACTTGGGCTATATTTGATTACATTTTGGCAAAATGTAACCAAACATAGGGTCACTTTTTTGCCAAAACAATAAATACTAATTCCCAGAGTACCCTTTCAAATTAATTAGCTTATTATCAAAACTCCCATGTACATACATATACATATTATAATATTTTATTATTATTTTTATAATTAAAAAATTATATCCAATCATAACATATATATATATATTATTTTATTATTATTTTTATGATAAAAAATAATATTTAATTCCATTTTCACCCCAAAAATCCAACAAAAAAGTATTAATTTAACTGTTATAATAGAAATTTTCTCCTCATACAACAATAAAAAAATACCAAAACTCCACAAAATAATTTTCTACCTATTCACAAAACATAAGCATACATACATCACATCCCTCAACATAAATTTCACATTCCCCAACTCCACTCCCAAAACTCATTCTTCCAAAACAAATAATTCTTTTCCAAACATTACCTTAGTTCTTTTATATTTTCTAGTTGGAGCTAATCTTTTTTTTTTTAATTAGATTTAGATTGTGGGAAGCGTTTTACACATGTTGATTTGACGACTCTTTGCCTATTTTGGGTCTCTTCAAAGATATCAAAGGACTGAGCAGGGGTGTTCATATTTAGTTTGGGGAGAGAGAATGAGGTTTAATTTAGGTGCGGCAAGGCAATGATAATATTTGCGCATGTTGAGATTTGTTTATTATTAGGGCCAAGCTAGAATTTCAGAGAGGGAACAGGGTGAATAGAGTGTTTAAAATGGTTAATTTATTGTTGGAAGGGGTTTTATACTTATTAGTAGTAGGGGATTTGCGAGATTGGCTATTTAGGTTATTGAGAAGCAAGGACTTTTGAGAAATTAAGTTGGATTGTTTTTCTTTACTGAATAAAGTGTTTATAGAAAAATTCTCAACCACATCAATCAACATCAAAATGCAACAGAATTATTGTCAAATTCAACAATATCAATAACATCAGCTTCACAACTATTTAATTCACACAAAGCTTTTATCTCAATACTATTTATGTCAACATCAACAGCCAGATTACTTTTTTATGCAACGTCAACTGAAGCAACAATATGAGCAATAGAATCATTCAACATTTCAACAATATTCAAGCTACCCTGAGTTTTCCACCCCATCACTACTCATCTCTAAAATATGATTAATAATCTCAACATTTTCAAAATCATTTATTTCTACACACCCATCAAAAGCAACATAAACATAATTTTTCTCAACACCATACATTTTTTTGGATTAAAAGCAGTATCATAGTCATTTAGAACAAGAAATAAGTTATTGATCTGAAAATGATTTGTGTTAATAGCTTATTTCTCTACTGGACTCTCCAATCTCTATTATGGTATAGGGTTCCACTTTTTTCCTTTTTCTCTTTTCTTTATTTTCTTGCTCCTTCTACAAACCCTTCTTTGAGTAGACCTAGGCACATAGTCATTTATGTAGCAGGATTGAATGTCATGACCCAGGTGCATGCAATGAAAATAGTAGTGAGGCAGGCTTTCAAACTAAGCTTAATGATGGTTGTTGTTGGCCTTTGTTTTAACACAATCTCTTTTGGCATTGGTTTTGTCAAATCTACTTCAACACACACTCGTGCATAATTGATTTTAGACTTTTTCAAAGTGGGGGTTTAATCCATTTTTTTGATGGGATTTCCAATAAATTCAGCAATTGCTTGAAGGGCTCCACTATTGAATAGATGAGGGGAGTTTTAGAATACGAGTCCACATTGGAGCAATAGAGGGTTAGTGGTGAAGGTTAAATTTTGGCAAGTATCTAAAGGTATGCAGAGAGGGGCCATCAATAAACCACTCCCAATGGAGGTGAATGATGGAGTAATCCTCGGCGTTAATGAGGACAAAAAACACATTTTTCATTGATGAATCTGATAGAGAAACCATCTACAAGGTTTAAAGACTTGAGAAATTAGATGACTGAGAAATATTTGGGAAGTTTAAAGGAAAAAAATTACCAATTAAGGCATATTAAATGGCCGAGCAAATTCAAAAATTTTTCCCATGGAAAAGGATACTATAGTTTTGACATCATTAGAAGCAATCTTTCTAGTCTTAAGAGCAAACCTACCAAGAAAAATGGAAAAATTATGAGATTTGAAAGATAAAAGGTCCTTACTATCACCTCGAACAACATCAAGAATGAAAACGGCGAAGAGAGATGTGGTGGAGCAAAAGATAGGGATGAGAGAAGCTCAACAAACCACCGCAAGCAGCAGTGAAGGAGGTTGACATAGAATACAAGAGAATATAGAAGTATAATATACTAAAAGAGGAAATCTAGGGTTTTTTAGAGAAGACAAAAGGAAAGAAAGGAAAAGTCTAGAGAGAAAACAAAGGGACATATAAATATTTTCTCTACTTGTTATTGTTGAATATTTCACCAAGTTAATAGAGACAAAGGCAATGCTGAAGATAACCTACACCATCATCCACAACTTTTGATGAAAAACATAGTTTGTAAGTATGGTTTCCTTAGGTCATTATTTTGAACAATGGCATCAAATTTCAAAGTGAAAAAAATGTGTGGAATGGCACCAACTACTTGGAATCCACCAGCACTTCAACTAGAAGGCAATCCTCATTTGAGTAGGCAAATGAAAGTGACAAATTCAAACCATAGTCAACCATATTAAGACTTGACTCCAAGGAGCCTAGGGAAAATGGACTGAAAATGACCTAGGAGTTCTATGGCCTGTAGGAAACCCCAAGAACAATAGTAAGAGAAAGTCCATATAGCTTAGTATATAGTTTTGAGGCATCCTTCTTGTTGAGTTGACTGAGCAAACTATCAAGGTTATGAAATATGGCCCAAACCAAAACAAAGAATCTAAAGTCCTCAACCTCTCTCTTAGAGGAAAAAAGTAACAATCACACATCAAAATGCAACATTATAAATATCTGAGGCGAAGGCTTTCAAGCCGTCAAGGTAGCATAGAGCAACTCATATCATTTTACAGACATGGATGGAGTTGAATTACCTAGGCCTTATCTAAATTTAATTAAATTAAAATAATGCTTAATGTTGTGGTGGAAATAGAAAGAATAATTAATTTAAATTTTATTAATTAATTAAATTAAAAAAATAGATTTAATATTTCTTAAATTAATATTATTTTAATAATTTTAAATTACTAATAATGTACACATGTTAAAATATTAATAAAATTTTAATAAATATTAAATTAATTTTTAATAAAGTAATGAATAAAATAAGTTCAATAATTTTAAATGCATAATCAATTTAAAAATAATTCTTACTTAAAATATAAACTTATTATCTCCTAAATTAGTATGATTTTAATAATTCTAAGTTATTAATAGTAAATTTACATATATTAAAATATTAATAAAATTTCGTAAATAATAAGTAATTTTTTAATAAAATAATATACAAGCTTATTATTTCTTAAATGAGTGTCAACCATTTTAGTTTACTCATAATAAACTTACTTATATTTAAATATTAAATATTAAAATAGTTAATAATACAATTTTAATAATTTTTTATATAATTAATTTAAAATTTATTTAAATATTTTTCCAACTGTTTTTGAATTTTTTTTTTCATTGTCTCTCACGTTGTATCCACAATCCACCCCTACCTCCACCCCAGCCCACATGTTGTGGTAGCCATGGGCGACTACCTTGACCATGGCAACCAACCATGGCTACCATCCATAGCACCAAACCATAGTTGCAAATGGCAACCATGACAACCAATCATGGCTCTACCAAAAATGGCTAGATTTGCCGACAACCATAGCGGCCGAACAAGCCCCCCTCCCCCCTTCCCCTCTAAGTACATATTTATGCATGATATATATTTTTGATATATAAACATAAATATATAAATAATCTTTTATAAGAAGAAAGAAGAAAGAGCTATTTTAATCATTTAGATTTTAAATTCTTTTTTGTTAAGAATAATTAAGAGTAATTTTGTACTTCTAGAATTTTCATCACTATTTTTTATGATTATTCACCTCAAGAGAAGTAGATGTAATTTTCAAACCATGGAGAATCTATTTGCATTTGCTTCAAACCTCAATAAAAGTTATAGTAATTATTCTTTTAATTAACATGCCTTTTTATTTATTTATTTATTTATTTTTTATCCTTAAAATCATATTCTTTTCATATCAAATCAAATCTTTTCATTATTTTCGTTGACAGACAATTGTCAACATGGCCGAAATACTCTTGCTTCATGAAACAAATGATTGTAAAGATGAATAAGTATATGCAAACATAATTACAAGCACTTAGCAATTTCATTGGAACGAGTAGTCATAATAGTATCCACTTACTAACCTATTTTTCGCAGGAGAATTGCATACAACCACCCTTTGAAAATTCAAATAACCCTCTCTGAAATAATAAATTGCTAAAAACATCTCATGTTTTAAGAATAATGACTCATGTGCCCCAACTATCAGTTTACAACTATTTTGACCCTATGAAGACAATAATACCCTTGTATACAAAACATTCAGCCAAGTTTAATTTTTAGACATACGTTTTCCACATTCTTCAGTTCTTCCCCAAATTCTCTACTTGCACCAGTGAAAAAAGCCCCAAATCAAAAACCCTACCATTCATGGAAAAATAGAACATTACTTTCATGTCAATTAAGTTACTATTTCTTCATTATCGAGAATAATGGAGTGGAGATTTGATTTAGCATAACAAAGAAACTAGGGCATGAAGTAGTGTAGTAGAGACAAATAATGAGGGCACAAAGCAGTGTAGTAGAGACGAAGAATGAGGGCATAAAGAAATTATGTTACAGGTAATGCCATGTTCTTTGTGTTTCTATGGTTAAGCAGTTTCTTTTTATTTTTGTGGTTAAATTTAGTAGAACCCTATATATTTTAAGTAACCATAATGTGCTTCAAAAGCTAGGCTATTGTTTATATGCAGTAATATTGTGGGACATACGGTGTGGATTTAATGATTTGGTGTTCCATTTTGTTTAATATTTTGTACTATAAATTCATTTGAATGGAGAAGTTTGTTGTGGTCCCATGTAGTTTGACTAAATGATTTTTGAACATTCTCTTTTTGATTAGATAATGAATATACTTCAAATTATTTTTTGGAATCAATTAGTTGGTCTTTTTCATATGAATGTCATTTGCTTGAATTTTCTTTTTTAGCTATACGACGCTGATGAACTCTATTTCGCCATTTTTCTAGTATTAATTTAGACCATATGATTTGAGATAAATCTTATTGATAATGTCCTCTTAACCAGTTTTTCCATTAATTCATTTCATAACTCAGAACTTTCTTATCCCCTAACTCAAAACAGATCTTAATTTATATGAGTTACTAATTTGGATTTGTGATAATTTGTAAAATACATATGCTTGTGACACATAGGATAAGTCATAAAAAAATAGGTGAATTTGTTTTACTAATATTACCAAGTGACTTTTTTGTTGTGGTCCCATGTAATAGTCTTTCGGCTTTGGTAAAGTATACCTGTTTGACTGAAATGGATATGATGACGAAGTAGCTTTGTTAACTGTTAGTAAAATATCCCATGTTTGAGTTAAAAGACCTTAATGGTCCTCTTTTAAGGTTTTCTTATATGTTGTAAGTGGGGTCCCATGTTTGTTGTTTATGTTTATTAATCTATTTTTAGTGGTCCCTGGTGATGGAGTTAGTTTTCTGTTGTTGTTGGCTGATGTAATGCTTATGATATACTTTTTGGCACTTGTCTTATTTAATTAAGGTGTTATTTTATGCATTGTTTCAATGAATGTGGTCCTTTCTATGTTGTGGTGCCATTTTGTCAATTTTTTAATATGATTTATTTAATTTCTATAGATCATTAATGATGGAGCCATTAATCCACCTTACCATGTTTGTAGGGGGTAGATTAGAGAGATCTTCTAAAACTAGATATGTCGGAGGATCAAGGCATGACTTCCCAAGGTTGAATATAGACTACTTGAACCAAGATTTCTTATATGAACTATACACTTGGATTGATGAGAAAGCTATCAATGTGGACTTCTATTATGTCATCCTAGGCATGTCAATGGAAAATGGGTTAAGGCTTTGCAATGGAGATTCAAGAATATGTGACCTTATTCATTATTTCAAAAAAAAGCATAGATGTACTTTATATGTAGATAACAGTCAAGCAGAGCCTTTATATGTTATTGACACTCAAGGGAGCATTATCATCAATGAAGAAGTTATTAGTATAATTGAGGATAACAATGTGACGGATGCTTTGAGAACTAATATAGATGATCTGTTGAGGGACATCAATTTTGATGATTGTTATGAAGAGAATGCAACTTAAGCCTCTCAAGGGCATCAATATATAGCAAATACAAAAATTTGAAAACTTCAAGTAAGTTATC
>JACGDI010003518.1:690234-701217 GCA_014898725.1 Jacaranda copaia | reverse complement strand
TTTTTATCTCAAAATATATTTTCTAACAATGTATATATCTTTTTACAATAACCTATATATCTTTTCTCTCTTTTTCATTATTAATATCTCTCTCCACTTACAACCTGCTAAGCCCTATATAATTATTAATTTTACAACATACTATATAAATACAAACTTATTTTCAACTCACTTACTCTAACTAACATTTAAAATTTTCAAAATATTGAAAATAAAAATTGAATTTAAAAACATCAACAAACCAAGAGTTCCTTCATCTAAAGAAGGTAAGTTAGGATTTAAGATTGGCAGAAATATAAAACTGACGCACAACAAATGCGTAACATGTACAACCTCTTGTGATCTGGAGGAACAGAGCATACTAGGTTTGATTTTGAACTAGAAGTTAACTTGTTAAATGGTATTTGCGGTGGAAATAAAAAGAAGATAAAATTTTTGAATAAGGAAATGATTATAATGAACGTCCAATTGTCGTTTTAGAATGAAAAATTCCAATACATTTTGGCATTTGAAAGTGAGGAAACTGCTTATGAATTTAATAGTGAGTATACAGGTGCAACCAATTATAGTAATAGAAAACAGGTAATTTGCAAAGATTAGGGATGTTAGATGACTTAGTTGAAGCCTAGTAAGATAGTTTGTGTGTGACTTAATTTTTTCAAGCTTGAAATTAAATAAGTACTAATCTCGAGTCAATTAGTAAGCTGGCTTTGGTAAAGTTTGAATTCTTCGAGATTGCAATTGAGCTAAATGTGCTCGAGCTTTTTCCTAAGCCGAGCTTGAGTCTAAATATATGGATTTGAAAGCTCATGAGACAACTCGTGAACTTTTATTATTTTTGTTATTTTTTTATATCTTAAAATACATACAAGTATATAAAAGTTGTATAATTACATGAGGCCAACTCAAACTAGTTGTATAATGATTCAATTTTATAATAATCATATTACTGATTTAAAATATAGATTATAAATCTTAAATATATTTTAATTTTTTGGTGAAAATATATAATAAGAAAAATATTTAGAATAATAAGTATTATAACTAAATATATTAATTTGAATAATATAATTCATATTAATTTAAGAATAAAAATTATGCTTTTAGTATAGGTGAGAGATCAAATTTGATTTCAACCTCAAATATATTTCGACTGAAAGTAAATTATGCTCAGATTCAATATTTTGTAAAAGAGCATTAGTTTAAGATTAAATTCATAAATCCGGATGAGCTCCAAGTCAAATTTTTTAAACTGGGCGTGACTTTGAAAATCTTTAAAACTTTGATTCGATCTCAACTTATTTATCGTCCTAATTAAAAAAATATTGGAGAGATTCTTGTTAAGTCAAAGAGCGAAGGATAAATAAAATGTGAACACCAAATCTGATTGTTTCAAGAAGGGTTGTGGTGCAGCAATCATAATTAGTTGAACTAATTGTGCAAGTAAATATGGGTTATTAATTTTATTACTCAGCATAGTCGACATGGATTAATTACTGCCCTGTAAATATGGGTTATTAATTTTATTACTCAGCAGAGTCAACATGGATTAATTACTGCCCTCTGAGGTGATTGATGGGTGATGAATCCAACAAAAATAAATTTCTACATTTAAAATATGATTTGTAATCAATGGTGAGTAAAGTTGCATTCCACAGGAACTTATGATAAATTTTATTTCTTTTAAACTTATTAATAAAATAGAAAAGAAGAGGAATTTTTATGAAACATAAAACATAGAATTTTAAAAGTAAAATAAATCAAATAAGAAACCAATGAGAATGAAATTAACCCTAAGGTAAAATCTCAATTTGATTCACAAATTTGATCATTGATACAAAGATAAATTCCTTATTCTTGAATAGACTGGTTATGGTTACTTGGATCGTCATAATAACCAATTTCTACTTACTATCTCAATAATTAAGAGAAGTTCATTAGTTATTTCCCTTGCCAATAAACAATCCTAAAGAAATGCTCCAAAAATTTAATTTATCAATAGCATTGTAAATTAAAGAGACCCAACCTAGCCAACAAACACACAAGTGGCAGAGTTTATTTAAACTAGATTATTTATCTCCATAACATAAAATATGTATCCTCCTACGCATAACAATGTTATTTGCCACATGCATTAGAACAATTAAACAATTATGGATTTAATGTTCTAATTCATGGAATAAATATTTTTAACTATCAAATTTTGGTCCTAAATTCAATAAACTTGAATATTCGTAATGAAAATAGATGATAAATAATTACTCAAGAAATAAGAAACACGAATCAAATTAATTAGATCTCACAAATTTTGAAGAACCCAAACTTCGATAATCCCTTAGGCTAGAATAAGAGTTTAGCAACTCATGTTTGAGAGAAAAATACAGAAAATTAAAACATGTTGAATGAAAAGACGACCTAATCCCAAATCCTTAGTTTTATATATATATATATATATATATAGACTATTACTCCTAACGCAACCGGGAAACTAATTAAGAATCCTCCCAGAATAGCAAGATCTAAATTTTCCTAGTTAAAGAAACAAAAATTGAAATATTCCAAAAATATACAATTACCAAAAGAGGTTAGATGCTTCCTAATCAAATTTGTATAAAGTCTTGGGAAGCAAGACACGTCTGCATTCAAATTATTTCCTTCTTCCATTTCTCGTCTCCTCAAGAATGTGATTTTTGCTCCAAACATGTCAAATTCTCAATTTTCAACTACATTTAGCTCGAATTTTCAATTTGCTTCACAAATATAAAATGAAGGTTAAAATCCAACAATTAATCAATTTTATCATTAACTATAAATGAAAATTATATGAATTAAATAACAAATATGCGACTTAACAGTGATCCACATGACTGTAATTAGTAGTGTGACACAAGCAACGTAAGAAGATAGTGTAGATAAATAAGAGATCAATAGATTATACCATCAAAAGCTCCTTTGAATTGTATGATTTGTCAACTTCATAATTGGAATTATAAAAACTAATTAAACGACAATTATAGAAACGAGAACAAGGACCGAGAACAAGGGCTACCGCAGGAGCATTTGAATATCAGTAAGAAAAGCAAATTGAGAATCCATTTTTCATGCAAAGTAAAATACTTTAAATTCTTTATTTTATTTCATTTTTTATTTCCTATTCTAATTTAGTGAATTTATGTCAAATGTATTTGATTAATTTTCATATTTCATGTTTTTGTTGCTATAAAAAAGGAAGAAAAAATAAAAAATTATAACAAAAGTTGCCCTTCAGTGTATCAGAAACCAAGTATGCATTTTCCTTCCAATTTCATTTCTACTTATCGAGGGATGAAGCCACTTTTCAGTTTTCCCTGCGTACGTGATTTTGTTCTCTATTTATGTTTTGACGTTTTTCCAATCTTGTGACGGGGTGCTATTTGTTTTGGGATTTCTGCATTGCTATAATTTCACCGATCATTTCTTACAGTGTGGGTTTTTGAATTTTAATAATGTGGAGAGACGATTGCATGTAATGATCGTGGTTTAGCATGTGTAAAGCATTGATCAAGGAGTTGGGCCTAATCGAATATGTAATTAATAAAAAATTTTATGTATTGAATTTGGACTTCAACAAATTAAAATTATGTCAAATGGGATTTATAGTCATTTGATCTAAATACATAATGTAGAATAATAATTCAAATATAATCAACTCTATATTTCTTGGATAAAGTTTTTGTAATATATTAATAGCTGAATAATATTATTTACTAGACATTAATTATAATTGTTATCAAAGCCAAGGCGACATAGTAACATGGGTCATGCGACAAACCGCACATATTTATGTAAAAGAAAAGCAAAATTAACAAACGGTTTATTACAATATTAAAAAATAAAACAAATCAAAGTACAAGACAATAAGTGTGACTTTATTAATGGATATTCCCAACTTACTGAATATTTTATGAGATTTCATTTGTACGGGTTGTAGATTGTTGGAACTAAAAAAAGACCATTCTTTCTGGAGACAGTAAGTCCATCAGCCTCAGTCATGTCGATATCATTAGGAGTCATTCCTTTAGGCAGTTTCCAATCAAAATGACACAGAAGTTGAGCCAATGGAAACTCAACATTTGCCAATCCAAAATTCATACCCGGGCAAATTCGTTTTCCTGCCCCGAATGGAATGAATTCAAAGTTATTTCCCAAGAAATCTATGGAAGTGTTCTCGAATCTTTCAGGTCGAAAGCTTTCTGGTTCATGCCAGTACTCGGGATCCCTTCCCATGGACCAAATGTTAATCATGACTTTGGATTTTAGAGGAATTGAATATCCATTAACTTTGCACTCATCTCTACATGCTCTTGGCAGCAATGAGATCGGAGGATGCAATCTCAAAGTTTCTTTGATCACCAATTTTAGGTATTTTAGTGCCTGAACGTTGCTCTCTTCCACTGTCTTCTTTCCATTACAGACCTCTCTTACTTCTGTCTGTACCTTAGCCATCACACGGGGATTTTTCATGAGTTCACCCATAGCCCAATCGATAGTTGTAGACGATGTTTCAGTTCCACCAGTGAACATGTCCTATAATCACATAATCATCATTCATTAGAATCTTTTGTGGAGTTAGCGATATGTGTGATGAGGAAATTTATTAACAAAAAGCCACCTACAAAAATGACAGCTTTGATGTTGTCATTACTAATGGGAAATTTGAGTTCATCATTTTTCTTCATCCTGAGTAGAACATCGACTATATCTTCACCCCCAAACTCACCGCGTTGCTTCAATCTATGTTCCTCCACAAAGACATCAAGAATGGCATCCAGCTTCCGGCGCATCCTGAACAATTTATACTTGTTCCAACTGAGCACGTGCAACAATTTGAAAGAGGGAAACAAATCAACCAACTCAAATCCCCCCGCCATCGCCACCGCCTTCTTTACCATGTCTATCAGCATATCACGATCCCTCATCACTTTACCAAACGCCGCCCTGCAAGTGACGGAACTTGTGAGCGCGAATATTTTCTCAGTTAGATTGACGGCTTCTCCAGACGATGATTGAAGAGATTTGACGAGATGCATGACCTCATCTTGCCGAATAGACCCGAAAGATTTGACATTTTTTGCGCAGAGCAGCTCCAAAATGCATATTTTACGCATTTGCCCCCAGTACTCGTTGTAAGGGCTGAAGCCAATGTTGGTGTAATCGTACCACATGATCTTACTGCAAATGCTTTCGGGCCTATCAGCGCAGGCTGGATCCTGAACTTTGAGCACCTCTTTAGCGGCCAGGCGCGATGAAATCACCACCGCCGAAATCTCTCCCAGCTGCAGATGTAAGATGGGTCCATATTTCTGGGCTACTCTCGTGAGTGCACGGTGTGGCAGCCCACCGGCCACCAAGTGGTGGAGGTGGCCAATCACCGGCAGCTTTGGTGGGCTTGGAGGCAACTTGTCGTATTTCTTTGCGCATTTAGGTTTCTTGCTTGCTTTGATTACTAAGAAGATGAAAGATGAAAAAAGTAGAAGAGCAGTGAAGATGAAGGGCAGCTGAATTTCCTTTGCTTCTATGGTTTGATGAAATGGTTGCACATATTGTCACTGCACTTATAGTGGAAAATCTCAGCAGAAGAGAAGTATGCCATTTCATCATGAAAATTAATTATTGTATTTGTTTGTTTGTACATCAAAATTTTTAACTGAATTGTGATGTGCTATTAGTAATTGACATAATATTATAACGATTATTCATTGTTACGTTTTGTTTGTTTTCCCTTGGCCCAGATTCTATCATTTTTTTATTATTTATTATTTTTAAATTTCCAATAATTGAGTGAGGGGATCTCTCCCCTCTTCGAAATTAATCTATATTCTAAAATTTATTCTAATCTAGCAATGGCACAGCTACCATGAGGCTTCAAATATTAATTCTTACACCAACTGTCAATAGAAAAGTTTTCTTTAAGGAGCTTTTGTTATTTATATTTTTTCTTTTTTCCTTTTTTCTTTTATATGTTTTAACTGTTTATTTTCTTTAATTTGTCGGTTAATTTCATTTTTTAAGGAAAAAATTACTAGAACTTAAATGATACATGGAATTAATAGATTCTCAACCCAAAAAGTTAATTGACAGAATCAATATTAGTTCTGATAATCGAATCAGCGAATCCCGGTGCCTGCTCGCTGTTGTTAATTATTTTGAAGGACTGAAGGAAAAGTTATTAAAGGGAATAATTTACAGGATGTAATGTTATTAATGAAGTTGGATTTTCATTGGGTCAACTGAGAAAATATTATTCCTTGGGACAACAAACAGAACGTAATATAATTAGAGCTTTAATTTAATAGACAAAAAATAATTCTTTGGGACAATAAATAAATTTGATTTAGATTGACAGTGATGTAATAAGTGTTACAATGAGTCGACAAATTTGAATACATTGCAGTAACAGCATAGTTCTATATCTTCTTTGCTTGTCTTTTCCTTTGTTTTTTTTTGTGAATTAAGTATGGTCGACAAGTTTAATCTGAAAATGATTTTTAAATATCTTAAGAAGTTTCGTTTTAATGTGATTTTATGTTAATTTTTTTAATAACAGGGATTAGCTAGAAACTAGTTTCCATAAAGGAATACATAATAATTTAATTATAGATGGCATGAACAAAAATAAAGTGATAGACATATAAAACCAAATGTCTAATTAGGTTATAATTACAAATGTATGGAAAAAAGTCTTGGTTTTTGTTTTCCCTATGATACACCTAAAAGAGGGGGTGATAGACCTTTTATTTGTTCAAATAACAATTAAGGTGAAGTAGGGTAAAGAATGACGAATCTTTTTATTATAAGCAAATCCCTTTTGCAAGTTCGATGTTCACAAGACATTCTATTTTTCCATAGAAAAAGCCAAACCTAAACCTATGCTCAAGAGATAGGTGTCCATCATTGATAAGGGACTGTAGACCATTCCGATGGGGATGGTGAAGGAAGAGCTCCAACTGGTCCACAACTTCTTAGAGATATTTTGTCCTTGGAAGAAGAAATAAAAAAAATAGAAGAAATGTAGTGATAATTTGATTGTTTGTCCATCGTAATAAATAAGCGAGAAAATCAAATTTCTTTTTTAAATTGAATGTTCTTGGCCGGAAATGAACTAGGCTAAGCGATCTGACAAGACCGTGGATGTAAAATTAAATATAGGGCGGGTTTTGTCTTACAAGAGAAATTTTTGTATAAGTAGTGATAAACGAAGTGAAAATTATATCTGTTTGATTAACACAAACACCGAAGAGAATCTACTGACCCAAAATCCTTATTATTGACGCAAAAACAACGTCAAAAGCCACCTTGAATAGCTTGGCAACTTTCTGATACTCCAGCTTGCCATATTGTTATTTTAGCTTTACACTTGTACGTTTTCTATTGGTTGCTTCTTTTTCCATTTTGGCGGACTTAGGGGCTAGGCACTTGTATATATGTGGGTTGTAAAACTAGTGTCATGAATCATTTTTCACTCTATTTTTCATATAATGCAAATTAGACAATTTCTCTTCTATTCTGCTTCTAAATAAATTCACACTGATAATTTGTGCAAGGAGGGCGCCAAGTCACGGCCCAAGATTAAATTAAAAGGTCTAGTCAATGGATAATAAGTGAATATTCTTATACTATCTACCCCTTGTTGATATGAAGGAATGAAGCATACTAGGCTGACATATAAACTAAAAACTAACTTATTACATGGTTTTTGCTGGAAAAAGAAAAAATAAGTAAATTTCTTAAATTCTAAGATAGAAAAAAAGACCATAAATTAATGTCATTATGTCATTTTAGGATTAAAAATTCCAATATTTCATATAGAATTTGACTGGGAAGAAGTTGTTTATTAATCTTATAGTATGTAAGTGCAATTGATTTTAGTAATAGGAAACACACAATTTTTAAAGATTAAAAATGTAAAGATAAATTGACCAGGTTCATGAGCCGAATAAGGTAGTTTGAGTGAGGCTTAGTTTTATCGTGTTTGAGATCGAATTTAAAATCACGTGTTAAAAAATTTATGATCAACTGTCAAATTTAATAGGTTATTGGAGTAAAATTTAATTTTTTTTGAGTTTGAGTCCAAATATAAAAATTCGAAAACTTGCAAGTTGACTTGTTGGCTTATCATACTTTTGTTATTTTTATATCTTAAAATATATTATAATATTACTAATAATGATGATGATGACAATGATAGTATTAGTATTTTATAATAACAACATCAATGATAATGATAATAAATATATATAATCCTAATAATATATATTGTTTTTGTGATAGTGTTCTAATAACTAAACTGTCTTCAGAATATCTAGCTAGATCACATAAGTTATAGTAGTACGTACAAGTATAAAAGTTATATAATTTACATGAGGCCAACTCAAATAATTCAATATTATAATAACCATATAATTGATCTAAAAGGCATAGATTATAAATTTTAAACATGTTTTAATTTTTTGGTGAAAATATTTAATAAGAAAAATATTTAGAATAATCAGTATTATAACTAAAAAAATTATGTTTCTAGAATATTTTTGAAAAATATAATTTTTTAAAACTAGGCTTGAGTTTGACAGTTTTAAAATTTGATTTGAACTCAACTTATTTATGCTCCTAATTAAGAAAAAAACATAATGGAAAGATTCTTGCCGAGGTATTTTGTTGCTTGTACTAGCTAGAGTCAAAAGTGAATGATAAATAAAATGCAAACTCCAAATCTCATTGTTTCAAGAAGGGTTGTGGTGCAGTAATCATAATTAGTTAAACTAATTGTGCAAGTGAATATGGGTTATTAAGTTTATTACTGAGCATAGTCGACATGGATTAATTATTGCCTTCTAAGATGATCTAGAGGACTGTTGCTAGTGTGACACAAGCAACACAAGGAAATAATATAATGTAGATAGATAAGAGATCATACCATTAAAGGGTACTTAATTTAAATTGTGTGATTAGTCAAGTTTATAATTGGGGTTACAATATAAACTAATTAATCATGTTTAGAGACAATTATAGAAACAAGAACAAGGGTTACCACAAGTGCATTTGAATATGTGTAAGAAAAGCAACTTGAGGATACATTTTTTAGACAATGTTAAACATTTGGATCCTCTTTATTTCATTTCACATTTTATTTTTATTTTAATTTTTTTATTTTTATTTTAATTTGATGAATTTATATCGAATGTATCAAATTAATCTTCATGATGTTTCATATTTTTGATATTACTTAAAAAAAGAAATTATAATAAAGTTACCCATCAGCGTGGCAGATGCCAAGTCCATTTTTCAACTTTCAATATTCATTTTCCTTCCAATTTCATTTCTACTAATTGAGAGATGAAGGGCACTGTTAATTAAGGGCTGCTGTCGTTTTTCAGTATTTCATGCGTGATTTTCTTCTCCATTTATGTTTTGAAGGTAAGAAGGGCCCATTTCATTTTATTTTCATTTTCACTTTTCATTTCCACAATTTTTAAAATTTGAAAAATTAGTTAGTGGAATGAGTTAAAAATGAATTTATATTTGGATATACTATTGGAAAAGTAAAGATTATATTGATTTTGATAGGTTGTAAGTAAAGAGAAATAGAAATAATGAAGTAGAAAGAAAATATATATATATATATATATATATATGTTATTGAAAGAAGATATATAAGTTATTGGAGAATATGTTTTATAAAAATAAAAATAATATTAGGTAAAAATGTATAAAAAAATTATTTATTTTAAAAATTACTTGTATGATTGTGGCTTGGCACGAGTATAGGACCAAGCGCTTGGGTCTAATCGAGTCCTTGATTCATAAAAATTTTAATATATTAAGTTTTCGGCTTTCATAAATTAAAAATGCATGTTCTAAATAAAACATCATTGTCATCTCTAACTAATGCAGCATAAGAATTCAAACATATAATTGCAGTATCAACTCTTCATTAATTCCTGGAGAAAGATTTTGGTTGTATATTAATGACTGAATAATAAATATTATATGCTAGACATCAGTTGTCGTTGTCACGGCCAAGGCGCCATAGTAACAGGCAATCACCTGACAAACAGCACATATTTATGCAAAAGAAAAGAAAAATTAACAAACGGTTTATTACAATATTTAAAAAAAAAAAAAATCAACTACAGGACACTAAGTTTGACTTTATTAATGGCTATTCCCCACTACTCACGGAGGGATAGTAATGGGGTGGATTGGGACAGATTTTGACTCAACTTGAATCCGCCTTGCAAAGATTTTTCATATTCTCTATCCGTCCTACAGGTTTTAAAAGTGAAAATCCCAATCCTATCCATAATAAAAATATAGAACCTGAACTTTACCCGATCATACCATATCTAATTAATATTTTTTATTTTTTTAAATACTATCCACTATACAATTAACGATATATTACAGTTTTAATTCAAATATTATATAAATTTCACATAAAACAAACAAACAGGAAGCTTCAAAGTATTTTCTAAACATTCTAAATTTACTTTTGGTACAATTAATGAAATATTATAATTTTAACTCAAATATTATATAAATTTTATATTAAACAAATAAATAGACAGCTTTTGAGTATATTCTAAGCATCTTAAATTTACTTTTGGAAATCACGATTATGAGGAATGAAAGGAAATATATACTTTTTGTAAAAAATTAAATTAAATATAAATATATATAAATACTTCGGGGTGGATTCACTATAAATCCAAACCCGATTTTACCTGCATCTATTAGAATTCAAATCCAATTCAATTTGCGGGACGAATTTTCTATCCATTTTAATTGAATTGAATCGAATTGAATTGAATATCCACGGATCATGTTTAAATCGCCAGCTCTGTACTGACAATTTTATGAGATTTCATTTGGACGGGTTGTACATTGTGGGAACTAAGAAAAGACCATTCTTTCTGGTGACAGCAAGTCCATCAGCCTCAGTCATGT
>JACGDI010003518.1:664487-677536 GCA_014898725.1 Jacaranda copaia | reverse complement strand
CTAAAACCTTCTCTCACCACTTTTGGAAGTTTTAATGCTTCTATTTGTTCCTTTATAATATTTGAGAAATTATCACTTTATTGTTATCATTAAAGTATCTCACTGAGTCATTTGGACTTACATTGCTTGTATTGTTTCCTTCCATTCTTTACCCCAGATAATAACAAGTGATAAAGATATACTAGTCTAGGTGACACATGAGGTAATGAGGATGATAGAAATGCTAAATATGATTCATGATATTTCGGTTCATAGTTGAATATCTAATGGATGTGACTTGTAGAAATTAAATATTTGGATTTTGAGAAATATATTTTCTATTATTCAGAAGACTTGTGATATAGAGTGGATGGCACCTCGAGTGAGAGCAAGCATTTTCCATCCGAGGCATTACAAATTATGAGATTTTTATTGAAAAATATAAATAATATATTTTTTAATAAATATATATTTAGAGCAGATATTAAATGAATCGAATATGGTCTTACTATATCCATATCCATTTATAATTAGATATCTAATAATCAAATACGGATAATATTCATTTTAAATGAATGTGGATAAGTTTTGTATAAATGGATATAAATGCAAACAATAAATAAATTTTTGAATATTCATTTACAGACCTAGTTGAAGTAGTCGCTTTACAATTTAGATTTACCTCAATTTCACAAAGTGGTGTCTATTTGAATTGAATTTTTAATTTACTTTTTTTTTTTAATGTATACACGCATAAGGTTTGTTTGGGTTTAAACTCCTAACCTTCCACATTATGTGAGGAACTTATACCTTTGGGTCGTAGGCCACTCAGCTTTTAATTTTCTTGGCCACATGCTATTTAATTTCAACCCTCTCTTATTTCTAAATTAGTAGGTAAGATTTGGTTGTTTTTTTATTAAATGTTTTGAGAGAATGAATTTTAGAAGTAGGTTTAGAGAATGTGAAAATTGTATTGAGGAATACAATGAATGTTTAGTGCCTGTTTGGTTTTGTTTTCATAGAGTATTTTAATTTTCCCTAGAAAATAAAAATAGGAATCTATCAACTTCTCCCTCCATCTCAAAACATTTTCCCAAACACATATTTATACTCTCTCTCCATTTTCGCATCTTATTTTCTCCTATTTTCATTTAACGACTTTTAATATAAAGATACAACATCCAAATACATCTCATTTTTAACCCCACACAATCATTTCGTTTCAAACAAAACATCCAACCAATATTTATTTTCAAATCTAAACTCATAACTAACTTTTCACTTTTTAAATTTGGCAAAAAAAAGAAAACAGCTATGAAAACAAATCCAAATGAGCTCTTATATTTTGGAAAATAATTAAAAAATATTATTGGAGGAGTTTCGGTATATTTGTTTATGTCTTAGGGGAAACAATTTTTACTTTAATAATCAAATCAATATTTTTTTAATTGGATTTTTAGGGTAAAAAGGAAATTGAGTATTTTTGTTGTTGTAAGAATAATAATAAAATATATATGATATATATGTATGGAAAAATGGAGAAGTTTTGGGAATAATAAATGATAAGAAAAAGGTATTTTGAAAAAAATTATTTTGACATTTTGAAGAAAAAATAAATATATATTTAATTTTATTTTGATAAAACAAAAGTCTTTTGCTAAAACAAAACCAAACAAAGCCCCAGTTATTTTATTCCATGATTACCTTAGACAATTCTTCAAGTTTTCTTACTTGTAGACTTGGTTGTTGACTAAGGTACAGTAGTACTGCAATATTCCAAGAACATCCACTAAATATTGTTGGTCCTGTCTCCTATCAAAATGATGGCGGTGGACTATTAAATCGCAAGCAATTAATTGACCATTCTCTATTTTAAATAATTTTTTATTTTTTGTTTGATAAATAAATATTGAATGTATTACATATTTTTTTTAAAAAATATTTATTTATAAATTATATACTTGATATATAGTTACAAAATAAAATAGAAGAACTGAAACAGATGGTGAATCGCTATGCACATGCATAAACTAACTTCAAATTCAATTCTAAATAATTTCTTTGCAGATTTTCCCCTATCTGTCAATCTAATTTTTTAGTTTATGATGAATTAATTAAATGGATATAATTTGTAGGAATTGAGACGTTGAGTTTTGGATGAATTTTCTTGCATGTTAATTTTACTATCGATAGTCCATTGACATTTTGGATCATTAAATTGGGAAAATAATGCAGGTTTGAGGTATATTGATAATGTATGTAGATGGATGTAACTCATAACTTAGACTTTTCCAAACGTGATGTTTTGGCAGTTAAACTCTCTTTAATAATTAGGAAGTGGGTTGTTGTTGTAAATATATATATATATATATACCTGAATAGGTTGAATGCATTTCATTAATATATATATATATATATATTCAATTAATTTATACAAAATATATATTCATATTCATATTCAATGGATATTTAAATAATAATATATGCATTCGTATCAGACAATATAAAATAAATTTGAATATATCAGTATTTAATTATAATTATTGAAGATTGATTTAATTATAATTATTTAAATATCTTTATTTGATTTGAATATTGGATGTTTTTATTCATTCATATATATTTTGATATATTTTTCTTTATAAAAAAATTATATATTTCATTAAAAGGAATGCAGACAACATATATTACAAAATCTTGAAGAAAAGCATCTAAAGCAGAAAAATAACAAACATAAAATGAAAATTGAAAGTTAAGGGTGTGCTTGCTTGTGAGATTTTTCTTGAACACATTTTTTCTTGAAAATGTGTGATTGACTGTGAGAATTTTTTCATCTCACAAGCAAACTTCAAAAAAAATCTCTTGGGGGCATTTTTTCTCCTCCTCACCTGCTCTCCCCCATCTTTATTTGTCCCTTGAAAAGTTGCGGTTTTCTCTACCAGATTTCTTTTTTAGATTCCTTGAAAATTTGAGAAAATCTCTGAGAAAATTTTGAAGGTTCTCTTTTGGGTTGTCAAATTACAAAAACATGCATTGTGCATTTAATAATATAGACAAGTCTATATATATATTTAAGTGCAACGTGCTTTACCCCCTAAACTATCCTATTAGTTGCATTTACCCCCCCTAAACTACCATTTGTAACAAAAAACTGCTGCAATTAACAGCCATTGTCTTCTTCCGAGAATGAGAAATTTATGTATGTATTTTACTTGATGTTCCAAATATGCCCATTATTCACAAAACTCCAAAAATCGTGCTTTTTCATATGTGTGTAATTTGATAGAGAGAAACAATTTCAGTGGAAAGAGAAAGGGCATTAGATTAGACGAAATCTTGCGAGAAAGAACTCCAGCAACACCTCTTCATTCTTTGCTAAATTTCAAACAAAACTCCATATAAGCTGTCTTATTCCAGTATGCCCTATACAATTAGAATCATAATCAAGTTTTATTTGTTGGTGGTTTGATCTTCAGGTATTTTGAGTTTTCTGATAAGAAGTATTTTGGGTTTTTACATCTTTAACAAATATTAGGGTTTTTTTTCCCTAAACTTTATATAATCAATCAACGGGTTTACTGTAATATTCTCGTATATATATCAAATAGTTTAGGAATTTCATAAATTAGTAAAAAACTTGAGGGTTTTTATGCTTAAGAAAAAAGCTAGGCCTTTTTTTTTTTACGCAATTCAAAAAAATTATTTTATGGATTTAACATTATGTTCTTGCATATGTGATAGAGTTTAGAGATTGTAGAAATTAGGCCATGCAAGTATAGATTGTAATAGAGTTTATGATGGTATGTGTTGGAATACTTTATGGAACTCACAAACATTTTGCTATGTTATATGTTGTTGCTTTCGCCTGCACATGTTGTTTGTATGTTGTGGCATGTCATTTTTGGGTGTTAGTCAAAATTAATATGTGGTGGTCCAGACTTTACTTTAGTTTAGTGGTCCAAATTTTATCAAATTGTAAAATACTTTTTTATAGAAAAGTATTATGCTATCTTTTTGTGAGTGGGCCCTTACAATGCTAGTTTATTTACTAATTTATGCTTAATACATTGCATTTTTTAGAAAAAGATGACTGTTGATGAGTTGTATGCTCTTAAGTTTTACATGGGGGTGAGTTTTTGAATGGGGATTTACAATCATGTAGTGGTCAAGTTTTTGATAAAACTGATGTTGACCCGGACTTATTATCATACTTTGAGCTTCTAGACATTGTCAAGGAACTTGGATGTCCAATTAACAATATTATTTGGTATAAAATGCCTCATAGTACAGCCACAGATGGGCTTAGGCTCCTTGAGAATGATCAAGTAGTTCTTGAAATGCTAAAAATTCACAAAGTCCACAACTTGATAAAGATTGAGCTTTATATACAACAAATAATCATTGAAGATCCCTTAATCATACTTGATCCTGAATATGAACTTGAACACCCTGCAGAACATGAAAATGAAGTTGGTAAAGGGGTAGATGGTGTAGGTTATGATGCTGATAGGGGTATTAATAGTGGGAGTGAAATTGATAAGAATGATCATAGTGAAAAAGAAGATGATAAAGAGTCTAAATTTGAATTTTTTGCTAAACATGATACACTAAGTGATACATGTGACCATATAGAAGTAGGGAATAATGATATGACAATAGAAGGTTGGGAATATATGGACTGCTTAACTATTGAAGAAAATAAAAAGTAAAGTGATTCAGGGGTTCTAAACAATCTTGGTGATTCTGATGGTGAGGAAAGTCTTAGGTTTCCTCAATTTGAGGAAAATAGGGACCTAACAATCCCTAATTTGATTGTGGGTCTTACCTTTGCAAATTGTTAAGGTGTTTAGAAAAGCTTTAAGGCAATTTTCTGTGGGCTAGAGTTTTGAATTGTTGTTTGAAAAAAATGAGAGTAATAAGGTTACTGCAAAGGGTAAAAATAATTGTGGATAGAGAATCTATGCAAGTTTAATAGGCAAGTCGACTTCTTTTCAAATTAAAATAATTAAAGGAGAGCCTCATAGGTGTTTAAGAACATATAACAATATGAATGCAAATTTGACGTTCTTGGCTGACAGATACATGAAAACTTTTGTTGATGATCCTAATCTAAGTTTTTAATTATTCATGAAGCTTGATAGAAGAGAGGTGAAAGTGTACACTCATACACAACAATTGTACAGAGCTAAGAGAAAGGCTTTAGAGGCAATTCAGGGGAATGTAAAAGAGCAATATTACAAACTTAGGCAATATTGTAAAATGGCACTTCTAAAAAGCGGTAACTCTACTACAATTCTTAAGATTGAGGGTTCTCCATTGTATAGAAATCCAACCTTCCAAAGAATTTTCTTGTTGTATGGTGCATTGAATAAGGGGTTTGTTAGGGGGTGTAGACCAATCACAGGCTCGGATGCTTGTTTCTTGAAAGGAAGTTATGGAAGATAGTTTATGGCAGCAATTGATGAAGATGGGAACAATCAAATGTTCCCTTTGGTAGTTGCTATTGTTGAAGTTGAGTGTAGAGATAGTTAGACATAGTTTTTGAAATTGTTGGTGGATGCACTTGGGGATATTGAGGAAAGGAGATAGACATTTATATCAGATAGACAAAAAGGGTTAGAGAAGAGCTTAAAAGATGTTTTTCCTTCAGCTGACCACAGATTTTGTGTAAGGCATTTATATGCCAATTTCAAATTGAAATTCAAGGATAAAGCACTTAAAGACTTGATGTAGGGGGTCAACTAGTTCATACTTGGAGGAGGGATATAATGAAAACATGAATTTGATTAGGGAAATTTCATAGGAAGCATATGAATAGCTCAAAAATATCAAACTTGAAGTGTGGTGCAAGTTCAAAATATCACCAATTTCCAAATGTGACATGTTGAGCAATAATCTATGTGAATCTTTTAGTAATTTCGTCAAAAAGGCTAGGGAAAAGCCTATATGAACTATGTTGGAGACTCTGAGGAGGCAATTCATATGTAGATTACAAAAAGAAAAGAGAGTGGATAGAAAAATATACAGGCACAATATGCAACAGGATATAAGACAAAGTGGATAAAGTGAAAATGAAAGAATTGGATTTTGAAACTTTTTTCTATGGAGATGAAGTTTGGGAGATTGTAGCTGGTGCAAAATCATATGTTGTTAACCTAAATCGACACAGTTGCAGTTGTAGAGAGTGGGATTTCATTGGCATACCATGTTCACATGCTGCTTGTGCTATCCTAACTAAGCAAAAATTTGTGGAGGACTATGTTAGTCCATACTATCAAGTTGCTACATTTAAAGTGCCATATAGTTGCATTATACATCTAGTTGTAGATCCAAAGTTGTGGAAAGTATTAAAATCAGATGCAGTCATGCCTTATTCATACAGAAAACGTGGAAGACCTAAACAAAATGAGGAAGAAATGACTAGATGAAATAGATAATGGAGGAAGAGTCACCAAGAAGAGTATTATGATGTCATGTTCTAATTATGGAGAGACTACTCACAATAAAAAAACTAGTAAATAGCCTCCAATAGAGAAGCCAAGAAAGAAAGACAAGGTAATGTAATTAATCTTTCAATATTTTAAGTGTTTTTTTAATATTCAAACATTTTAACTATGTATTAATGATTTGAATACAGATTAGCAAAGATGTAGAGACAAGCTTACCGGTTGGACAATCTATCATTCTAGCTTTTGTAGTAATGATTAGTTGAGGTAAAAAATTTGGAGCTGAGAGAGGTGCCACAATAGAAAGGGGAAGAGGAAAGGGAAGGAGAAGAGGAAAAAGAGGAAACAAAAATGATGGTCCAAACTGTAGCTTTGGAAACTGGAATGGCATTGGGTTCTCTATTATGCATAATTTTATTCCTGGAAGTGTAATCTTCTCCAACATTTTTATTCAATTGTTGATTATAATATTGCATTTTTATAATACTTCATAATTTGTATTTTTGCAGTTTTCAATGACAGAGGATGCTAGCAAAGGGGCCACAACATCAATATTATGACTGTGACTGTTTTAAATTGCTTATGACAATTGTACTATATTATATCTAATGCCTCTAATATGCTGATATAGTGGACTCCATGTGTCCCCCCAAAAACATTTCTCAACTCACATAGTGACAAATCTGGATCAAGCTCAAATGTGCAGGTAAATTTAGTAACTTTTTTATAGTTTATTTAGGTCTATCTGTAGCGCTTTTTATCTTATTTCTTTTATTTTATGACATTATTAGATACAAAGAAAATCAAGTAGATATGGAGATGAAATTTTTTCTAGTCAAGCTTCTTGCAATAATTTTACTATTATAAGAGATAATGGGGACTCAGAATTTGACCTTTAGTGGTGAGGTTTCTAGTATATAAATTTTGATATTTTTGTCTCATAATAGTACATTTTGTTGGGTATGATATTTTTGTAGTCCTATGTTGTCCACTTAAATCTATATTTTGGGGCTTATGTTGTCCAATTGAATCTATATGTGTGCACCTGTATCTTGACAAAGTATTTTTTGATATTATTATGGATTTGCTTTTGTTGGACACATCTAATGAATCATATTTAGATAGGACATTGTGAGTGGACTTGTGTATTTTTGTGCTGCCCTTTTTACATTATTTTGGATAAATTTTATATACAAAAGAATTGCAAATTACTATATATATAATGCTTGTTTTAAGTTACAATAGGGCAAGTACAAATACTTTTGCTTGCCATTTGTTCTTAGGTTAGCACACATAATAGCTAATAGCAAACATATTAATACCAAAACTGCTTTAAACATGCACATAACTTTTTGATATTTAACTAGTTGAATTTGTGTCGCCTCAAGTTTTGCTTCTATTGCTTGCGCCCTCAATCTTAACTCAGTGTTCAATGTTATCAAATTCATAGTCATTTGCTACAAATTTTCATTGTTGATCTTTAGACTCTCGTTGATAGCTTCCAAAAGCTTGATCCTTCCATTTTTTTTGTTCCAAAAACTTCAACATTGATCGTCCAATCTCCATTTCTTTCTCACAAATTTTAGGTTCTAGCTACTTCATAAATTTGCATCAATGTTCTTTTTGTAATAAAATTTACAAAATTAAACACATAAAAGATATTAACACTGTAAAAATTCTAAATTAAAAAAAATCATTTGCTTACATCCCAATTTTGGCAACCTACAAATTTTTAGCTGGGGTTGCTCGGAGTCCAAGATATTTGTAGAAGCACAGGTTGTTTACATGCACAATTGATGGTTGGAAAATTACTCACATAATAGGTTTATCAATGACATAAAAAATTAAAATTTTACAAATTTGAAGAAGAGCTACTAGACATCTCAAGACTTCAATTAAGATTAACTAAAAATAATATATAGATAAAGAGAAAATGTTAAAAATTGAAGATGCAAACTAATGGCTTTGAATGCAAAATATTGAATTTTGAGAGCAAAATTCTGAAATTTAAAGAAGCAAGCTGTTAGACTTTGTAAGCAACATGTGAAGGTCCTTATATAAGAGGAAAAAGGGCACTTCTGTCTTTAAAAAAACAGTAATGACTACAAGACCATTGGAATAGTACATTGTTGCCACATTAGCCATATGCTAATGGAAGAAGATAACGGCTGTTAATTGCGGGGCGGTTTTTGTTACAAATGGTAGTTTAGGGGGATAAATGCAACTAACATGATAGTTTAGGGGGTAAAGTGTATTTAACCCTTTTTTTAATGACAATGATCAGCCAGAAAATAGTTTCCATAAAGGAATACATAATAATTCAATTATAGACAACACAAACAAAGATAAAGTGGTAGACATATAAAACCAAACTGATGTCCAGTTAGACCACGAATTACAAATATCTAAAAAATTTTGGTTTTTGTTTTCTTTGTGATAGACCTAAAAGAGTGGGTGAGAGAACTTTTACTTGTTCAAATAACAATTAAGGTGAAGTAGGGTCAAGAATGACAAATCTCTTTATGATAAATGCATCCATTTTGTAAGTTCAATGTTCACAAGAAGCTCCATTTTTCCAATAAAAAAAGCCAAACCTAGTTTGATTTCAAATACGAATGTATTTTGACTAAAAGTAAATTGTGCTAAAATTCAATATTTTTAAATTGAGCATAAGTCTACACTTAAATTCATAAATTTGGATGAGCTCCAAGTCAATTTTTTTAACCTAGGCTTGAGTTTGAAAATTTTTCAAATTTTGATTCCAACTCAATTTATTTATGCTCCTAAAAAAAATAATAATGAAAAGATACTTGCCGGGGTGTTCTGTTGCCCGTAGTCGACTCAAAGAGTGAATGATAAGTAAAATGCGAACACCAAATCTCATTGTTTCAAGAAGGGTTGTGGTGCAGTAATCATAATTAGTTGAACTAATGTAGATAGATAAGAGATCCTACCATTAAAATGTACTTAATCTGAATATTGTATGTTTAGTCAAGTTTATATTTGGGATTACAAAAAAGTGAAAAACTAATTAATCATGTTTAAAGACAATTACAGAAACAAGAACAAGGGCTACCACAAGAGTAGTTGAATGTCTGTAAGAACAGCAAATTGAGTATACATTTTTTAGGCAAGGCTAAACACTTTGGATCCTCTTTATTTTATTTTATATTTTATCTTTTATTTCAACTTAATGAATTTATGTGATTAGTCTTCACGACGCTTCATATTTCTGATATTACATAAAAATAAATAAATTATAATAAAGTTACCAATCAGTGTAGCAGAACCCAAGTCCACTTTCCAACTTTCAATATTCATTTTCCTTCCAATTTCATTTCTACATATTGAGAGATGAAGGCATTGTTAATTAAGGGCTGCAGTCGTTTCTCTGTATTTCATGCATGATTTTGTTCTCCATTTATGTTTTGAAGGTTTTGCAGCTTGTGGTGGGGATTGTTATTTGCTTTGGGATTTCTGCATTGCTATAATTTCACCCATCATTTAATTAATTTATTACAATGTGTGTTTTGAATTTTAATAATGTGAAGAGATCGCATGTAAAGTATAGACTAAGGATTTGAGTAAAATCAAGTCTCTGATTTATAAAATTTGATGTATTGAATTTTGGACTTTAATTAACAAATTCAAATCTTTTCAAATCGGATTCATAATCATCCCTAAATATACGATGCCGAACAACCATTCAAATATAATGACAATGTCAACTCTACATTTCTTGAATAAAGTTTTAGCAGTATATTAATAACTGAATAATATCATTTACTGACATTAGTTATTTTTATTACTTATCAAGGCCAAGGCGCCATAGTAACATGGGTCATGTGACTAACCAGTAACCACACGTATTTCTGCAAAAGAAAATAAAACTTAACAGACAGTTTATTACCTACGACATTGAAAAGCAAAATTAGTCAAAGTACAAGGCAATAAGTTTGACTTTATTAATGGATATTCCCAAATCCCAAACTAATGAAGATTTTATGAGATTTCATTTGGACTGACAGCTATTGATCGTCGGAACTAAGAAAAGTCCCCGCTTTCTGGAGACTGCAAGTCCTTCCGTTTCAGTCATGTCGATAGCATTAGGAGTCATTCCTTTAGGCATTTTCCAATCAAAGTGATAGAGAAGTTGAGCCAATGGAAGCTCAACGTTTGCCAATCCAAAATTTATACCTGGGCAAATCCGTTTTCCGGCCCCGAATGGAATGAATTCAAAGTTATTTCCCAAGAAATCTATGGAACTGTTCTCAAATCTTTCCGGATGAAAGCTTTCTGGTTGATGCCAATACTCGGGATCTCTTCCCAAGGACCAGATATTAATCATGACTTTGGATTTAATAGGAATTGAATATCCATCAACTTTGCATTCACCTCTGCATGCTCTGAGGAGTAATGGGACCGGAGGATGCAACCTCAAAGTTTCTTTGGTCACCAATTTTAGGTATTTTAGTGCATCCATGTCACTCTCTTCCACTGTCTTCTTTCCATTACAGACCTCTCTTACTTCTGTCTGTACCTTAGCCATCACGTTAGGATTTTTCATGAGTTCAGCCATAGCCCAATCTACGGTGGTAGACGATGTCTCAGTTCCAGCAGAGAACACATCCTATGCATATTTATCAACAAGTTAAAGAACAACAATAATAAATATTCTTTAAACGTGGGGTTTGCTATGAATATATGTGTGTGTGTGTTCATGAGATGAGGAAATTAACAAAAAGCCACTTACAAAAATGACAGCTTTGATGTTGTCGTCGGTAATGGGAAATTTGAGTTCACCATTTTTCTGCATCCTGAGGAGAACATCGACTATATCTTCACCGCCAAACTCACCACTTTGCTTCAATTTATGTTCATCCACGATGGCATCGAGTATGGCATCCAACTTACGGCGCATCCTCAACAACTTGTGCTTGTTCCAACTGAGCACATGCAACAATTTGAAAGAGGGAAACAAATCAGCCAACTCAAATCCCGCAGCCATCTCCTCCGCTCTTTTTAACATGGCTATCAGCATGTCACGATCTGTCATCACTTTACCGAACGCCGCTCTGCAAGTGATGGAACTTGAGAACGCAAATAACCTCTCAGTTAGATTGATGGCTTCTTCAGAAGATGATTGAAGAGATTTGACGAGACGTGAGAGCTCATCTTGCCTAATAGACCCGAAAGATTTGACATTTTTAGAGCTGAGCAGCTCCAGAATGCATATTTTACGCATTTGCCTCCAGTATTCATTGTAGGGGCTAAAACCAATATCAGTATAATTGTACCACATGATCTTAGTGCCAATGCTTTCGGGCCTGTCAGCGCAGGCTGGGTCCCGAAATTTGAGCACCTCTTTAGCGGCCTGCCGCGATGAGATCACCACTGCCGAAACCTCTCCCAGCTGCAAATGCAAGATGGGTCCGTACTTCTGGGCTACTCTCGTGAGTGCACGGTGTGGTAGCCCGCCAGCCAAGTGGTGGAGGTGGCCAATCACCGGCAGCTTTGGTGGGCTTGGAGGCAACTTTTCATATTTTGTTGGGGATTTCGGTTTATTGCTTACTTTGATTAGCAAGAAGATGAAGGATGAGAAAAGCAGGAGAGCAGTGAAGATAAAGGGCAGCTGGATCTCCATTGTTTATATATATATGGAAACAGATCTATATATGCTAGTATATTTTCTTATCGCTTCTTTGGTTTGATGGAATGGTTGCACATCTAATTGTCTTTGTACTTGTGGAAAATTTTAGCAGGAGAAGAGATCTATGCTATTTGGCCATGAAAATTATTTTATCTTTAGGTTTGTATATCAATATTTTTGACTGAATTTAGATGTACAATTGGTAATTGAGACAATATTGTAACGATTATTTATTGTTAAGCTTTGTCTGTTTTCCTTTTTCCCAGATGCTATCATTTTTTATTATTTGCTATTTTAAAGAATTCAATAATGAGGGAGGGAATCTTTCCCCTCTTCAAAATTAAGTGGTGGTCCATATTCTTAAACTTATTCTAATCTGGGAAAGACAAAACTAACACGAGGCTCCAAATATTAATTCAAATTGCAAAATTACGATTGCACACCAGTCGTACTATATATAATAATATAGATACATACTATAAATATAAATAGCATAGATATTGTACTATTTCTTCGCAGGGAATATACAAAATTAGCGAGGGAGACTCACAACTCTCCATGCGAGAAAGATGAATCTTGCTATCACTTAATAGCTAAAATCTACCGATTGAAAACTAATGGGCAACTTCAAAAAACCTTAAAAATATATCGCCGAAGTCAATGGAGTCCAAATTAAAGTGCACGTTTTATTTCTTTTTGCAATTAGTGATTTCAATACCTTTGCTGCTAACAAACTTTTCCAGTGAAAGAAGTAATTCCTTTTTCTCCGCTGATTATTATAGATATCAAATACTAATTCAATTATGAGTGTCGACTGGGTTAGAAGCCATGGGCTCATTTCAACTCATATGATTTTGGATTAGCTTGGACTCAATATTTTAAAATTGGGTTTGAGTGAGTCGGGATTTAAATGAATTGCATTAAATTTGGGTTCAAAATGAGTTTTAAGTGAATTCAAAATGGCTCTATTCAAA
>JACGDI010003518.1:651120-664182 GCA_014898725.1 Jacaranda copaia | reverse complement strand
AATATGCGTGTGTATCAATAAAAAATAAAAAAAGTTCTATTTGTTTCCCTTTGGCCAAGGGCTTGTTTGTTTAGGTTTTGGAATGAATTGTGAAAAATATTTTGAGGGAATAATTTTGAGGAAGTAGAATTGAGGAATGTGATGGTTGTTTGTTTGTTATTTGGTTGGTAGGTGGAGAATATATTGGGAGAAATTTATTTGTTTGGTAGTGTTTTGAATATGGACAAATTTTACTGTACATGTCACATTAACCATTTTTTTGTTGAGTTGTTGGTGTGAATGAATATTTTGATATTATTTATAAATGTATATATAGATTATATGATTGGGTATGTATATGTATTTTGTAATGATGAATTTAGAGTAGAAAATTGGGGAATGAATTTTAGGATAAAATTTTATGAGTATTTTGAAGATTATTTTGTGTGTTTTGGAATGCAGAATTGAGGAATGTGATAATTTATTTATTTAAATTTTGAGGATTGGATATTGTGGAAAAATGGTAACAAACAAGGTCCCAGATCCTATCATTTTTTTTTGTTGTATATTATTTTTAAAAATCCAACAACTGAGGGGAGGAATCTTATCTAGTTTTCAAAAGTAATCTATATTCTAAGACTTACACTAATCTAACAGTGACATGACTACAACGAGGCTAAAAATATTAATTCTTAAATTAACCTATCATTAATAGAAAAAAATTTCTTCAAGGTGCTTTGTTATTTGTATTTTTAACTTTGTTCTTATTACTGTTTATTTTCTCTAATTGATTGATTAATTAATTCCATTGTTTAATTAGGATAAAATCAGTTAGACTTAAAGGACATATGGAATTAAGGTTTTTCTTTCTTTTTTTTTTTTGTTTCTTCCTGAACCCACTATGTTCAACAGCTTCTTTTAAATTAAGTATATTTTACAAATTTGATCGCAAAAATTTTCAAATATCTTAAGAAGTTTAATTTTTTTTAATGCTTTTTAGTGTAGGTATCTTTTTTTTTTTTTTTCAAATAGAGATTTGTCCAGAAGCAATTACGCACATTTGAAAAGAGTATGTAATAGTTTATTGATTAAATTCTCTTACATCGAAAATGAACAAAACTAAGTGATCTATCAATATTGTGGATGTAAAAATATATGGATAAAGAAACATCATTTAAGTTATAGAATAAGCTTCCGCATCAAATGAAGTAAAAATTAGAATCTTGACTTTATTAGAAATGCAAACATCCAAGAGAATTCAATACTTTGAAATTTAACAGTTCCTCTAATTAGCCAAAATATATAATCAATAGAGTAAATTGTATTTTGGTCCTGTTCTTTATTACTTTCACACATTGCATCCACTAAATGCCCTTCTCTCTCTCTCTCTCTCTCTCATTTAAAAACTAAAGAGGCTTTTCATCCAATAGTTAATGGAGTCAATCATGTGTTACTCACTGGCAATTAAATTAGTACTTTTTTTATCTCATAAATTAGATTTATTTGGATTTTGGTGCCAACAAAATAAAGAACCATCAATAAGAAACCACTATTAAATACAGCAACATAGTTTGTCTTTTTTGAAGTCTTAATAATTTTTTCTCAATTACATTCAACATCTTAATCAACCCTTGCATCAATTATCTTATACTTTCACACATTTAAAGATCTACCCAAGTACACATAACCACAACCATGAAACCTCCTACTTGGATTTTCATCTTTCCATGAGGTTTCCAATGGAGCTGGTTTGCCATAGAAACAAATGGCGCATTCACTTGTGGCCATTTTATTTTCTCTTCTGCAAAAATCATCTAGAGCTCCTATTGGGATGAAAAATCCAAACAAGCCTAACATACGCAACCAAAAGAGCTCAACTAAACAACCACGTGAATGGGACATGAGTTTCTCTGTTAACTTTTGGATGGAAGCTCTTTTGAATCCTCAAATCGAAAAAAATGCACCAATTAAATACAATGTGCAAACTGATAAAGAATGGGACCAAAATTCAAACAAGCCTAACTTAATAGATCAAAAGTACAATTTACCCAATTGATGTGTAACACCCTGGCCAGGAGGCACCTGCTTCCCACTAAGGTGCTACCTACCTTATATCTTCACTCTAATGTATGGTAGAAAATATATTTCTCAAAATTCTAGAGTAATTAATTTCTACACCAACATTTATCGGGTGTCAAATTCTGAATCCAAATATCTCAAATGGCACATAATACTTCTATCACCCCCATTACCTTGTGTTGTCAGGGTTAGTCTAGCTTTGTGGCTCAGCCCTATCTAGGGTAAAAAACAAAAGAAATAATAAAATAATGTAAGTTTGAATGACTTATTGGGATAATTTATGAATAACAAATAGTGATAATTTTTCAGATAACATATAGAAAATAAGTAGAAATATTAAAATTTCTAGACTTTGTGATAGAAGATTTTAATTAAAATTTAGGGGTGATCTATCTCACCACCGTTTCATACCAGTGATAAAACTTCACAAAAATCACTGTCTCTCATGGGGTTTTGAATTTCAGTTATGACCTAAAAGATTGATGTGGTAGTTGAATAATCATTTACTTTTGGCAAACATTTAAGATTCAAAGCATAAGCACCAAGAATACCAATTACAACTTGGTGCACATTTTCAAGTAAATGAAGCTATTGGCAATTCTCCTACATTGTCCCTTCACTTTTGAAAACACAAAAATTCTTATCCCTTCAAATTCCCGAGTAATCAGCTCGGATAATGTACTATAACCAGCATAGCTAGCTACATGCCTCATCCCTCCTATAGCCAGCTACCTCCAGCTGACTACAGAGCCAAATGTATTCAGTAAGGTATTGACAAGGGATTGATCGCCATCGGTCCATTTCGCCCAATCCATCCCAAGCTATTCTCAAGGCCCACCCCCCAAAGGTATCAATAATCAGTTCAGTATCAGTGACCAGTATTCAGTGCTCAATAACATTTCATATAACACGTCATTGCACCATGACAACCAAAATTTGGATGCTCAAACAGTTTTGACCCATTTCTATGAAACAATCATGGCTATGATAGTACATATATTTCAAAACCAACATTTCACATAACATATCAAGTCGCCATGTTACCATAAAAACAAACTCAGCACCAAGCTGGTTTCCAAGAAAGCATGGCAATAAAACCTATATTTAAAAATTATTTTTCAGCTTCCTCAACACAATCACCAATTTCAGATAAAATCATAGCAATTAAAATCAACAAAAGCACTCAATATGTAAGGGCGATGTGGAGTACTATTTTTAATGTCTAGATCAAAAGAAAGCAAATGAATATGATATAGTAACAAGTATATATACTCTTTCCCCCAACAAAGAATCTCATACTATTGAGTATAAACTCACCTGATAAATGCAAAGAAATTCGTAATCGTGGTTGCTCAAGTCCTGGCTTTATAGTCAGCCCGAGAACTATCAGAAGATAACTTGAATTATCATTCTATCAATCCTCTGATTCTCAACTATAAATATAATGAACATCTTTATCAACTTAAAGGTATTCTGACATAGTCCTGATAATTTTTAGATGTTTAAACAGTCCATAAACTTGCTTCCTACTTGATTTAAAGTTCAGTGTAGATAACCTTAACCCAACATTGATTGTGATTTTCAAATCATAAGTCTTAATACATTTAAACATTTTTGTCAAATTCCTCAATTATCCAACTGCTCAATCATAATTCTCAAATTCCATGTCACTCTGAAATGTAAGACAATTACCTATCATAGTTCTTAACTTAATAAGTCATTAAACTGGTTTTTAAAATCTCATTTAAGGTCTCAACATTGATCTGATAAATTTATTTCTATCCTAACATTCATATAACTTAAAACTTTGATTTGAACATAGTCCTACTCAGTTTAAAACATGTCTTGTTATTAGATCCATAGGTACAAACATAAATATATCTTTCTTAACTTACCAAGATTGAGTTTTACAATTAATGCTTGGCTCAACACTTATAAAATTAAGTCATCAGCTTGAGTCAAACTATAATTTAATAATCTACACTTAATAAGATTAATCAATAACTTAGGTTAAACTACAGTTTAGTTGTCTTAGTTCATGCCAAAATCAAACATAAATCAGAAAATTTAGTTACATTTGACAAATTAATCGAATTAAATTTTGATTATTGAAGGTTAGCTAAATTGGGTTGAATTAGAATCCAATCATCGGCTAAGAATAGCCCAAACGAGTCCGAAATTGAATTCTGAGCAAATTGTTTAGAGATCGCCACCACGTGCCACTATCGAAGAAGGGAACTGCTACCACCAGTCAGTGCGTCTCTTTGAGGTGAGCAAAATGCCTCAAATAATTCACTAATCGGCCACCATTTGGCAATTCAATTAAATCAAAAATTGCCGCAAAGCCTTAACTTGCTACCGTCGCACCACTTTCTCAATTGATGCATCACCATAGCTTGAATCACCAAATTGGCTCCACCATCAAACTACCCATAAGATTTAAATCAGAACCCCTTTGCTTCCAATCCATTCTCACCACTGAAAGTGGCCTAACTGCCACTTTCGTCATTGCTCGCCATCAAGTTGCATTTTTTGGTGATTTCATCGGTTGTTTTTGGTGGTGTTTGGTATAAATGAGTTCACTATGATAAAAGGAACATTTTTATCTGATCAATTTTGGGTTTAATGGCCGTTCTTTGGCGATTCGTTGGTGGGGTAAAGATTGGGCCATTTTTGAGAATTTGAATATTTTTTGTTCTCAATTCTATATATATAAAGGTATTTTCAACTTCTTTAATTTTAGCCCCAACACTTTTAACTAACTTCATTTACACCCCTAACATTTTTCATTGCTTTTAATTTAGTCCTAAGCCCTCAATTAAGTCCTTTAACTTTCAAATCTTGCGCATTGACCCCTAATATTTCTATTTTTAGGCAACTAGGTCCAAATTTAATTATTTTAGAGTCCTCCAACGTTTAACTGCTCCATATTAACCCCTAAACTTTATATTGTTATACAATTAAGTCCTTTTTTATTTACAATTAAATTCTCAATTCCCACGTTTTTGTCTAAACTTTAATCAACTTAATTTTTAATCAATTTAAACTAATATTCCAAATATCAGGGCATTACAACTCCCCTCCTCTTAAAAGAATTTGGTCCCCAGATTCTTACTTGCAATATGAAGGAATTCATAGCATTGCCATAAACTATTTGGTTATTCTCAAGGAAAATTTTGCTAAGGATGCCTATTCCTTCTAGCTCAATTGATTCTACATATTCTTCCTTCTATTTTGAATCCCTTACTTGTTATAAAAATAGGAATCCTTCTTAGTGGTAATCACTACTATGGGCTTCTTGGTGGCTCATACTCACTTAAGTTTTCCATATTTTATCAAGTATTTCAAGTTATTTCCTCTGCCCTATGTCCAGAAAGATCACCTACCTTATGTCTCAAGATCATTTTTCCCCGTATGGTCCCATATTCATCTTATACACAAGTATACTCCATCTATTCTTAAGTTTCCCAAGGAATGATAAAACTACTGCTAGGGTTAATCCATCTCTCTAATTCCTAAAATTTTTCTATACATCCCTATGCATTTAGCGACTAGCCCATTTCTCAATTATTTAGATCAATGGATCCATAACCTTAAAAAGATTACATTTGATATGTATTGTCCAAGCCTAAAGAAACGTATCCTCAACCCATTCTTTGATCTTTTTCATTTACTATAATCTTAGATTTGGTGTAATCAAAGTTCCATCTTCTCCTAAAGAATCATGTGTTTCGTATCTAATGACATAAGGATTGGTTTCTCCCAAAGCTTATAACTTGGATTCCCTGCAATCCTTCTATTTCTTCTGGTCCTTATAGTTCGAATATTGGTGCTTTAACTTGATATATTATGACCATATTTTTCAAGAAATTCCATGATTAACATGAATAACCCTAGTGTATCAAAACAACTCAAAGGTAGCGAATTCTATATCCTAAATGGAACAATTCTGTTTTCACCACTTAAATTCCTTGTGATACGTGCAATTACCTTTTCATAACTAACTCTTTGGCTAGCATGGATATATGAAACTATCTTGTACATTCTGTATGAAAAATGATAACCAACATAAGTTAATCTTAGTCCTTACCACCCCACGTCCTTATTCATCCTTTAAGACCATCAATTCTTTCAACTAGGTTAGTCAATAAACTTATTGTCATAGGAAAATCTTAAGTACACCCTTAGCATTAATTTGATAAGGCCTAAAGCGCTCTACACCTCTGACATAATTACATTCTCGCTCTACCCCATCGACTACAACCTCAACCTTTGTAAAGTTATCCTGATGATCCTTTATGGTGTCACACACTTTTAAATGTATCTTTTTCCCAATTGATACTCGATTAACTTAACATACAATTGATATTCCTATGGGTATCTATACCACCAGATATGAATATGGTATGAATCTTTCCTGGATACCAAATCCACTAATTGTCTTGAATAGATTTTTTAGAACCCAATTGAATAAATCAATAACATGTATATCATCTCTACAAACATGGTAGGAGTCTGACCACCCAAATAACATTGTATCTGCCTTTGGTACTTATTTTACAAACAATAAGTAATTCTTAAAATGCCTTCTCTACTGACCTATAACTAAAGATAGTTCAGCTTAGTTCAATCTTAAATAAAGTATACCCCCTTGTCTTGGGCAAAGTAATATACATAGAGCCGAATATCATGATCTCATATTCAATGAGGCTTATTTAATTCCTATCTTTATCCCACAAGTTTTTATATTCTGATTGCTATCCCTTTCATACACTTCCGCAATAAAGCCCAAGAATTTACTTGAAGTCCTTCCCATGAGATTTTTTACAATACCTTCAAAATTATTGGGGTAGTTATGTTTATCACTATTCCACAAAGGCAACGTTTATTGTTAACCTAGAGAGATTTGGTTTCACCAAAGTCAAATTCTAGCTATATGTCTCTCAAATTTTATCTAAATCTCACTAACTTAGTTGTAGTTGTCAATAACCTATAAAAGCATCATATCGTCTCTATTAGAATCTATGCTTGGTTTACTTGCTTCAGAATCCTTTCCTAAAATTGAAATAAGGGGGTTGTTGTTAGCATCTATCCTTTCCTATATGTTTTTCCACTAGAGTATTCTTCGCACAATGTGGAAATCTATTAGCGATTATTCATTGTAATATAAGTGACCCGTATTTACGTTCAACTAATACTTTCAATCAACATTAATTTTTGGCATATCAAATTCTAGCTCAAAAGGGCATGCCTAAAAAAATTTAACATGCAATGTCCAACCTAAAACATTTATCAACAATGTGGGGATTATTATGTGATTATTTAGGGGTAACCCAACAATGGCAATCACCTTCATGCAATCGTTTGTACTATAGTTTCCACTCACACAATATGTACATTAAAAGTGGGTAAGTTCAAGTTTAACATCCATAAAATAATATAACAAGTCATACATTTAGATATCATGGACTACCTATTCACCCCAGTTGTATTAACTTAAACAATATACTGAAACAGAATTTGCAATATCATCATCATCAAGGTCTTAATAACCTAAGTAGGTACAAACAGGAAAATTCAGCATAATTACATATCCCAAAAGTGCATAATAAATTCAAGTCCACAGTTGTCGTCAACATCAAGCCCACATAAACATAAATGTTTACTCGAGTCATTCTATAGTTCAAGCTTACATATATAATATTTCATATAACCAGGCTAGGATTAGTGCATTTAAAAACCAATAACAAAACCATTTATGTTAACACTACTTAAGATTTCACGACGAATCAAATACTTTCATATAATTTGCTACTAGTTTGAAAAAATTATATATATACTAGGTACAGTAAAGAGTGGTACACTTATGATTCTTAGATTCCATTTATGACATAAGGCATAGATTGCATAGAACTAGATTCTTGATTAACATTCAAAACTTAGATAGTACCTTCAACTACCTATGTGCCCTTGTCTTTTAGGGCGTTTGCAGTTGACTGCTTGGCTTTTAGGATAATCTCAAACAAAATGTTTGTCACTATCATACCACATGCATTTCTAGGTTTTCTCTAACACGTGCTTTCATTATGAAGAAAGTCACCACAAAAGCTACAAGCTCCTATCAATGATAACTGAGGTATCTAGGGTTATCCTAATAGTTTATTACATTTTTACGTAAATATCGCATATTACTGATGACATCATTTAGCCAATCACACTTGATATCCAATCTCCATAACTTAACATCCCACCCTTCCTCTAAGAAAATCTATGTATGGTTCCTCACTTCCATATGGGGGTTTTTAGTTGTCATTTAGACATCTAATATCCTTAGGCTTCAATGATCGATTATATTCTACCAAAACAATAGCCCTCGTCCATCATCAAATCCTTCTGAATTGGAACTCTATCAAAACTCTTATTACCTTATCATTTCCATTCAATTTCTCTAAATCTTTCATCCTGAATTTTTGTACCTTTACTTGACATTTCCTTCCAAACTCCATTACTAACCATAGATATCTTCGGCATTCCTTGATAACTTCATTCTTATAGTCAACCCCTCTTTCATTTGTTCACTGTCATCTTATAACTATATCAATAAATTTCCTTATTATTAATGAACTAGTTTCCTAAACATTAAAATTAAGCCCATGTCTCCATATCCATCACTTTTACCATAAAAGATTTCCCTATGAGAATTATTCCCCGTTTTCCCTTTTCGATTAATACAATATAATTACACTGATCAATCCCATTGTTGAAATATTGATTCCTTTGCGACAACAATATTATGTGGACCTCAACCACACATATAAATCAAAATACTAATTATCTCAAAACAATCCCCCGCTTCTCAAATTCTATCATCACTAACTATACTCGCACAATGATGCAATACCAAAAGTACTGCTCCGCCACACACCAATGAAGTTATATGCTTAACATTTTAAGAGTAGTAGATTAGATATTGGTTGGCCACCCTAATACTAATCCTTTACTCTCTTATTATTAAGCGATATCCCAAAAATTTACATCCTAGCTAGAATTTCATATCAACCTTAGCCTTCAGTAATCTCGATATTCCATTATACTAAAGGGATTCGAATAATCAACATACTATTTCCCAAATAACCTTATCTTAGGTTACGACACACTCTTATACCCAAAGCAATGAGCTACTAAGATCTTTACCCATCAAACTCAACTCTATCTAAAATAGTCATCAGTTCATAAACTAATTAAAATGTTCCCAAAAAGTTCACACTCAATGTAGTTTCCCAAGGATATTATTCTTACCAAACATAAAAAGTCACATGCTCGATACCTTAAGAGCCATGGATTATAAATTGGTTATGCACCCCATTTATAATCCTTCATGTCCTTCAGATCGAAAATTATCCAAAAATTCACATCCTAAACAAAATTTAGAATCACACTTAATCTCTTCTATCCAACACTTTCATGCTTCTTTCAACCTCAAATCAAATTTACTCTTTACCAATCAAACTTTTCATATTATGAGGACCATATCCTATAACATAGCTCAAGTTTTAAACCTAAGCTCTATTACCACCTATAACGCCTTGGTCAAGAGGTGCCCACTTCCCGCTGAGGTGCTACGTACCTTATACTTCCACTCTAATGTATGGCAGAATATATATTTCTCAAAATTCCAAAGTAATTAATCTCTACAACAATATTTATCAGGTGTTGAATTCTGAATAGAAATATCCCATATGACACATAGCACTTCTATCACCCTCATTACCTTGTGTTGCTAGGGTTAGTCTATCTTTGTGGCTCAACACTGTCTAGGGTAAAAAATAAAAGAAATAATAAAATAATGTAAGTCCGAATGACTTAGTGGGATAATTTAGGAAAAACAAATAGTGATAATTTTTCAGATAACATATAGAAAATAAGTAGAAACATTAAAATTTCTAGAAGTTGTGAGAGAAGATTTTAATTAAAATTTAGGGGTGATCCATCTCATCACTGTCCCACACCAGTGATGAAACTTCATAAAAATTTACTGTTTCTCATAGGGTTTTAAATTTTAGTTACAACAAAAAAGTTCAATGTGGCAGTTGAATAATCATTTACTTTTGGTAAACATTCAAGATTCAAAGCATAAGCACCAAGAATACCAATTATAACTTGGTGCACATTTTCAAGTAAATGAAGTTGTTGGCAATTCTCCTACCTTGTCCCTCCACTTTCGAAAACATAAAAATTCTTATCCCTTCAAATTCCCGAGTGATCAGCTCGAATAATGTACTTTAACCAGTAGGCATGGCTAGCTACATGCCTTATCCCTTTTATAGCTAGCTATCTCCAGCTAACTACAGAGCTAGATGTAATTAGTAGGGCAATTATAAAGGATCGGTTGCCGTCTGTCCGTTCAGCTCAGTCCATCCTAAGCCAATCCTAGGGCCCACCCCTAAGGATATCAGTAATCAGTTCAGTATCAGTGACCAGTAATCAATTCAGTATCAATAACTAATAATCAGTGCTTAACAGTATTTCATATAACATGTCACAACGCCATGATAGCCAAAATTTGAATGCTTAAACAGTTTTGACCCATTTCTAAAAAACAGTCATGGCTATGACAGTACATATATTTCAAAACCAATATTTCACATAACATATCAAGTCGCCATGTTACCATAAAAACTAACTCAGCACCAGGCTAGTTTCCAAGAAAACATGGCAATAAAACCTATATTTAAAAATCACTTTTCAGCTTCCTCAACATAATCGCCAATCTCAAATAATACCATAGCAATAAAAATCAACAGAAGCACACAATATGTAAGGGTAATATGGAGTACTATTTTTAATGCGTAGATCAGAAAAAAGCAAATGAACAGGATATAGTAACAAGTATATATACTCTTTCCCTAGCAAAGAATTTCATACTATTAAGTATAAACTCACCTGATAAATTAAAGGAATTTGTAATCGTGGTTGCTTAAGTTCTGGCTTCCTAGTCAGCTCAAGAACTGTCATAAGATAACTTGAGTTATCATTCTATCAATCATCTGATCCTCAACTATAAATATAACAAACTTCTTTATCAACTTAAAGGTATTCTGACATAGTCCTGATAATTCTTAGATGTTTAAATAATCCATGACCTTGCTTCCTACTTGATTTAAAATTCAGAGTGGATAACCTTAACCTAACATTGATTGCGATTTTCAAATCATAAGTCTTAATACATTTAAACATTCTTGTCAAATTCCTCAATTACTCCAACTGCTCAGTCATAATTCTCAAATTCCATCTCACATTAAAATGCAAGACAATTACCTATCATAGTCCTTAACTCGATAATTTGTTAAACTGGTTGTTAAAATCTCATTTATGGTCTCAACATCGATTTGATAAATTTATTTCCATCACAACATTCACATAATTTAAAACTTTGATTTGGACATAATCCTACTCAATTTAATACATGTCTTGTTATTAGATCCATGGATACAAATATAAATATATCTTTCTTAACTTTCCAAGATTGGGTTTTACAATTAATGCTTAGCTCAACACTTATAAAATTAAATTATTGGCTTGAATCAAACAATAATTTAATAATCTTAACTTAATAAGATTAATCCATAACTTAGGCTAAACTATAGTTTAATGGTCTTAGTTCATAGTAAAATCATACTTCAATCATAAATTTTAGTTGCATTTGATATATTAATTGAATTAAAATTTGATTATTGAAAGTTATCTAAATTGGGTTGAATCAAAATCCAATCAACGATCAAGAATAGCCTAGATGAGTTTATAATTTAATTCTGAGCAAACTGCCTAGAGATTGCCACCACACGCTGCTGTGGGAGATGGAGACTAACACCACCAATTGGTGCGTCTCTTCAAGGCGAGCAAAACGCCTCAAGCAATTCATCAATCAGCCACCATTTAGCCATTCAATTAAACCAAAAGTCGCTTCAAAGTCATAACTCACCGCTGTCGCACCACCTCCTCAATTGATGCCACCCTGCTGCTCAAATCACCAAATTAGCTCCACCATCACGCTGCCCATAAGATTCCAATTAGAACCTTTATGCTTCCAATCCATTCCTGCAGTCGAAAATGGCCCAACCGCCACCTCCATCGTTGCCCTTTGTCGGGTTGCATTTTTCAACGATTTCACTGATTGTTTTTTATGGTGTTTGGTATGAGTGAGTTCGCCATGACAAAAGGAACGCTTTTGTCCAATCAGTTTTGGGTTTTATGGCTATTCTCTGGCGATTCGTTGGTGGGGTAAAGGTTAGGTCATTTTTGAGAATTTGAATATTTTTTGTCCTCAATTCTATATATAAAGGTATTTTTAGCTTCTTCAATTTTGGTCCCAAAACTTTTAGCTGGCTTCATTTACACCCCTAACATTCTTCATTGCTTTCAATTTAGTCCTAAGCCCGCAATTGAGTGCTTTAACTTTCAAGTCTTGCACATTGACCCCTAATATTTCTGTTTTTAGGCAACTAGGTCCAAATTTAATTATTTTAGAGTCCTCCAACTTTTAACTTCCTCATATTAACCCCTAAACTTTATAATTTTATACAATTAAGTCCTTTCTTATTTATAATTAAATCCCTCAATTCCCACGTTTCTTTCTAAACTTTAATCAACTTAATTTTTTATCAATTTAAACTAATATTCCAAATATCGAGGTGCTACACGATGGACAACAAATGAGTATCATGTACTGCCTCTTGTGATCCCGAAGAATAGAGCATGCTTCGGTTGGATTTTGAACAAGAAATTAACATGTTAAATGGCTTTATAGTAAAAATAAAAATAAGAAAAAATTTTAAATTCAAAGATGGTAAAATCATTATAATAAACGTCAAATTGTCATTTTAGAAGTAAAAATGGCAATAAAGTTTGGCATGGAGTTGTTTGAAATGACGAAGATGTTTATCAACTTTCTAGTGATTATACAAGTGCAATCAATTTTAATAATAGAATTAACACACACAATTT
>JACGDI010003518.1:598691-634890 GCA_014898725.1 Jacaranda copaia | reverse complement strand
GGCCACCCGTCATTTGCGTTTCGACTCCGAAACAAATTTTAGCTATGCTGATTCATGATGGGTGTCTCTTAGAAGCTGCCAAACAAATTTTGATGGACATGACATTTTGACGGAAAGGCAGCCGCAATCGCGCAGTTTCTATCTTAAATTCGAGTTGCTCTTTCTTGGACAAGTGCCATACTGTGACGAGCCAGCGGAATAAACACAAATTGTATTACATGAAGATAAAGGAAAGAATTTGAAGCAGCATCCCATCCAAAGCAGACAAGTTTGGGATCCATCGTAATCTAACATGTAACAACAAATATTATTTCACTAGAGATCATCTATAGTTATTAAGGCCAAGGCGCCATTACCACAGAAGAAAGGATACATATATATGGAAAAGAAAAGAAAAGATAATAAAACAAATCAACTTAGACGACAATAATTATTTGATTTTATGAGTTATCTAGTTGGGCGTGTTGTAGACTGTGGGAACCAAGAAAAGACCATTCTTTCTTGAGACGGCAATTCCTTCTGCCTCGGACATGTCTATATCATTGGGAGTCATTCCTTTAGGCATTTTCCAGTCAAAATTGTAGAGAAGTTGAGCCAATGGAAGTTCAACATTTGCTATTCCAAAATTCATGCCTGGGCAAATCCTTCTTCCCGCCCCAAATGGAATGAATTCGAAGTTATTCCCCAAGAAATCTGTAGGGCTGTTCTCAAATCTTTCGGGTTGGAAGGTTTCTGGTTGGTGCCAATACTCGGGATCCCTTCCCATGGACCAAACGTTAATCATGACTTTGGATTTGAGAGGAATTGAATATCCATTAACTTTGCATTCATCTCTGCATGCTCTCGGGAGTAATGGGATCGGAGGGTGCAATCTCAAAGTTTCCTTGATCACCAATTTTAGGTATTTTAGTGCTTGGACATCGCTCTCTTCCACTGTCTTCTTTCCCTTAAAGGCTTCTCTTACTTCTGCTTGTACCTTCGCCATCACGCGGGGATTTCTCATAAGTTCGGCCATAGTCCAGTCGATAGTTGTAGACGATGTTTCAGTTCCAGCAGAGAACATGTCCTGTAATTACACATCATTCGTTAGAATCCTACATATGCGTGTTCATATGATGAGGAATGTAATAATTCAAAAGTAACTTACAAAAATGATAGCTTTGATGTTGTCATTGGTAATGGGAAATTCGAGTTCCCCATTTTTCTGCATTCTGAGAAGAACGTCAACTATATCCTCACCGCCAAACTCACCACTCTGCTTCAATTTATGTTCCTCCACAATGACATCAAGAATTTTATCCAGCTTACGGCGCATTCTCAACAATTTGTACTTATTCCAACTGAGAACATGCAACAACTTGAAAGAGGGAAACAAATCAGCCAACTCAAAACCCCCCGCCATCGTTACCGCCTTCTTCAACATGGCTATCAAAGTATCACGGTCCCTCATCACTTTACCAAACGCCGCTCTGCAAGTGATGGTACTCGTGAAAGCAAATACCCTTTCAGTTAGATTAATGGCTTCTCCAGACGATGATTGGAGAGATTTGATGAGACGTGAGACCTCATCCTCGCGAATAGACCCGAAAGATTTGACATTCTTAGCGCTGAGCAGCTCCAAAATGCAGATTTTACGCATTTGCCTCCAGTACTCGTTGTAAGGGCTGAAGGCAATGTCGGTGTAATTGTACCACATGATCTTAGTGCCAATGCTTTCGGGCCTATCAGCGCAGGCTGGGTCTTGAACTTTGATCACCTCTTTAGTGGCCTCCCTCGATGAAATCACCACCGTCGGAACCTCTCCCAGCTGCAGATGCAAGATGGGTCCATATTTTTTAGCAACTCTTCTAAGTGCATGGTGGGGCAGACCGCCCACCAAGTGGTGGAGGTGGCCGATCACCGGCAGCTTTGGCGGGCTTGGAGGCAACTTTTCGTACTTCGTTTGGGATTTGGGTTTTTTCCATGCTCTGATTAGCAAGAAGATGAAAGATGAAAAGAGGAGAAGAGTAGTGAAGTTGATGGGAATTTGCTGGATCATCTTCGTTGTTTATGGGAACAGATGTATGCTGATTATATCAGCTGTTCCCAGTTCTTAGTTATTGCTTGTGGTGTTTGATGATGCCTGCTGGATAACATCTCGTCTTGTATTTATAGTGGAAAATTTTAGAGGAAGAAGAAAAGTCTGAGATTTTATAATGAAAATTATACTGTCAATAAGGGCATAATCCAGAGTTAATTCATTGTATTTGTGTGCGTCCTGTTATCTCTGGCTGCTGAATTTGAATTGACGATTGCCACTTGATACAACACATTTATCTATTTTCATGTTATACTTTTGTCTATTTTCTTTCCCCGTCCAAATTGTTCCATTTTATTTTCTTACTGTGAATAACTGATTACGGGATTTTTTTTCCCTTCTTACAAAATTTATGCTAAGAGCCCCCGTTCGGTTTTATTTTTAGAGTCATTTTTAATTTTCATATATTTTTAAAAGTAGAAAAATTAGCTATAAATGAAAAATAAAAATGAGTTTGGATTAAATGTCGGAAATTAATTATTAGAATAGATAAATGATTGAAAAATAGGTTGGTATATATTCTTTTATATTGAAAAAGATTTTTTTAAAAAAAAATATATGTATGTTTTATTAATTTTTTAAAACGATAATAAATACTTTATGTTAAATTAAATTTAAATTTAATTGATGTGGTAATAGAATGATAGGATTAGTTTTGAAAAAATTTAAAAATAAAAAAAAATATATTTTGAATGAAAATGAATAAAAAATGATGGTTTCTAATTTTTATTTTGTAATGAAAAGAAAAGAAGAATTGAAAAATAAAAACAAAAATTAAACGTTTCTAACTATCAATCGCAGTCATGAAAGCTCTACCCATTGTGAATATTTTCTTTCCTACTGTTTATAATTTTCTCTGTTGGTTGCTAAATTTCATATTTTATGATGAAATCAAAAGGATATGGTATATTATTGCAACTCAAACAACAGACGCAAGTTAATTGACCGTCAAGTGAATTTTCAATTCACCTCAATTATTTTCACAAAGTGGCGGCTGTCTGAATTGAATTTTTAATTTACTTGGCTATATATTATTTAATTTCAACCCTCTCCTCTTTCTAAATCACAGGTAAGGTTAGATTATTTTTTTATTATGTATTTTAGAAAAATAAATTTTAAAAATAATATTATATAGAGAATATGAAAATTGAATTGAGAAATGTGATGATGTTTGTTTAGTGCTTATTTGGTTTTGTTTTCACAGGACATTTTTATTTTCTTCAAATAAAAAGCTATCAATTTCTCTTTTATTTTCGCAGATATTTTAATTTTCAAAACATTTTTCCAAACACATGTTTACACACACTCTCTCCATTTTCACACCTTATTTTTTCATATTTTTATTTCATAATTTTTAATAGAAAAACACAATAATATTCAAATATATCTCATTTTCAACCCCACACAATTATTTCATTTAAAAAAAATCCAAACATTATTTAATTTTCAAATCTAAACTCATAACTAATTTACCCCTTTTTGATCACTACTAAAAACTAGCATTTTGTGATGAATTTTACTAAAAATTTGTCACAAATTGCAATTTGCAATGGATTTTACGATGGATTTGCAATGGAGCTGTCGCACCACTTTTGCAACAAATTTTCATAGTTTGCAATGGATTTTAAGATGGAAATTTCTGTCGCAAATTTGAAGTGTTTGCAATGAAGAAATCCATTGAAAAATAATAATTTTGTGACGGACTTTTTGTCTATCACAATTTTCAGTTTTATAATGATTTTTTTGCGATGAATTTTTCCACCACAAAATATAATTTGTGAAGAATTTTCTATCACAAAATATTTTTAATTTTTTTATTTTGCCATAATTTTTTCAATATTAAAAACCTGTAATCAACATAATATATTCATAAATTCAACAACACTATACTTAATGAAATTGATAACCATCGAATGATAAAATAATAATATCATCATAAAATTTAAAAATAACATCAAATAAATAAAATATTCATAAATTAAATAATCAACGGCGGCTAGTGTGCAGCCAGCACTAGTTGGCCTTGACCAGCGGCTGGCCAGTAGATTTATTTAGCGAAGGAAAAGGAAAAAAGATAAAGAGAAAGAAGATCACTCACTTTTTAGGAAAAATGGAAATCCAAGTGTGTTGGGTGGCGAGTTAGGGTTTAATTTCCCCCACTCAACAATATGTGACAGATTTAAATCTATTGTAAAAATTCTTTTGAATTTTTTAGAAAATTTTTGATGGATTTTTTTGTTGCAATTTTTTTATATTTTATTTTTATTTTTTGTGATAAATTTTTTTCGTTGCAAAAGATCAAACTTAATTTTTTCATAAATTGTCATTTTGTGATGGAAACTTTTGTGAAGGATTTTCCATTGCAAATTGCAATAAATTTTTTCCGTCGCAAATTTTTGTCACAAAAAACAATTTTTTAGTAGTAATCTGGGGGAGGCAATTTTTATTATAACAGTTAAATCAATATTTTTTTTATTTGATTTTTAGGATGAAAAGAAAATTGGATAATTTTTATATGTATATGTATATATATATATGTGAAAATTGGGAAAGTTTTGAGAATAATGAAAGATAGAAGAAGGAGTTTTGAAAAAACTTATTTTAACATTTTAAAGAAAAATAAATATGTAGTTAATTATATTTTGACAAAATAAAATTCTTTTACCAAAACATAACCAAACAAAGCCCTAGTTATTTTATTCCATGATTATCTTAGACAATTCTTCGAGTTTTCTAACTTGTAGACTTGGTTGTTGACTAAGTTACAGCAGTCGTGCAATATTCCAACACCCACCCACTACATACTGTTGGGCTGTCTCCTTTCGAAATGGTGGTGGACTATTTAATAGCAAGCAATTAATTCACCATTCTCTATTTTAAAATAATATTTTATTTTTTATTTTATAAATATATATCAAATGTATTAAATATTTTTTTAAAAAATATTTATTTATAAATTATATACTTGATATATAGTTATAAAATAAAATAAAAGAACTGAAATGCGTGGTGAATCGATATGCGCATGCATAGCCCAACTTCAAATTCAATTCCAACTGATTTCTTTGTGGATTTTTCCCTTCCAGTCAACCTACTTTTTTTTTTATGCTAAATTAATTAAATGGATATAATTTATATGAGTTGAGATTTTGAATTTTGGACGAATTTTTTTGCACATTAATTTTTACTATCGGTAGAGGTGAAAACCAAAATCCAACTTAAACTGGATAATTGTCCATTGACATTTTGGATCATTAAATTTTGAAAACTATGCAGATTTGAGGTATATTGATAATGTATGTAGATGGATATAACTCATAACTTAGTCTTTTAATTCCAAACGTGATGTTTTGAAACTTCAAACTTTCTTTAATAATTAAAAATTCGAATGTCGTAGGAAATAGATACATAGCAAATAGACTGAATGCATTTCATTCATATATGTATTCGATTAATTTATACAAAATTTTTGTTCATATTTATATTCAACATATATTTAGATAATACTATTTAAATAGTATTCGATAATATAAAATAAATTTGAATATATTAGCATTCAATTATAATTATTTGAAGATCAATTTAATTATAATTATTTAAATATCTGTATTTCATTGTGAATATTGAATGTTCTAATTCATTAATCTATATTTTGATATATTTTTCTTCATGAAAAAATTACATATTTCATTAAAATGAAAGCAAACAACATAACATGAAAATTGAAAGTTAAATTCTTGCAGCCACGCATGAAGAATAACCCTCACGAGTTTCTAATGGAACTTTGCACAATCCCTCTCAACCTTTATTCAAAACTAAGAATTACCAAGTTAAAGTGGCGGAAGAATAATTTAAAAAATTAAAATATGTGAAAAAATCAAAACATATTGCGTGACATAAGGTTTTGTCTTATTAGTCTAATTATTTTTACAAATTCAATAGTGATAAGAACAATGTCTAAGTTGTCACCATTGACATTGAACAATATGATTGAGCCAATTGACCATTCAACAAAATAGTAATAATCTTTTTGGTTATTTTTTCTTAACTTTTAGTGATTATACTCTTTTTTTGTTTTCTTAAAAGAAACTCTTAAATTTCCATGATATTTAGGATAAATTGCAAAACTACGATCATAACAATGGTCAATTCGAAATGTGGGATCGAAATTTGGAGTGATATTAAAATAGAATGAAACTTATTAGGAATTGAAAAAAAGAACTACTGAAAAACACTGTTAGCACCAATGATTGCTTGTATGGTGCCTGTGCCAATGTTCCACACAAGCATCATGCAAGTAATCATTGACGCTAATTATGTTTTCAGTGGTTGCTATATTTTTTTTGAGTTTTAATGAGTTTTAACCCTACTTTAATATCACTTCAAATTTGAGTTTTAACATATGCCATGGCAATAGCTATGACCCTATTTTACAATTTTTTTCATTATATTTAAGTAGCGGCTGCTTTTCATTTCTTTCAAAAATGGAAGGGAAAAATAAAATGCAGCGGTGGTAATGTAGGACAGGAAACATAGTACAATAAAATAAATTAAAAGAAAAATAAAGAAAACCAAGAAAAAGCCGAAAGAAACAAATAAAATAAAATAATCTATGATCAACTGGGAAAATTTCATTATTCAAATCTTAAGAATATTTGGAATCCTAGTATTGTTCTACCTAATAAAATGGTGAAAGTCATTGCACCATCTAATATTTAATGCCCCAATGTCTCTTTTACTAAACTATGCAATAAAGGGACTTTTTTTTAATAGCTTCTGTTGTGACTGCACAATTGGAATATAATTCAACTATGGGAGAAATGATATATACATGCATACATACATACATACACTTTGCATCCAGAAGAATGCGTAGAAACAAAACAGTAAACATGCATCTTTTTGCATGTTGAAGACTTGTATGTACGAGAATACCAAGTCCCATTAGAACCTAATCCCTGTCAAAATATTGGGCTTTTTGAAGTCTTAGGTAGATCCTTGTTAAGTTGGACTCATTTTGCCCAAAAGAATAATATTATATATTTTCCTCGTAAACTTAATTCCTGAAACTGAATTTTCACCAAGTCTTCAAAATTCTTTTATTAAACCATTCCATTCAAACTTTCCTGGGTTCCAAATATCCCATGTTCCGGTCTACATAGTGTGTATTCAATAACCTTAGTCGGTAATTTTTGGTAGTGGTCTAAATTGAATACTCAAAAAATCAGGAAACAGACATAACACGGAAGCATCAGTTGATCAACTAATTTTTAAAACCTAGTAACAGTCAAGAATGGAAACTCCAAAATATTCCTGTCAAAAAAATGGGGCTGGAGAATTTTTTGATGCCTATCACTATAAAACATTTGTACTATAATGTTCCGGCCCATTAGAACCTAGGAAATCAACCAACTCTACTCAGGCTTAGGATTAACACGTACATTATAGTTTCTTATTCCCTTGGATTAATTAAGATGGTAAATTATATTTTACATTGCTCATAAGTCTAAGAATGGCCTCAGCTAAAGTTGAAAATAATTTTGTAGCCTATCAACAAGAGATCGTTCGCCCGTCGGCCAACTTCTCCCCTAGTCTATGGGGTGATCTTTTCACCTCAGTTTCCATTGACAATCAGGTATTATATTGTTATTTTTTAATTAATTTCTTCCTGCATGTGTTTTTCTTTGTAATCTATAATCTGCAGATTTTACAAGTTGTTCTCATGCATAAAATAATGCCCCCCGTCAGGTAATAGAATTTTATGCCCAAAAAATTGAACTACTGAAGGAGGATGTAAGAAGCATGATCATAGCTGCCAATGATAACAAGATTGCTGAAAAGTTGAACTTAATGGACAGCATTGAACGTCTTGGGGTTTCATATTATTTTCAAAGAGAGATCGAAGAACAAATTCTGAATTTTCACAACGCCCGTCCCGGATTTGAAAGTGATGATTTACACACAAATGCTCTTTACTTTAGTTTGCTAAGGCAACATGGTCATCACATCTCTTCAGGTAATTAAACTTCATTAAATTTTCCTGGCTAATTTCTAGTCTATATATGCACAAAGTGTTGAATTTGTAAAATGATATTGATTTCATGTATGTGTACGGTGGGCATGATTCACAGGAATGGTCGTGGGGATCGAAACGGAAGGTGAGGTTCCAGTTCCATTGCAATGTCGTGGATTTCGCATATTTTTGTCATTAAATTAATCAAAAAATTCAAATAAATTATATGAAAAATATGAAAATATTTAAAACTCTATTTCTTGCTTATATAAAGTAATTAACATAATTTTGGATATAAAAAATTAATATTATAGACTACATTAACTTAGTGAAGCTCATAAACATTAGAAAAGCTATTGTACAACATAATAAAGATAAAAAAATTATAAAAAAATTAATTTATTACTAGTACCATAACGAGGGGGTACAAAATCATGATTATCTATCTCAGATGGATTATGAAATTGGCTAGATGAATAACCTTTCATGTGGGGATAAAATGAAAAATAGGTACTGGAAGGTTCAAGTAGAGGATTTGCAAATTAGTTAGATGAATCATAACTAAAATAATGTGATGGGAAAGGATTATAAGATGGTTGTGCATATGGCAACGACTCATCGCCATGATGATAGTATTCAAATTCCCGATAACTAATGTTGTTATTATTGGTCGAAGAAGATCCATAATCATGTCCACGATATCCAATACTTCTGGAAGAAAAATGATCATGATATCTATCGCGCGCATATTTAGAGTGTCCTTCTAATTGACTATGTCTACCACTAGTATTGCTCGATCCATAATCAAATGTATGATATCCATAGTCAATACTATTGAAGGATGAAGAATCATAATATCTATTATGTCTTATAGTATAACTATCATGGCTTCTATAATCATAGCGACGAGAGGGTGAGAGAGGACAAATTACTATCATAGTTGCTCTGCACATTATTAAAATACTCCTGGGCTACCTTTGTTGGTATTCTCCTAGGCCCAAACTTTGCTTGTGCTCATCAACACTTCTATATCCTCCTCTAAATGTTCGACCAGGATGGGTATGATCATCAGCACTTGACAAATCAACCAAAAAATAGTGTTTCGCCTTTATTCTTGATCGATAACCATGGTCAGTATCTTGAGTTGTATAATAATTTTCATTGCTTTATGCTCACAACATCCCAGTATTATAATGACTACATGATAGTTTTGACCACCTGTATTAGCATGTCTTTCACCACCACCACCACTACCATGTGGTGGTTGATCATCATTACCATCATCATTGTCATTAGTTTCATCACTATCATCACTTTTATGATTTATCTAAACACTTTTTTCCTTTTGTTGTCTTGACAATACATCAACTGTTTTCTTTTTGGCACCTCTTAAAGTATTAATGGTCAAATTATCATCTTCTTTCTCCAATTTTGCTCTAACCACTCTATATCATTTGGTAGTAGAGGTACCTCTTTCTCTCTAGTCCACTCATCCAAAATGTCATCATCATGGAATATTTGATTAAGATCAATAGAAAGATCATAATCATTATCCTCTTTCTTATATTGAATGTCTTGCACCCTAAGTCGCATATTATAGTGGACATAAACTAACTTGTGCAGTTTTGCCATAGACAAACGATTGCGAAGTTTTGTGTGTATTAATGACCATGTGCTCCAATTCCTTTCACAACCAATAGATGTGCATGTTTGGCTTAGGACTTTGATAGCAATTTTTCTAAGGTGATGAGCTTCATTACCATGATTAATTCACCATTCAACTGATATAAAATATTTTAAAAAAATCAAAACAATAATTTGGATGATGCAGAAAAAGATTATGATTATGATAACACTTAATAAACAATAAAAAATACATGGTAAAGTACTTTTTACTGCTCTTTTTACAAAAGGAGACCCAAACTCTTTTATCTTGTCATGGAATAACTTAATCTAATAACAAATATAATAAAAAAAATTGTTATACTTGACAAAGTAAATATTTAAAAAAATGTCAAATAATTGAGCTTACCTCATTGAGAGCTTGAGCTTGTGCTTCTAGGTCAAATTCAAGCCTTTTGATTACAGCTTTAAGCCCTTGCCTCACCTTATCAGTATACACACAAGTTCCAGAATATTAAAGTGTGGGATTCAAAAAATATGTTGAAGTACATATTTATGTTTAGTTGTTAGTTATACATAACTATAACTAAATGAAAAAAAATATTTAAATGATAGATGCTATTTGCTTGCAGCATGCAAGTGCTGGTGCAATTGTCTGTACCACTGCTTGTCAACAATGTCCCAATAATATTTTCAATCCTTAGTTGCCTCTTTTATCGTGAGCTTCACTCTATCCATGCCTTTATATATAATAGCCAATGTGGGTTTTTTTTTTTATCTTGAATTACAATTTTGAGAACTCTCACCAGTGGCTCCATAACATATTGAATTTCTCGCGCTCCTTTCCAAAATCTTGGATCTATTATAATTTTGTACACCTTATCTGTATCTTTTTGTCTTCTAGAATTATACTCTTCCTACTCTGATGTAGTGCACATTTTTTTCAAATTTGATTGGTGTTGGATAAGGCTCTCAATGGCGATAAATTCAGTAGCAAATCTTATGATCCTCGATCTCAATAATTCTCTATCATTCGTATATATTTTCATTAGCTGCTCTGTTTGCACTTTCACTATCTATAACTATATGTACAACATTTTTCTCCCCTACTTCATCAATTACTTTATTTAAAAGAGAGAGGATATAGTTAGTTGACTTTCTTTTATTGGTACAATCTACTAAGGAATGAAATATCATTTGACGATCACAATATATCGTGAAATTTATGATAGGAAATTTATTATGGGTGCTCCAACCATCAAGCATAATTGTGCACCCATACTCTAGCCATTTCATCTTTAAGGTACTTATATACCCATCAATTTTTTCCACTTCCTCATCTAAATAAATCCCACCAATTTGGCATCCTGAAGACCCTTTTATTCCTAGCCCTGCCTCAGCAATAGTATTAATCATGGATTGAAAATAAAAGCCACTATCAGTTGCATGAAATCGGATAGCATTGAATAAAAACCACTTCAATATAGACTTACCAACTTCTTTTACCTTCTTGGGTGCAAACTAATTTTTTTATACTTTTTTGTTTTGATGGGAACAACAAAGGATTAATCCCACCTGAAGGCTTATTAGCTCTCTCCTTCACGTTAAAACTATGCGGCAATTCTTTCTTTGTACTTGTCGCTAGCACTTGAGATGAACCAGCACCAAAGTGCCTTATAATTACAAAAAATGAAGTCCATATAAGTGTTTATATAAATATATAATGATGTATTATAAATTAAAATTGGACATACCACAACCATGGTGACAGTGCATCTCTTCTTCATAACTAGTCATTTTACGACTTTCTCTCATAACATTCCTCAATTGCTTTATTTTTATCTGTGACAAACCTTCTTCATTGGCATAGCTACTGCGAAATTCATCTTCATCTCCATTACTATTTTTGCTATCAAGTGCATATCTATCCATGGATTCTTATCAGATTGTACTTATAGATGCTCCTTTCTTCATTTTTATTACATCTCTAGCAATTTTAGAATCTTGAAGATGCTTTTAGAGCACTTGTGATATGTATTTAGGGGCTTTTATACAAGGCTCCACATTTCCCGACATATGTGTAATATGTTGTTTTAATCTTGTTATTTTTCCATTAATAACTTTGCTGCAATATTTGCATTTTATAGTTTTTTGACCATCACCTATAGGATCACCAAATTCCCAACCAACATCTCATTTTGGAGCCATCCTAAAATGTACAAAAAATAAAGCATTAGTAACAATACTAATAAAATATCATAACAAAATAAAGACATAAATATAACATCTAACTAAATACCCATCAGTCTCATTTGAATAATTATAAATATAATAATAATTAAAATTTAAAAAAAAATTAAATAAGCATATCTATCACCTTTCTGGACACCAAGATAAGAAGCTTTAGACAGTTAATATTTTTATATAATTATAACCGCAATATTTATTTATTGTGAAGGAACCAAACTTTGATGCTACAAGCTTGTAGAAAAATTGTAGAATAATGGTGGTGTGATGAATTGAATTGAATGGTGCTGTGATGAATTGAATTGAATGGTGTTGTGATGAATTAAATTTATAGACATAGCCCATGTGTTTCAATAATTGAAAATAATAATTTTTAATAAAAATAAAATTATTGAGGCTTTATTATTGAGTTAAAGTTATTGAGACTCAATAATTTATAGCAACCAAATTGATTGTAGATTCTTTTCATTTCACATGCCAATACGCAGCACTTTTAAGAGTACAATAATTTAAATGAATACAATAATTTTCCTTCTTGCTCTAAAAGCTTGCACAAACAAAGTTCCACCACTCATCACCATATCTGGCATTTCCCAAGTACCCCACCCCACATCTAAAATTTTATTTGTCTGTAACTACCACCATATCTGCCAATTTCCCAAGCCTTTCAGTGGAGTATTGTGATTATGTCTACCATTAGTAGGTGAAGCTCATGAGGAACTCCAAGAAGCAACTGAAGCACCGAGGCAAAGGGCTTGCTTATTGGATCGTAAAAGGACTAACCGTGGTGCCAGACTCCAAAAACTTGGTGCCTAGGAGCTACAATGTTTTCACTGTCTTTGGTTCAAGGTTTTATTTCAATATTTTTAAGTGCAATCTCTCTTTGGTTCACTATCTTTGCTATGTAATTATAATAGTGGAAATCTAATTCTAAGGAAGGAAAACAATTAGAATGTTGCAGAAACTCAGTTCACACTTTTGTTGTTCCCTGTCTTTGTTGTTCACTGTCTTTGTTATTCTTGTTCCGTTCCAATGTGTCAAACCAATTTATCAATCCAGAACGGCTGATTTGACGATAAAGCGGCCTCTTCTCGCCGTCCCAACAAGAACTCTGTTCCACTTTGGTGTAATAAAACGCTGAAGGTTGATCTGATTCTAATCCAATCGTTTTGACTAATAAAACGATGGTGGTTAACCATTTTCTAAAAATTTACAGAAAATGATGGTAAATTCAAGATTTGCCTGATGGGTGACCCTTAGGGTTTCTGAAGTTTATATGAGGCAGCTCATTTAAGAACACATGGAGAAGATATTTTGGACGAGGCTCTTATCTTTTTAACTGCTCATCTTGAGTCTATTGCTCCTCATTTGAGCTCTTTCCTCAAGGAACAAGTGGCGCATGCCTTGGAGCAATGCCTTTAGTGTGGCATCCTAAGGGTGGAGGCTTGTCATTTTATATTTGTCTATGAAGATTATCAATCAAAGAATGATTCATTGTCGAGACTTTCCAAGTTGGACTGCAATTTGCTGCAAATGCTGCACAGACAAGAACTTTGTGAATTATCAAGGTACTTGGTCTAAGATAAGAATTGATAATATAAGATGTGTGGCTGTCTAGGTCTAAATCAATTGTGTGTCTAAATGGTTATGATTGGTGGCTACAGGTGGAGGAAAGAGCTTGACCTTGTCTCAAAACTTTCATATGCAAGGGATAAAGTGATAGAATGCTATTTTTGGACTTTAGGAGTATATTTTGAGCCTCAATATTCTTGCACCCGAATTATGTTAGCTAAAACTATTGCAATGATATCTGTAATAGATGACACTTACTATTCTTATGGTACAATTGGCGAGCTTGAAATCTTCACAGATGTAATAGAAAGGTATACAATATTAATATATATGCCACATATATAGCTAGATAGTCTTATAATTAATTATCAATGGAGAGAAGACATAAAACTAGACTGAAAGCTATAAGCATGAAAAAAATATTCTCTCTATGTGTGTTGATTGAACATACTCGATACATATATACAAGGGTGAAGAGTTGAAGATAGTAGCTAACTAAAGGAAGTGTCTAGAGATTAATGCTTGCAATTAGGGTATGATTCTAACTTAGTTAGGGTTTGTTATACAATTGTTTAGATGGCTAACGGAATGTATGTACATAATTCTGCATGCATTGATACTCTTTCTCAAGGTGGTTTGTAAATGTCATTAACAACCATCTTGGACATATGAAGTCGGAGTAAAGGGATAGGTAGAGGTTTTGTGAGCATGTCTACGAGCTGATGATCAGTTTTCACTAATAGAATTTTGATAACACTTGTAGTGAGCTTTTCCCGGTCAAAATTATAGTAAATTTCGATATGCTTGGTGTGTTCATGAAAGGTTAGGTTGGAGGCAATTTGAATGGCAGCTTGGCTGTCACAATAAATAGTGGCCAGAGAATCCAGGTTTATGTGAAAGTCAGAAAGAAGTTGTTGTAACCAAAAGAGTTCTGCCGTGATAGCTACGAGGGCTTTATATTTGGCTTCAGCTGAAGAATAGGATACTGTGGATTACTTCTTTGCTTTCTAGGAGACTAGGGAACTGCCTATGAAGATGCAAAAGCTAGTGGTTGATCTTTGGGTTTCTATGTAAGCTCTTTAATCGGTATCAGAGAAAGCTTTGAGCTGAAAGTCTGATGAAGCTGAGAAGAGTAAGCCCTGAACAGGATGAGCTTTCAAGTATCGAAGTAAGTGGTGAGTAGCTTGTAAATGATTTTGTCTTAGACTAGCTACAAATTAATTTAACTTGTGCACAACAAAGGTTATGTCAGGCCTGGAAATAGTTAAGTATAGCAGACGTCCAATTAACCTTCCATACTGTGTGGCATCTAGAAGAGGGTCTGAGTCATGAGCATTGAGGTTGGATTTGGGGTCCATAGGGGTTTGAACTGGCTTGCAATCTAAAAATCTAGTGTCCTCGAGAAGTTGTAAAACATATTGACGTTAACATAAGTAAAATTCTAGATGAGTTTCTGGCCAGATCAAGACCAAGAAAATATTTGAGAGAACCCAAGTCCTTTAGTTTGAGTGTAGATTTCAGTTGAGTTGTGATAGACTCAATGGTTGTGATAGAAGGTCCTGTGATGACTATGTCATAGACATATGTGATATGGCAATGAAAAAGCTATCCTTTCCTTCGGTAAATAGAGAGTAGTTAGCTTTAGATTGAGAAAAGCCGAGTTGGAGAAAATCACTATCTTGAGGCCTGTTTCATGCTATAAAGTGACTTGTGAACTTACAAAATCACTGTCTTGTGGCCTGTTTCAACCCATAAAGTGATTTGTGATGTTTGCAAACCAACCTTGGAGTGTGCTTGTGCTCCCCCTTACTAAGATATCTGGGTGGTAAATCTATATGTACTTCTTTGAACAAATCACCATGTAGAATGGCATTGTTGACACCCATCTATGCAAGAGGCCAATTATGAGTAGCTGCAAGAGACAGAAGGACCTTTATAATGACATGCTTGGCAACTGGAGAGTAAGTATCAGTGAAATCCATTCCTTCTTATTGACTATAACCCTTAACAACGAGCCTAGCTTTGAATCTTTCAACTGTCCCATCTAATTTATGTTTTACTTTGTACACCTACATCCAACAGTATGTTTTCCAGGAGGTGAAGTAACAACAGTCCAAGTTTTATTGTGCTCAAGAGTAGTTAGTTCCTGTTTCATAGCATCTCTCCATTGTTGATGTTTAATATCTTGATGATAAAATTGGGGTTCAGGAATGGAAGATGTATTGAAGATGAGAGATTTATACGGAGGAGACAGAGAGTGATATGAGATATGCTTGTGTATAATGTTGGGAGAAGTGTGAATGGCTAGGGAGTTACATTGGTAATCTTGAAGATATGTAAGGGCTTTATGAGGTCTTGTTGACCTTCTCGGGGGTATTGTGCATTGAGTGGGTGAGATAGGAACGGTGTTAGGATGAATGGATGTAGGGGTGGGAGATTGAGCATAAAGATCAGGCAGAGGTTTAGGAATGACAGTTGGATAGAAGGGGTCAATAGTATGATCCGAGGAGTGTAGGTTGTGGAAAGGGAAAATATCTTCATGGAAAATTACATCTCTAGAGATCAACGTTTACTTACTGTTAAGATCATAGAGTTTATAGCCTTTGTAGCCATTATGATAGCCAAGGAAGACACACATTTTGGCTCTAGGATCAAATTTCGATCTGTGGTGGGGTAGAGTTGAGGCAAAGGCTAAGCAGCCAAAAACTCTGAGTGCAGAATAGTCAAAGGAGGATTTGAAAAGCAACTCAAAAGGAGACTTGTTAGATAGGAGGGGGGGTGTCCTATTGATTAAGTATGTAGCAGTGAGTTTGCATTCTGACTAAAATTGTATAGGGATTTTAGATTGGAAGAATAGAGCTCTAGCCACATTGAGTAGATGAAGATGTTTCCTTTTTACTATTGAATTCTGTTGTCTTTGGACATAAAGAGAATTGATGGAGTATGCCAAGGTTTGAAAACAGCTTAGAAAATTGTAATTCCTTAGCATTGTCAGTTCTAAAACATTTGATTTTGGTTTAGAGCTGAGTAGATATCATGGAGATGAACCTTGGGATGATATGTAAGACATCATACTTATGTTTTAGAAGATAAACCCAAGTAAACCTTGTACAGTCATCAACCAAAGTAAGGAAGTAATGGTGTCCAGAATAAGCAGTAGTGTTTATATGGACCCCAAGTATCAACATGAACCAAATCAAACAAATGGTAATAGTCTTTGCTTTGCCAACGGGCATATACAGCAGGGAGGAACATTACAAGAATCAAGATGTAGGATGTTTTTCATAGTAGCAAGTTTTCTATATGACAGGTGTTCCAATCTACTATGCCAAATCTTGGCAGTAACTTTATTTACATGAGAAGAAAAATGTTGAGAAGAGTTAGGAATGAAAATATAGAGGCCACTAATCTTTTCAGCCTTGCCAATCCTCATCATGCACCTGGAGTCTTGGAAGGTGCAATGATCATGGAAAAAGGATACAGAAATGTTAGTATGCATGGTCAGATTACTAACAGAAAGCAGATCGCAATGAATTTGAGGAACATAAAAAACATTATGAAGTATTAAATGAGATAGCAAAGTAACTATGACAGAGAGTAGGACAGGTTGAGTGGTATTATTGGGCAAAGTAACAGTTGAGTTAGATATAGGGGTAAAGGAATCAAACAGCTGTAGGTTGGAGCTAATGTGGCTAGAAGCTCCAGAATCAATAATCTAATAAGTATTAGGACAAAATTGAGGGGGTTTGGAAAGAGTGTAGCAAGTACGTAAAGGTGATATTAGAGGTGGTTGGATGAGAGGCAACATCACTAGTTATAGCAGGAGTGCAGGTATGTGTGTTGAACAAGCTGAGAAGCTGTTGAAACTGAGAAGAGCTTAGGATTTAAGTGAAGTCCTGGTTAGGAGCATGGGCTTGATCTGAGAGCTGATTGACATGAGTTGTGGGGGAAGAGGATTGAGCATGAGATTGCTTCTACTTTGACTTGAAACCTAGAGGATATCCATGGATTTTGTAGCATTTTTCAATCATGTGACCAGGAGTGTTGCAATGAGTACAGAAAAGGCGCTCCTTCTTCTGATTTGTGTGAGTAGGATGAGTGTCATGGCTGCTAAATGTTTGTAAGGCTTCATAGCAAAGGCAAGTGAGGAAGTGGGCTCAACAGTAGGTTGGCCAATTTGTCTCCGGCGTTCGTCCTGAATTATTATGTGAAAGATCTTGTTGATGGATGGCAAAGGGTCCATCAATAGGATTTGGCTTCGCACTTGCGAGTAACTGTCATTCAGTCCCATGAGGAACTCTAGGATGTACTCTATGTAAAGATATTCATTGAGAGATTTCAAACCACCACAATAGCAGAGGCCACAAGTGCACATTGGACGAAAAAGGGTAAGTTCTTCCCAAACTGACTTTAGTTTGGTGAAATAAGCACTTACAGGCTGTTGATGTTAGAGATTATGAACCAATTCTTGGTGAAGTTGGTAAATCCGAGGGCTATTGCTTTGTTGGAATCGATCTCTTAAGTCATGCCAGATTTCAAAGGCAGTCTCCGCATAGATTACGCTAGCTGATATCTCTTTTGAGAAAGCGTCAAGTATCCAGGAAATGACCATATTATTGTTCCTAGTCCATGAATTCAGCAAGGAAGCATCAGATCCGTCTGGTTTGGCAGGAGAACCATCGATGAAGCCAATTTGGTTTTTCATGGAGAGCGATTGTCATGGCTTGGCTCCATGATGCGTAATTATCACCAGTTAGCTGCTGTAAAACGAGCAACATTCCAGGAGCATTTGAGTGTTGCAAGAAGTAGGGACTGAAGGGATCGTCAATGGTGGACTGACTAGTGAAGGAGTTGTTGGATCGTGTGTTAGCCATAGTGAGAGCAAAGACAAAGCAGAAGCAGAAAGATTAGAAAACGGAGGCAGCAGAAGAATCATCAACCAACACCATATCAATGGAGAGAAGATATGAAACTAGACTGGAAGCTGTGAGCATGGAAAAAATATTCTCTCTATGTGTGTTGATTGAACATACCCGATACAAGTATATACAAGGGTGAAGAGCTGAAGATAGCAGCTAACTAATGCACGCAATTAGGGTCTGATTCTAACTAACTTAGTTAGGGTTTGTTATACAATTGGTTAGATGGCTAACAGAATGTATGTACATAATTCTGCATGCATTGATATTAATTTCTTGGATTGTAATGGAACAAATAATAAGTGCAATTTTTTTTTCTGTTTCTATCCGATGGGATGTCAAGGAAATGGATAGACTCCCAGACTACATGAAAATATGCTATAAAGCTCTCCTAGATCTGTACAATCAGTACGATGAAGAACTAAGACATCATTTGCTGTTGATTATGCAAAAGCAACAGTATAGATCACTATACTTATACTCTTTCAATTCTTTCCTATTTTTCAGATTAATTTTTACAAGAAAAACTCAATTGTATTTTCTTCCATTTTTTGTCCAGATGAAAGAGATAGCGAGAAGTTACAACAATGAGGCAAAGTGGTTTATGGAAAAATATATGCCTCCATTTGGTGATTACATGTCCAATGGCTTCATTACCAGCCCCTACTACTAGCTTGCTGCCACATCTTTCATTGGCATGAGTTCTGCTCCACAGGACAATTTCTATTGGCTCATGAAGAAACTGAAAATTCAAGCGGCTAATGTGACCATTTGTCGATTTATTGATGATATAGCTACTTATGAAGTATGTATATATGAAATAGGATATATATATATATACACATGTATAGAAAGATGATTAAATATGAATAACATTGTCAAATAATCACCTTATGTTTTTCAAATCACTGTTTTGATTGAGAAGAAAAGGGACAAAGTGCAATGGGCATCAAATGCTACATGAAAGAGTATGGAGTTTGCCAGCAAGAAGCAATGGAGAAGTTCAACAATGTTGCTCAAAATAGGTGGACGGATATTAATGGAGAGTGTGTGAAGGAAAAAACTGTTTCAATGGAGATTTTGAAAAGAATTATCAATCTCACCCGATTGATAGATGTTGTGTACAAGCATAATCAAGATGGATACACTCATTCAGAGCAAGTGTCGAAGCCCCTTTACATTGGATTGCTCCTGGACTCCTTCAACTGTTCACCTAATTAGTTTCTTAATTGTTGCGTTAATTCTTTAGTCTGATCCATTCATAGTTATTTTGTTTTTTCATCCATTATATCTTTACTGTAGGCTGTAAATTTTTGTATTTAATCATTCATTAATTTATGTCCTTTGTAGATGTTTAATTGTACAAAGTTTGATTTGTACAATTGTACTTCATACTTCATGTATCACTCAACTTTCTAAGTTTATATTTTTACAATTCACTAGTGTTTCTAAGATTTTGAAGTGATATGATTCGATTAACTTGATGGGATTTGAAATTTAGAATCCAACAACTCAAATCTATAAAACTTCAAATTTAATTATCATATGCATTAATAGGCTTTTTCAGCTTGTATTTCTTAAATTTAAATGCATGTCCAAATTGGATAGAGCTCAGTTGGTGTGTGGTAGGTGTGTTAAAAAAGATGAAAATATTCATTCCTCAACATAGGATTAGAAGAAATAGAGTAGCAAATTTTGTGCAGAGTAGGAGTGTAAATGGATATTAAATGAATGGAATACATTGTTTTCATATTTGTATTTATTTAACTTTTTAAATATTAAGATACAGATACGGGTTTGATGGATATTTAAAAATAATATCTAAATTTGTATCCGTTGGATATCGATCGAATTCAAATATATTCATATTCGATTATAATTATTCAAATTTATTTATATTTTATTAAACTTATCTATATTCGAATTATTTTTTATATTTATATTCGATAATGATTATTTAGAGATGTATTTACAAATACCAAATATGTGAATTTATGAATCTATAACAAATAAATATTTAAATAATAAAAGAAACTATATAATTTCATTAAAAAGAAAACAATCAAACAAATAGCATAATTTTTAATTAATAATTAATTTTATATTAATTATTAGCACTTATTATTATTAATAATAATGGCATTGGAGTATATTAATTATAAAGCCAATCAACAATAATTATGTTGATTAGCTTTATTCTTCAATTTTTTTCTACATATCACAATAATTTTTTAAATGTATTCTTTTTTCTTCCCAATTATTCAATTATAATTTATATATACATATATAGATTATGAGATTTTTATTAAAAAATATAAATAATATATTATTTAATAAATAAATATCTAGAGCAGATATTAAACAGATCAGATATGTATTTACCATATTCATATTTATTTATAATCGGATATGTACTAATCAAATACGGATAATATCCGCTTTAAATGAATGTAGATAAATTTTGTATAAACGGATACAAATACAAATGGTAAACAAATTTTTTAATATTCATTTATAACCCTAACAGTGAACAAAAGTAAAAGCATGGAACTGTATAATTTAAACTACAAAAAAGAACGTATTTCATTTAATTTAATCTGTCATTTTGGTGCAAGTAACAAGAGCATCAATTACTCTTTTTGTCATCTTATTATTTCATAAATTTTAATATTATTATTCAACTTATTGTAATTCCCATTCACCATAGAATATATATATAATCAGTGATAAAAAATTAAATGATAATATAAAAATATTACTAATATTAATTATATGCATTAAGTGACAACAATATTTATTTTATCATAATGATATTTTTAAGTGATAGTAATCTTTATATTGCAACAATATAGTTTAATAGTGACAAAATCTACTACAAGAAAATACATTTTTGCTAATGAAAAATTTGTGATAAATAGGATTTCATTTGGGGATGACAAAAATACCTATCCCCGTGGATACCCACGGAGAATTCCCCCGTGATGGACTGGATTTGGGAGACTTTTTCTCCCTGCGGGAATGGGGATGGGGAGAATTTAATCCCCATTTGCTAAACGGGGCGATGATGTGGATCACGATCTCCGTTCCCACGGGTACCTGTTGCTTGTTTAAATAATTAAATTATTGTTATATATAAATATAAATATATAAATATATTATATATAATTATATATATATATATGTAAATATATAAATATAAATTTAAATGTAAATATAAAAACATATGTCAAAACATATATTGTAAAATCAAATTAAATATCACGTGTTATCACATTATGTACTTTTGTTTGACAAGCTTCTAATTCTGTAAGTAATTTACATTAGGAAAAAAAAATTTAGTATTTTTGTATTCCTAAAATTTTTTATGAATTTGATAAATTAAAAAATTTATCAAATACGTAGATACCCATCTCCCCACAGGAAAGCAAGAATGGATACCCATTGCGAGGGCTAGGGTTAGGGTGGGGGTGGGGGTGGGGGTGGGGGTGGGGGTGAGAGGTTATCCCCATCCCGACAGGTCGACACTCATAGGTTTTATCATAGATCGAAAATAGTTTTAATGAAATTTTTATAAATTATTAATAAATTTAAAATTTGAATAAAAATATATATTAATAACAATATTTGTGATAGATATGAAGAGTTTATATTGATATAAAGAATATTTTAGAAATTTCACAGTTTTAAACATTGTGATTTGCCTGTAGGTTACACTGGACATTTGCCAAACATTGGTCGTATGTGAAACTGATGATTTGATATCTATGGTGATAAGGTTAAGATAAGGCTGAATTATTATTGCTGTGAGTTGACAACCGAAGTGGAAAGGTCATTTTACTGAATCATTGCGAGGTTAAAATAAAATATACATATTCTCAAGGAAAATTGAGGAGGTAAAAACTTCACCTCTAGATGACGTGCAAAGTCCATGTCGTTAATCTTTTAAATTATCAAGATTCTAAGGTCAAATTAGTGAAAGTCATATGTTTTTTCCCAGATTTGACACTTTCTTGACATGCACAATACCTTAATTCTATCCATTGACACAGTCAAATTATAATATGTTTTTTGTTTTCCATTTTTGACATGTTAAGTACAGCTAAGAGAAATTTTGGATTAAACAATTGGGACGAAGATTTTAAGCTCATTATAATATTTTATTATGGTTAGTGTTTGAAAACTTATAGTAAGACAAAAAGAAGGAATTAATATTATAAGTGAGAAGAATTAACAATATGCAATTAATTACTAAGAATATGCATTAGAGATAATAATACTTTTGTCATTAATAATCTATATTATTTTATCACACGATAATAGTTTAAAATAAGAATGATATATAGAAACTAGTTTTTATGTTGTTACTATTAATAATAAGTGGGGCATGTACAATAATACTAAAGTGATCACAATAAAAATTAACATTATAATTTTCAATGAATGATTAATATTAATAACAACTTAAACACAATTTTTATCATTGCTAAATTTATGAAAAAATATTATTAAAAAAAAATTCTCCATCAATATATATAGTTAATAACAATTTTTACATAGTAACTTGAAACATTGTCTTTGAGTTTCATCTTCCCCCACCCCACCCCACCTAAATAGTGAGGTGTTGAGATGTTTGATACAATATTTACCGCATAAAATTAAAAACTCTCCAAATAAGATGATGAGTTTTATAAGCTTTTAAGGAAAAAGAATCTTAATTCTCAAAATTTTTCAGCAAACGAGGTCCTTTATTCATACTCTTTTTTTGTTCTTCATACATGCCAAATTTTGTAAGAATTGACTGATCCGCAAAAGGATACGAGAAAACATATACGAAAGTAAATATTATTTCCAAATTGCGTCAAAACTTAAATATTTGTTAAATCCACATTTATTATTAACAGAATTAATGATCTCCCAACAACTAAATCCCAAGATAATAATATTCTATGTTTGGATTGAGGAAACTGGTGAAGAAATATATGCAAAAATTAAAGTATAAAAGTACATTGTTTATAGAGTGAAAAAAAAATTCTTTAACATTTTATTCTTTAAACTTCAATATCCATACACAGTGTAAAGCAAAAAATATATGATCAAATCTTTAATTTTTTATGAGTACAATATTATTAATTATTATAAAGGAATAAATTGCTACATTAGAAACCATTACAACATTATTAATTAATATTATGATCTTATTTGAAGTTCACATAATCAAACTAAAAGAGGTACATATATAACTAGTTACAGTATGCTTAATATGTATCTTCAAGTGCCAACGATCAGATTAATTGAGAGGATCGTAGGGTGTGGGAATGACGATCAATTTTTCTTTCCTTCCAACAGCAATTCCTTCAGCATCAGTCATATCCAAATCACTAGCCTTCATTCCATTTGGAAGAGTCCAATCAAAGTGATTGAGAAGCTGAGCCAAAGGAAGCTCCACATTAGCCAACCCAAATGTCATTCCGGGACAGATCCTTCTCCCTGACCCGAATGGCAGATACTGGTAATTGGCTCCCAAATAATCAATGGAATTATCCTCAAACCTTTCGGGCTTGAAGTTTTCCGGCTCTGGCCAATAATTGGGGTCCCTTCCCATAGCCCAAGCGTTAACCATAACTTTGGCCTTAAGAGGTATGGTGTAGCCCTCAACTTCACATTCTTCTCTGCAGGCTCTTGGGAGTAATGGGATTGGAGGATGCATCCTCAGAGTTTCTTTGATGACCAATTTTAGGTATTTCAGCTCGCGCAGATCAGCCTCCTCGATGGTTTCCTTTCCTTTAAAGGCATCTCTCACCTCAACTTGTGCCTTTGCTAGAGCTTGAGGGTTTTTCATTAGTTCAGCCATGGCCCAGTCCACAGTTGTTGAAGAAGTTTCTGTTCCAGCTGAAAACATGTCCTGAAAGGAAAAATTATAACTAATCAAAACGGAAACTAATAGAGAAATCTAGTATAGTACAGATACCAGCACTTTTTAGTGAAGCATGAAATGAGATTCTGGAGGCAAAAAAGATGCTTACAAATAGGACTGCTTTAATGTTGTTGTTAGCTATTGGAAATTCAAATTCTCCACTTTTCTGCAATCTCAACAGAACATCAACCAAATCTTCACTTCCCATTTCTCCATTACCTTTCTTTGTTGTTTCCAGGTTGTCTGCTTTGTGCTCATCGATCAGCCTGTCGAGAATGGAGTCCATCTCCCTGCGCATCCTCAAGAGCTTGTACTTATTCCAGTTGATGATGTTAAGAATCTTTAACGAAGGGAACAAATCAGACATATCAAAGCCACCTGCCAAGACAACTGCTTGCTTCAACAGGCTGATCAATGTCTCCCTATCCTTCAAAACTTTCCCAAACGCAGCTCTGCAAGTGATGGCACTCGCAAACAAGAAAGTCTTCTCCGTCAAGTTCACAGGCTTACCAGAATTGGACCGAATGGATTCGATGAGACGAGAGGCCTCATCCTTCCTTATGTACTCGAATGAACGCACGTTTTTAACGCTTAACAGCTCCAAAATGCATATTTTGCGCATTTGCCTCCAGTACTCGCCGTATGGGCTAAACGCAATGTCGATATAATTATACCACATGATCTTGCTGGCCAGGCTTTGGGGCCTGTCAGCGCACGCTGGGTCTACAGTTTTGAGAACCTCTTTGGCAACTTTAGGCGATGAAACGACTATAGTCGAGACTTCACCAAACTTTAGGTGCATGAGAGGGCCATATTTCTTGGCTAAGTCTCTCAGAGAGTGGTGTGGAAGTGAACCTACAATATGGTGCAGGTGCCCAATGAAAGGTAGCCCCCATGGACCAGGAGGCAATATCTTTTTCTCAAGTGATGATTTGGGTTTTTTCCATTGCTTCACTATCAAGAAAATAAAGGAAAGGAAGAGAAGGGAAGTTGTGAAGCTGAGAGGAAACTGGATATCCATGCCAGAGATCATGGGAGAAAAGGACTTACGAAGAGATACGAACGCAGCAAACGGATGCTCTATATTATGATCAGTTATTGCTGCTGGTCATTACGGTTTTAATTTGATGGAGTTTGCATGCAAAAGTTCCCATATATATAGTAGCAACTCTCGGAATTGAAAACTATTTTCAGGCCTTAATTTCTCTTCTGACGTCTATCAATTTTGAATAAGGAAAATTTGTGTTAATTTTTCAATTTTTAACTCTTGACCGTTATTGTTTGGCGGTGACCTTCATTCCCACGAATTTCATCTAATTTTGTCCTTTATATGCTTCAGGTATGTATACCTTCGGCGACGACTTTGACTCACGACCCAAGTTCTTCTTCTTCTTAATTTCCTTTTTGTTCCCCCCTTTGAAGGAAAAATCTTCTGAGGGTCGATTGTAAACATTTAAAAAAGTATTAGTGTAGAATTAACAAGATGCCCGTCCAGCGCGAGCACTGGATTTGCTGCAGAAAGTTGAACCCCTTACATATTTCACCATCATCATTATAGAAAAATTCTATAGCACTCATGTCCAACTCAAATGACCAAGACTCAGCATTTTCAATTTGTTCCACCTCGCCATTGGTTTTCTTTCTATTTATTAAATGGAATCATTACTATTCCCACCTATTTTCATCATGTGTCCACTCGAATCCACAATGGATATTTGCACTTAGAGGATTTAAGTTTCTTTAAAATGTCTTCATTTACATTGTGTTTGAATTTAAATTTTAGTGCAAACAAAAAAACAATATCACCAAAATGTATCGTGTTTGGGATGTATCTTTAATCTTACATACAATTTTTCACTACCAAAAAATTAAGCATCTACTACGAAATAAATTTTTTAGCTATAACTACAAATTATAGCTACAAATTTTTCATAACAAATGTAATTTTTTTAAAATAATGAGCAACATAAATTATTAGCTATTAACCACTAATCATGTTTGTTACAAGCACAACAGATTAATTCCAAATCATCTATAGAAAAATTTAAATATATATAAAAAACAATAATTATTTGCCAACGATTAGTCATAGCGTAGAGGTTAGCTGCACCATCACTTCGGCTTTGATTAGGTTAGTTCTATAGCTTAGACTACAAATTTTTAGCATTAGTTATCAATAGCTAACACCCTAATTTTTTGTAGTATTTTCATGAAAGAATTTTTGTTGGAGTTAAGTTTTAGGCCAAAAAAATACTTTCAGGTTCATTAGAATTAAATTTGAGTGAGAAAAATAGAGAGAAATTGAGTATAATGAAATTCTCTTATCTTCTCTTAGCGGTGAATGTACGCTATTCAATTAAAGGCAAACCATATAAATCTTGTGTCTTTTCTGTTGTTTTATATTTGAATTTCTTGAGAAATTTTATTTGATTAACATTAATCCAACTTATTACAATAAATAAAAGGACTAAAGAAATTAATTATAAAATACCATCGTTTGGAAGAATGAAGCATTTTTCTCGTCAAAATTTAAGTAAATATATAACCTTAGGATTTTTGGCGTTGCATATTACATATAGAGAGTATAGGTAATTGTTTGACTCTGAAATTTTTGCAATGTCTATCTCATTGGATTAGCTGGTGAGAATATATTGTTCAAAATTGAATTTTATGCTTACATCACCTCAAAAGATAGTTCAAGAAATAGGGATTACCCAAAAATATATATAAATATCATAATTTATTTATTTTACTGATATAAGACACCAATACACCCTGTGTATGCTTAGGACAGGAATGAATATATAGAGTATGGAATAATTTGAAATAGGTAACCTAACAACATTAAGTAGCCCAATATTTAGACTGAATGGTTCTAATATCATATCAAATAATGGACATTGGGCTTTATTCACCCCAAAAGTTAGCTCAAAAGATAAGAATTGTGTAAAATCACATATAAAAGTCATAATTTATTTATTTTATCAATATGAAATACTAACATATATATATATATATATATATATTACATTATAAATTTGTTAATTTGCAGCGGCGGGGCAGACGCGGTTAATCGGGATTCAGTAGCAACCTTCGGGCTTCGTCTCTGTATATCAACTCCAATAGTTGTTCTTTATTTTTTGTTGGGCGTGGATTTGTACGTAGGTATGGAATAATCCTGAATTTATGGTAAAAACTGACTGGAATTCTTTTAAACTATGGGTGAAAGAACCAAATTAATTAATTTTCTTTTGATCAAAAACCATATTAATTATTAAATAATGAAACTTAGTTCTGGTTTCAGGGAAAGATGAATAATTAGAGCTGCGTCAAAACTTTCCATGGAAAGTTGAGAGATAGTTAATGTATTTGGATTTGCTGTAGAATACTTCTCCCAATACCAAGAAATTAGGTATTCATTACAAAAATAAAATGGTATAAAATTAATTAATCTTTAGCTGCATATAAACTATAGTTATAAATTTTCGTAACAGGTATAATTTTTTTTCATAACAAACAACAAAATTTATTAATTAACAATTTGTAGTTTTATTTGTTGTAAGTGCAATAGAATAGACATATATTATTCGTAGAAAATGAATACACCTAACAAAAGAATAATCATTAGCTACTAATTAGTTGCAGTGAGGATTAGTTACGATAACACCTACTTATATTTGACTAAATTAATTTTATCGTTAAAGTTATGAATTTTTAAAATCAATTACAATTTGCATAATTAATGTCCTAATTTTGTTATAGTTTCTAAAAATATAAAAATTAAAAGATATTTGAATTTCCATCAATGATTACATAAATGATGAATTTCTAGGAAGAAGTCTTGTGACCTCCTTGGAGCACAAGTCAGTCAATGCTTCGCTGCTTTTATTGGTCAATCAATTTATTGTTTGTGTACAATGATGAATAATTTGATTAATTTTTTTAAGTACTACATCGAAGTTATTAAAATGATGCTCTGAATATGAAGTTTGAGAATATTATCATAAAAAATAATTTTCATGAAATTAATGAAATAAAATAGGTAAAATAATTAAACACTACTGTGGCTTTGTCACACATTCACTCTCAAAGTGTTGGTATTTTCTTGCATATTTTAAGACGAAGATCCATAATTATGTAACTATACTTGTTTGGTGCATTGTTATCATTGTTTCTAACATCGTCATCGTTTTCATCATTTTCATTTAATTTTTAAAGTATATTTTTTAATAATTTATATATTTATTCTGTTTATTTCAATATTTTTTTTCCCACTTACAATCTGCTGAAACCAACATAATCATTACTATTCAAACAATCTATTCAAATACAAACTTATTTTTAACTCTATTTCACTAATTGACTACTTTTCAATATTTTGAAAAGGGAAAAATATTTTTTTTCATCCTATAAAATTTTTTGACTTTCAATTTTGTCCTTAATGTTACACCATTTCACTTTTAGTCCTATATGTTAATAAAAATTTGTACATTTAGTTCGAAAGTCGAAAAAATTTGAAATTTTGGTTGAAAAATCTGACATGGTGTGCCAAGATTTGTTGAATTTGCGAGATTTTGTTGAGCTGGCAAATTTTCAACTAACGTGGCACCTTGTTGGAAGAAATTTTGCTGACATGGATATGTACACACACATATATGTATATCATACACATATATACATATACTCAATTTTATTTTCAACTCAAAAACCCAATAAAAAAGCATTGATTTTACTGTTACAATAAAAATATCTCTCCTAAAACATAAACAAACATATTAGAACTCCCCAAAATAAATTTGTAACTATTTCTCAAAAGGAAAAATTGCAAAAGTAGGACCATAACTCTAGCCATTTTGCATTATAGGACTAAAATTTGGGTTGTAGTAAACTAGGACCAAAACTCTTAAAAATGCAAAAAAAAAAAAAAAACACTGTGATCATCGAAAAACACAATTAGCGCTAATGGCACTTGCATGTCTCTAATGTGTAATAAAATTCAACGAGCTCAATCTCAGTAAGCTTGACCCATTTCCACATAGGTAGCTACCTCAAAAAAAAAAAAAAAAAATGTGCCACATCATTTAAATTTTAGACAAAATTGCAAAAGTAGGACCATACATATCGCATTCTGGCAATTTAGAACCTTATATTTTCGAGCCGAAAAATTGGTACACTAACTTCTGAAATTTGACAATTTGAGGACAATTTGGACATGAATATCATTTGCCACCAATCCGCACCTACATGGCGCCACGTCACATCCTTTTTTCCTACATGCCATGTGGTGTGGCAACCCCTTATTAATTTAAATATAACAAAATAAAACTTAAACAATAAAATTTTAAGTCTATCCTCCTAGCTATATAATTATAAATTACATAATAATATTATAATCATGAATATTCTAAATAATTCAATTCGTATAAATAAAGAATTCAAATATAATAATAATAATAATAATAATAATAATAATAATAATAATAATAAAGAAATCCCTAGGGGCCCCATCCGTCCCCCTCCAACACTCTTTCTCTCAATCCCACCAACCACACCCCTTCCCCTCAACTTAGCTATTGGCCAGCAGCAGCCTACCTCAGTCTAGCGACTGCCTCTGCTTGGGCCTGACAATCGAATGTGCTAAGCTGCAGTCGCCATGCCCATGTAGCTAGGTAGATTTGACCAGTCTAGATCTACTGGCTAATGGCTTAACCCATGGCTGCCATGGTGGTGGCGAGTTTTTTTTTTTTGTGGGGGGGGGGGGGGGGGGGGGGGGGGGGGGGTGGTGATGTTGGGGTCTATATATTATATGTGTATATATATTTATGTATTTAAAATTTATATGTGTATCTATACATTTTTATTTTTTGGCTTTTTTTATTTTTTATATATAAATTTATTTTTTTCTTATTATTTTCATATTTTGCTATTGTGGTGGGTTGAATTGCCATTTCATTGCCATCTAGGAGAAAAGTAAGGCAAATTTGATGAGGGGTGCCATGTTAGGTAAAACGCCACGCAGGCACAGGCCGGTGCCACATGATTTTTGGGCCCAAATTGTCCTCAAATTGTCAAATTTTAGGAGCTAGCATACCAATCTTGCAGCTCAAAAATAAAAAGTCCTAAATTGCTAGAAGGTCATATGTACAATCCTATTTTTGCAATTTTACCTAAAATTTAAATGACGTGGCACTTGTTTTTGAGGTGGCAGTCTACGTGGAAAGGGGGCCAAGCTTGCTAAGATTGAGCTCACCGAATTTTATTACACGTCAGTGATACTCAAGCATCACGATGCGGACTATGTTTTTCAATAATCGTGGCCCTTTGTTTTTTGAATTTTTAAGAGTTTTGGTCCTAGTTTACTACGACCCCAAATTTTGGTCCAATAATGCAAAATGGCTATAGTTACAGTCCCACTTTTGCAATTCTTCTTTTTCCAAAATATAACTAAAAATTCATTACATTTCCCAACACAACTTTCACATTCTCTAATAATTCCACTTCAACTATCATTCTTTCAAAACACATTAAAATCACACAAAAAACATAACCCAACATTGCCACAGTATTTTAATATGCTCACACATATTTATATAAACATATATTATATATACATATATATATGCATATATATATATACATACATCACACACCCATTCCTACCGCCACCCTCCATCCCTAGGCCTATTACCATCGGATCCCCCTCCCCCCAAGCACCCAGCTACTATGGTTGCTTGGCCATGGTAGCTATGAGCCAAGCGGCAGCTTGGACAAGCATTGTGGTCAACCCGATTGGCCATGAGGTAGGGGAGAGGGCATTGGGTTAGGGGAAATTTCTTTCTTTTTTTTTCCCTTTTCTTTTCTTTAAATTTTGATATATTGATTTATATATATATATATATATATATATAAACATGCCAACATGATAGAAAAAAATCCCATTTAGACGCCAACTCAGCAAAATCCCTGAATTCAAAAAATTGTGGTGTGTCATGTCAAATTTTCTGGCCAAAATTTCAAATTCTAGCAACTTTTGGAGTAAATGTGCAAATTTTTATTAACTTATAGGACTAAATGTAAAATGACATAATGTATATGATAAAATTAAAAATCGAGAAATCTTATAGGATGAAAAAAATATTTTTTCCTTTTGAAAATAATGAAAATAAAAATTAAAAATGAAAATAAAACTATTTGGGCCTAAATGTTGAAAAAGGACCTTAGTGGGTGTTTAGTTTTATTTCCAACACCCATTTCTATTTCCACTCAAAAACAAAAAATAAAAAATATCAATTTCTCTCAATTTTCATTCAAACTATTTACATTTTCATTTTCAAACTCCTTTTAAGCATATCCTATCATCTTATTATCATATCAATCAAATTTAAATTTGATTTGGTATAAAGTACTCATTATCACTTTAATATTTATAAAATATATATAATTTTAAAAAACAAATTTTTTTAAACATAAAAAAAATATAAATCAACTATCTTTTCAACCCTATACTTACTCTAAGCATTACTTTCTAACAATTCATCCAAATATATTTTCATTTCCATTTCAAAATTATAATTACTTTTTAAGTTTTGAAAATTATTGAAAATAGAAATGGGTTCTAAAAATAAAACCAAACGGGCACGTTTTGTATAACTGGAACATTGAATTAGGATTTCTTTTATATTAGAAATATAATAGTTCTATTTATTAATTAGTTTTTGTACTTTTCTACTATACTTCATTGTACTTGTTTGTTAAAATTTTGAAAATAATATTATTTTAACCAAACTAACTAACTATTCCGAGCTTAACTTCGGCAAAATGACAAGCCCTAGCTAAAATTGTTATATTACTTAAAGAAAATCAAATGGCAGGGCAATCACGAAAAAGAAAAATCAGCTTTTAACTACCGCATTTTGCATCCATACAATAATCATTTTTCTCTTGGAAAAAATGGTTTCAATCCTCTATTTCATTTTTTATTCCATCTTCTATTTCATTTTATGAATATATAACATACATGTATGTGTTTTGAATATTTTCTTATAAAAATAATTAATTGAAAATCATATACATTTGACATACATACAACAAGTTAAAATGATACAATAAAGAATGGAATAGAAGATTCAAAGTGTGGAAAAACACTGTGGATGGAATCCAAATAATGAATTGAATACCAAATTAATGTAATTACGTCAAGAAAAACTGAAAATAAAATATTAATAAAACGATGCTACAATTAATGAAACTTGATTAGCAAGTTTATTAATTTTCTTTCCTGAAATACTTGACAGAATTAGTATTTTATATAGGCAGATCTGTGCCGCATGTTGAAAATTGTAACACCTTAATTTCATATGAAGACCTAGGGCGCCAGTCAAAAATATTGCACTACTAACTATATACATAATATATTATTTATACGTTTTCTTCACCTTAATTTGATCTCTTTAAAAATCTCAATGATCAATATATAGTTTGAAGTCAGCACATATACATGAGATGTTTTAAGTAAAAACATTCGAAGAATACGAAGACTAAATCGGATAGACGAAATTATGAGGAAAGAGATCGAGCTCCATGGGGACAAACTCTAGTCAAGAATAAGAAATCAAAATAAAAAGTTTTTCCATATTCAACATTGATAGACGCATAAAGAAGAAATTAAGGCAGAGCAATTCAAAGTTTTGCTACTATATATATGGGAACTTTTGCATGCAAACTCCATCAAATTAAAAGCATAACAAGCAGCAATATAACTTATCATATTAATATAGAGCATCCTTTTGCTGCTGGGCATTAGTATCTCTCAATAACTCCTTTTCCTTGAAATGGAAATCCAGTTTCCTTTCAACTTTACTACTTCCCTTCTCCTCCTTTCCTTCATCTTCTTGATAGTGAAGCAATGGAAGAAGTCCAAATCAGTTGAGCAAAAAAAATTGCCTCCTGGTCCATGGAAACTACCCTTCATTGGGCACTTGCACCATATTGTAGGTTCACTTCCACACCATTCTCTTAGAGACTTAGCCAAAAAATATGGCCCCCTTATGCATCTCAAGTTTGGTGAAGTCTCCACGATCGTTGTTTCTTCGCCTGAAGTTGCCAAAGAGGTTCTCAAAACTGTAGATCCAGCATGCGCTGACAGGCCTCAGAGCCTGGCCAGCAAGATCATGTGGTACAATTACATCGATATTGCTTTTAGCCCATACGGTGAGTACTGGAGGCAAATGCGCAAAATATGCATTTTGGAGCTGTTGAGTGTTAAAAATGTGCGTTCATTCGACTACATAAGGAAGGATGAGGCCACTCGTCTCATCAAATCCATCCAGTCCAATTCTGGGAAGCCCATCACTTAACGGAGAAGACTTTCTTGTTTACGAGTGCCATCACTTGCCGAGCCGCATTTGGGAAAGTGTTGAAGGACAGGGAGACATTGATCAGCTTGCTGAAGGAAGCAGTTGTCTTGGCTGGTGGCTTTGACATGGCTGATTTGTTCCCTTCCTTAAAGATTCTTAACATCATCAACTGGAATAAGTACAAACTCTTGAGGATGCGCAGAAAGATGGACTCCATTCTTGACAGGTTGATCGATGAGCACAAAGACAACTTGGAAAAAACAAAGAAAGGCCACGGGGAAATGGGAAGTGAAGATTTGGTTGATGTTCTGGTGAGATTGCAGAAAAGTGGAGAGTTTGAGTTGCCAATAGCTAACAACAACATCAAAGCAGTCCTCTTTGTAAGCATTCTTATTTTGGCACAAAACTTCGTTTCATATATACTTCATTAAAAATAAAGTTATAATTTCTTTGTTTCTTTCAGGACATGTTTTCAGCTGGAACAGAAACTTCTTCAACAACTGTTGATTGGGCCATGGCTGAACTAATGAAAAACCCTCAAGTTCTAGCGAAGGCACAAGCTGAGGTGAGAGATGCTTTTAAAGGAAAGGAAACTATCGAGGAGGCTGATCTGCGCGAGCTGAAATACCTAAAATTGGTCATCAAAGAAACTCTGAGAATGCACCCTCCAATCCCTTTACTCCCAAGAGCCTGCAGAGAAGAATGTGAGGTTGATGGCTACACCATACCACTCAAGGCCAAAGTTATGGTTAACGCTTGGGCAATGGGAAGGGACCCCAACTATTGGTCTGAGCCCGAAAACTTCAAGCCCGAAAGGTTTGAGGATAATTCCATTGATTATTTGGGAGCCAATTACCAGTATCTGCCATTCGGGTAGGGGAGAAGGATCTGCCCCGGAATGACATTCGGGTTGGCTAATGTGGAGCTTCCTTTGGCTCAACTTCTCTATCACTTTGACTGGGTTCTTCCAAATGGGATGGAAGCAAGTGATTTGGATATGACTGATGCTGAAGGAATTGCTGTTGGAAGGAAAGAAAATCTGATCGCCATTCCCACACCCTATAATCCTCTTAATTGAATAATGATAAACCCAATCAATCTCGGGATGAAATCTTGAGTGATATCTGATATATCGTTTGCACTTGGAGAGAGATATTCAGTACACTTTAATTAATTATGTACCTCTTGTATTTTAATTTTGTGAATTTTAATTAAGACAGTATTAATTAATAATGTTGTAATGCTCTCTATTTTAACATTTGATGCCTTTACTTATGATTAATAATAATATTGTACTTTGTTTTCATGTGAATTGTTACCTCAGTAACAAGAATTATTTGTTACTTTGTGGAAAGATTTATTTATGAGTTTGTGCTTTAGTGATATTAGATTACGTACTGGAAAACAAGTGTGATTATCATTGGCTTCAGTAACACATATATTACTGAATATTCCCATCCAATGCTCATTATAAGAGTTGATTAATGACAATGTCAATATAATCGTATCACATGAAGTCAGCATTGATGCTTCCAGGCCTGCTCTGTGCAGTCATAGGAAGTTAAAAAAAAAAAAACTCAAAGTATAAGATCTTTATTTTGAAGGCCTTATTAATTTAAAAATATAAATTTATTATATAATTAATTTAAAAACTAATTAATTTATTATAATTAATAAAAAATATAAATTTAAATTTTATTGCATACTTTAATTTTTCTAAATCTACACTATCTTTTTAAATTTATGTTGTTTTTCTTGTCAAAATCCTAACTACTTAATTCTTCTATGATATTAATCACTAAATAATTTTTCTCTTTTCAAATGCTAATAACTAAATGATGTTTCAATATTAATCTCTAAATAACATTGACCTCTATTCTTTTTCACTATAAAGGAAGGTTTATTTCTTAATTTTTTCCTTTTGATTTGACGGAAAAGATTTTTTTTAAAACTGAAACTAACAGAATCTTATCTAAGGTTAATAATATCTTGAGAAAGATTGAATAGGTTAGTTATGTTAACAATAAAAAAATATATATTAGAGAATATTGATTATAAAAATAGGCAAAATTGCAATTTTCGTCCTGTAATTATACCTCAAATAGCTTTTGGTCCTATAAATTACATAATATCAATTCTAATCCGATAAGAATCTAAAAATTGTCACTTTTAATCCTTTTTTCTCCGAAAAAGCTAACATGGCCTGTCGGGCATGTGAAAATTTCTTATTTCTGCCTCATTGGCAGCTGACATGGCTTAATCAATTGAAAAAAATGGCAACTAAGATATTTATGATATATATCATATATCATATATGCAATATATATTTATATATACACATATATCTAAATATATGTATTTCTATATATACATACATATATACATATATATTATATATATGTGCCCCTACCTCCCCACCCTCACTTTGTAAACTGGTCATGCTGTCTGGTCAGGCTTCCAGCCGGCCAACACCTCGTC
>JACGDI010003518.1:580906-598591 GCA_014898725.1 Jacaranda copaia | reverse complement strand
AGGGGAGGGGAGCGGCGTAGGGGTTAGGAATTTTAATTATGTTTAAATTTAATTAAATTATTTTAATATGTGAGTTAAAATAATATTGCTATGGCAAATTAGGGGAATGTTTGGTTATATTTTTTGTGTGATTTTATTATGTATTTTGGGAGAATAAATTATTGGAGAATGTGAAAATTGTGTTGAGATATGTGATTGATTTTTGGTTATGTCTAGGAGAATAGATAAAATTGGTTCTAAAAAATTTTGATATATTTGTTTATAATTTAGAGGAGATATTTTTTTTACTATAGATATTAAATTAATGCTTTTTTGTTAAATTTTTGAGGTGCAAATGAAATTAACTAATCTTTTTAATATTAGAATAATAATAAAATATATATGATATATAATATATGTATGTATATATTAAAAAATGGGCAAGTTTTGAGGATAATGAAGGATAGTAGAGGATATTTTAGGGGGGAAAATTGTATTTTGAAGGAAAAATGATGATATGTAATATATATATAAATAGATGTGTATATATAAATAAATTCTATAATATTTGAAATTAGAAAAAAATAGAAAAGGCATGTGTGTTGCCAACTAAGCAAGAAAAAGATAAAAAAATGCCTACTTGGTCGTCCAACATGTCAAAAATAATAAATTGCCACATGTCCAAACTGCTACGTCAGCTTTTCGGTAGACTTTCGCAGGCTCCGACGAAAAAAGTACTAAAATTGACAATTTTTTGATACTCATAGAACTAGAATTAATATTTTATAATTTATAGGACCAAAAATCATTTAGGGTAAAGTTTACATAACGAAAATTACAATTTTACCTGCCAAATAATGCCACAAATCCCATGTCAGCATTTATTTTGTTGCCAATGAGGCAAAATTAAGAAAAGTCCACACGTCCAATGTGTGATGTCACATTTTCCGACGAGTTTTGTCGGCTCTTGTGAAAAAAGGTTGAAAAATGATAAATATTTAATACTGATGGGACTAGAATTGATATTATGTAATTTATAGAACCAAAAATCAAATGAGGTAAATTTACAGGACGAAAATTACAATTTTGTCATAAAAATATAATTGATAATTTTGCATCTCAAAAGCCAAGAAAAATAAAACTCAAATAGTAATATTTAATTATAGGAAGTTTTTTTTTGCTTATATAGTATGAAATATATAATAGAAAGACTAGTATACTAAAAATTTAATTTTTATTAAATATTTGTTTGTGTCTTATTTTTCATGTTTTGCCACACACTGTCAATTTTGTTATCACAGCCTGTATGTTAGATTAAATACTAGTTGTTAGTCTGTGCATTGCACTGGGCGATAAGTTTAAAATTTTATTTTATTTAATTTTAATTATAGTTTAGATATTAATACTTTTTATAAATATTACAAATATAATACTTAAAAAAATTAAGAATTTTATTGATACAATATAATTGATGATGTAAATGAGATATAATAATATTTTATATGCGTATGATTTACATATCATTAGATCAAATCCCATTCATTAATATATTTCTACACAAAAATTAATGATTAAATGTCAAATAACTTTATAAATTCAATAAACTATTAATAAAATATAGTAGAAGATAAAATAACAAAAATCACTTTTAACATTGACTTAAAAAGTTTGAAGACATTAAAGAATTCAACGTTGAAAAATGAACTTAAGTGATAGAAGTAGAATATTTTAATTTACCATAAAATTGGGATTTCAAAATTTTTTTTAATAAAATCATGTTAGTTCATTAGCATAAAAATTAAGACTTTAGAAAAAGATATGAGCATTACACATACATACATATTCAAGCAAAAAAATAACTTTAATGTTCCAAGAAATTGATCATATAGAGTTGGAGAAAAAAGAAGAAAAATATTTTTATATTTTTTAATTGTAAATTATATGTTTAGAATATTCTAGTACATATATTTTAAAAATTATTAGGTTAGATTTAGTAATTTTTCCAACTATGATTTAACTTAATTAAAATGATAAATTATGGAATAAAAGATAACTCACCGGAAAATATAGTATAATACTTCAAAATTAAATTATAATAAATTCTATATTATTATAATACTTCATACATAAAAATTTATATATGCACGATATATATGGAGCAAGACATATTAATTAAATTATAATATTGATAAATACACCTATATATATACACAACAATATATATACATATGTATATGTTCATCCATAATTATATTACAAATATAAATATTAAAAAATTTATAATTAACTAATATAATAAATATTGATAGAATATTATTATTTGTAGATATATATATATATATATGTTGATATAAATGAACTAATATAATCTTTTTATATTAATATCAAAATAAATAGTGATAGAATATTGTTATTTGCAGATGTGTGTGTGTGTGTGTGTGTGTTGATTTAGGCAAAAGGAATAAATTAACAATATAGAAAGAGTAACCAAAATTAATATAGAAAGTCACATGTATATTATATATGGAAATCTGTTGACATAAAGAAAAAGCAAATATAAAAATATGTTATAGAGAGTTATACATATTATATATGGAATATATTTACATGAAAAATATAAATAAAATTAACTTATCCACATCATTGCAACATAAAAAATATAATCAAAATAAGATTGAACATCATTTTATTTTATATATATTAGATTTTTATATATAAAAAAAAGAACGAAAGACAGAAAGAAAAATAGAAAGAAAGAAAGAAAATACCCCGAGCACATGATGAGGATATATATTTGAATATTAGTTGGGTAATTAATATTAAATATTTCATTTCCTATTAGTTATGTTGCTTGTTCGAATAAAATACTAGCACAACTTTGGCATAGACGCATAGTTTAGCGCCTCCTTTACATGAATGTGCACAGCCCCCCGCGCGCGCGTGTGCGCGCTCTAAACTTCCCATGAAAAGCTTTGAGGCTACCCCAATTATTCATTTTATCCTAAAAACAATCTTACGTTTCATTATTTAATAATTAATCAGGTCATTAGTTATCACATAAAATTCAAGATTATTCCATAAACTCAATTGAAGATTTCCACAAGAGTTTGTCTAATGATATGAGAGGGCCCAATAGACCAAACCCAACAGCTATCGACCCATGTATAATGGGCAAAGCTCGTCTCATATTTGAGGCCCAAGTTTGGTGTCAACCTCATTCAACCTCCCAGACTCGCTCCGTGCCAATGCCCTCGACAGCATTGGTTCCACTCCATCAAAGCATAGGTTGAACAAATGAGATCGACTAGCCCCACATGAATGTGAAAAAGTTTATGTTCTAACTTAGGCGTCGACCTGGTAGGTCAACTTTCTGCAAAGTCATATCTATACCACATTAAATGTCCTGTAAAGGGGCATGCCTCTATATTAATGGTGCATACTGCCCCAGTATTGCCTACCTTGTCGTGCCAGACTGAAGGCACACCCCTATGTACTGACTTGCCCCTAAAAATTGGAGATGAAACCAGCTGGAGGAATACACATATGAGAGAAGGCCTAAATCTCCCCATATAAGGACAGGAGCCCTATTTGCATGGCAAGGGCACCTTAGACATATCCATAGTCTGAAGAAGCTATAAATACCCCATAGCTAACCTCTCATAATGTATGCCATTCTACACCAAAAAGCCCTCACTCAGTTGCTCTTTCGTTTAGTCGATCAGGTACTGATTTAAGAGTTAGAGTGCACCCTCAGTTAGCTTGATGTTTGTTAGTGATTGTAGGTCTCAGCCCAACTACATTGGAGGTTCATTTACTCAACCAAGCAAGTTGATTATCAAAATCCTAGCCTAATCCAGTAAATATAGCTTTCACCGTCATCATTTTGGCACCATTTGTGGGAAATAGAGTTCGCAATCGACAAATGGTTAACGCTAGGTGAGCCACTTCAAAGAGAAAGGAGAACAAAAGGTCCCAAACACCTCCTCTTTGACCTTAGTAGGAGATTGATTTACTAGGGCCTAGTGCCTCACCTAGACAAGTGGTCACCTCGACCTTGTCCCAACTAATGCAACTTATAAGTGAGCAAATTTTTGTTCAAATCTATGCCCAACTTTCCATTGCCCTAAACCGCCATATGATCTAACCAAGGCCATTAGCTAGTGCAACGCCTCAACCCACCCAGAGAGAAAAAAGACCTGCCAGAGAAAAAAGGGGTTGAACAGAGACTAGACGACCTCTGCCCCAATGAGAAGAAAGCCCTCGGCACTTTTTGAGAGAGAAGCCTTGACAAAACCTTCAAAAAGAGGTCACAAATTCCATAGATCATGGCTTTTGACCCATTCAAGCCTCACAGCATGAAAGAATCGAATGTGCGAGACCCTCGTCCAACAAAAACCTGACCTTGGTTGATTGAGAGAAATGGAAAGAAGTTTCTCACTAAGGCCAACAGCTAAATTGTAAGCTTGAGGAGTTCTTGAGGAGAAACAAAGATAGAAACCTACATGATGATGGTGCCCCTCATTTTCATTAGGAGAGAGAGTTGTCTTTCATTCAAGAGATAATCGAGGAGTACATCACTGTTGATGCTAAAGCCCCCACCAATTTACCCAGATATGACAACTCGACTGATCTCAATAAGCCCAATTCGAGCATATGATGCAATTGCATAGGCATAATGAATATATCTATTTGTAGATGTTAATGACCACATTTTAGGGCATTGTGCTTGACTGATTCGTGAAGCTTGAGCCGGCATTGATCTACTCCTACGATTAGTTGTACGATAAGTTTCTACACCAATTTACTAGTCATAGAAGGGCAAAAATCCCTCACACCAATCTGAATACAGTCAAGCAGACTGAAAAGGAATACCTTTACAATTTTTTCACCAGGTTCAACATTAAGGTTCTAAAGATCGATAGCCTAGGGATTGAGTTCTTAATTGATGTACTCTTCTTAGGTCTTTGACACAAGAAATGTGCCGACGCTCTGATGCATGAGCGACCTAAGTCGATAGAGGAATTTCTTGATCTTGTAGAAAGATACATAACCCAGAAGGACACAAATAAGCTTAAATATGGCAATCTTGAGGTCGACAAAAGAAGAACAAGGAGAAAGATGACTATCAGCATAAAAAGGTCATCAATCTCTTATCAAGCTTTTTGATGATTATACTTAGCTAAATCTCCTGAGGAATGAGGCATTATTCACAATCTAGCACGATAACCTCTAGGAGAAACCTAGAAAGTTGACTGAAACTAGAGCCATGAGGAAGTTGAAGAAATATTGCCATTTTCATAAGTCGAAAGACTAAAACACAAAAGACCACTTCAACTTGCATGATGAAATTGAGAGGTTGATTCGATAAGGCTATCTCAAAAAGTATATAGATGAGAGTGCCTGACCAGAAGTGGGCAAACCCGACTAGACTCCCCATAAAGAAAGGTAAGTTAGCCCAAGGAGAGAAGACAAAGGAAAGAAGCCTACCTAAGATCCCTGCCTACCTATTCAAGGAGCTATTGACATAATTGCAGGTGGTTCAACTGGGGGGACTCAAAATCTACCACAAGACAAACCCAGCAGAGGTCAGAATTGGCCAAGTCCACTCTAGTCGAAATAATTTTCCATCTCTCCACCAATGCAAAGACTATTTCTTTCACTGATGCCGACTTAGTTTATCTTGAGAATAAGAAGACCTCAAGAACAAGGGGGTCAACCACAAAATGGACTGCCCCATGGTCATATTTGTAGAGATCACCAATTTTGAAGTAAGAAAAGTCTTGGTCAACAATAGTAGTTTTGCTAATATCATATTCTTGTCAACTCTAAAGAAAATGGATTTGGGACAGCTGAAGTTGGAATAGATCCGTACACTACAGATCGATTTTGGAGGGTTAAAAATTGTACTTGAGAGATCTATCAATTTATCCATGTCCTTTGGGGAAGCCCCATCTCAGAAGAATCCTCATGGTTAACCACTTGGTCATCGATGCTCTACTCATTCACAACGTCATTATAGGGTGACTAGCTCTGAGCGACTTCAGTGCTATCGTGTTGACTTACCACATAAAGATCAAATTTTTATCCCCAACTAGCATAGGGGAGCTTTTGTGCAACATCAAAGAGGCATACCGCTATTATACTATTTTGATCGAGCCCACTAAGCAGAAAGTCAAAAATAACTTTAGCCTTTAGGGGATGCCTTTATAACGAAACCCGAGTAAGGATAGACAAGCAAGAAAAAAAGCTAGAGAACACCATGGTAAAGCCTTTCAAGGAGTTCAAAATAATCAGACTAAAACCTAGTAACCACGAAAAGATTACCGGGATCAGAAGTGACATAGGCCACCACATGGAGTGTCTTATGGTTGATTTCCTGTATAGAAGCATCGATGTATTTGCATGGAAAGCATCTGAACTCCAAGGAATCAACTTTAGCATCATTGTCTATCACTTTAATGTGGACCCTTCGTACAAGCCAGTAAAGCAGAAGACGAGAACCTTTAATGCTGTGAGATAGTAGATCATCAAAGATGAGGTTAACAAACTCTTAGATGTACGATATATTATAGAAATTTAGTATCCCTCTTGGCTTTGTACTATTGTAACCATCCCCAAGAACGAGAGAAAATGGCATATGTGTAATGACTTTATCGATTTGAATAAAGCTTGCCCTAAAGATCCTTACCCCCTATCTCGCATAGATTTGCTAGTTGATTCTACTGTTGGATATGAATCATTGAGTATGATAGATGCTTTTCAAGGCTATTATCAAATATCATGTCACTAGAGGATGAAGATAAGACCTCTTTCATCATCCCCTATGGGTGTACTATTTTTTGGTCATGCCTTTTGGGCTTAAAAATGTAGGAGCAACCTACTAAAGACTAGTAAACTTTATATTCAAAAAAGAGATTGGAAAGTTTATGGAAGTATAAGTTAACGACATGATCGTTAAGATAGAGTAGGCCAAGAATCATCTACTTAACCTCAATCACACATTTTCCATACTACGAGTGTTCAGCATGAAGTTAAACCCTAACAAATGTACCTTTGAGGTTCGAGAAGGCAAGTTCCTGGACTACATAGTTAGTTTAAGGGGCATTGAAATAAATCCACAAAAAATCTAAGCAGTTTTAGACATTGCCCCACCCTAAATAGTCAGGGACATACAGTGTCTGGTTAAGAGGATCATAGCTCTTGGCAGGTTTGTTGCTCAATTAGCCCACAAAAGCCTATTTTTTTTCAAGATACTCAAAAACGTGAAGAAATTGGACTTCTAATGGACCAAATAGTGCGACCAGGCTCTGGTTAAACTTAAGTAGTACCTTTCTTCACTACTTATGCTTGCTAAACCAAAGCTAGGAGAATTCCTACACTTGTACTTAGTTGTGTCAACGGCCTCAATTAGCTCAGTCCTAGTTTCAACCAAGGAGGAAAATCATTGACCTATCTATTACTATAGCAGGGCATTATAAAGCCCAGAGCACAACTACCTAGAGATCAAAAAATTTACTTTCGTCTTGGTCATCGTAGCTTGAAAACTATGACCATACTTTTAGTCCTAAGCAATTATAGTGTTGACAAACTAGCTGTTGAAATAGGTTCGCTCAAAACTAGACATGTCAGGAAAATTAACCAAGTAGGCCATTGAGTTGGGAGAATTTGATATCAAGTTTCAACCATGAATAGCCATAAAAGCACAAGTTTTAGCTGATCTCATCACCAAGCGACTTGACTTCCCCAATCAGGATGGTGACACCCTTCTTGTGTGGACTTTGCATGTTGATAAGTCAACGACCACTTCAGGAGAAGGGACATATTTTTCACTTTGTTCTTCACTAGCGGCAAAGTATGACTTTGCAATCAAGCTTGACTACCCAATCACCAACAACGAGATAAAGTGTAAGGCTCTTCTTGTGGGGATAAGGATGGCAACAGACCGTGGGGTCAAGCAGCTAGCAAAAATCATCGATTCCCAACTAGTCACAGAATAGGTCAAGGGGAATTTCGAGGCCAAGGACTCCACGATGAGCTAATACTTGGCCTAGGTGAAAAGGCTACTGCAGTTATTCAAAAATTCACTCTCAACCAAGTACCCAGATCAAAGAACGAGTGCACTAACACGCTATCCAAGTTTGCTAGCTTAACAAGATGGAACAATAATATTTCTAGTTGCAAGCAAACTAACTATAAGCGCTCTCGACCATAATTTTATGTGGAACGTTGAAGCAGCCGCTCTTTCTTATCATAATGCAATAAAACTCTACTTAAGCTAGAGGATAATTTCTAAAGATAAAAATGAGGCAAGCAGACTTAAAGGTCTAGCAATCAAATTTACTCTCGATGAGCATGGTCAATTCTATAGGAGGTCGATCTCTGCACCACCCGTAAGACATTTGGACCCAAGCCAGGCCCATGAGGTCTTACAAGAAGTCCACATATGGAAGTCACTCCAGAGGACGATCTCTAGCCCATAAAATTATCAGATATGGATATTTCAGGCCAACACTATTAAATGATGCCATCGACTTTGCTAAAAGGTGCCCATCTTGCCAAGTCCATTCAAACATACCACACCAACCCACCGCATCGATGGTAAACATTTAGGTTGCATGGCCATTTGACTAATGGGGGTTCGACATAGTTGGGTCCTTGTTAAAGACATCACGCCAAAGAAAATTCATTATTATTGCAGATGAGTACTTCACTAAATGGTTGGAGGTGGAAGTGGTCCCAAAAATAACTGATGCGGCCATCAGGAGCTTTATTTGAAAAAATATTATCTGCTATATTGGTCTCCCTAAGGTCTTGATGTCAAACAACGAAACCTAATTTTAGAGCATAAATATAAGAAATTAGTATGAAGCTTTAGGGATCCACCGACACTTTACTTTGATCAGGAACCCTTAAGCTAATGGCTAGACTAAAGTAACAAATAGAACTATCCTTGACCATCTCAAAGATCGACTAGAAGAGACATGATCAAATTAGGCAGACGACATTCGCGTAGTATTATGGGCGTACAAAACCACCCCTCGAATAGCTACAGGTTATAGCATTTATAGTCTGGTCTATAGTTCTAAGATAGTAATTCCATCTAAATTGATATAACATACAGCTCGAGTGATCTATTTTAATCTGATCAGAAACACATCGGAAAAGAAACTCGACCTGGAAACTATTAATGAACTATGATAAGAAGTTTACAACACGATGCAATGGTATAGATCAAAGATGATAGAGCATTACAACATGAGAGTTCGTTCGCATAGCTTCAAAATCAATGATCATGTGCTCAAAAAATTGGAGGTCTTGAAAAATGTTGGCAAGCTCGACACAAAATAGGATGGGCCCTATTTCATGATCAAAGTGTCAAAGCACAATGCATATCGACTAGGGGATATGAGTGGAAATGAGCTCCCATGGCCTTAGAAAGTTGTAAATTTAAAGAAATTTTATATATGAATAGATTTTCAGTCTAACATTGTATTGTCTCATGGAAAAGAAATGTTCAACATCTCTATTACTATCCACTTGTATTAGTAAAGCATCATTCCCTAAACCAGAATAATAACTAGCACCTCCAATCATCCTATAGTCGACAATTCAAATTTACAAATAGAAAATTGACCTCACAGTCAACTAAAATATTAGCTTTATGCCATGAAAATCAAGGTTTTTTAGCCTAAACTAATAAATAAGTTGATTGTTTATAATCAACCACATAATTGACCAAAATAGCGGCTTTATGTTGCCAAAATCAAAGTTTTCTAGCCCAAACTAATAAACAAGTTGATCGTTTATAATCAACCATGTTGTCGACCAAAATAAGAGCTTCAAGTTGCAAAGTCAAAGTTTTTCAGCCCAAATCAACCAAGCTAGTAGATTGTTCGCAGTCGACCCCATAGTCAATTGAAATAATTCCTTTGAGATGCAAAGTCAAAACTTCTAGGCCCAAATCAACCAAGTAAGATCATTGCTTGCAATTGACCAAAATGTTGGCTTCAAGCTGCTAAATCAAAGCTGTAAAGCCTTAAACTAAAATGATGACCAAAATCAATATGGGTTTAAACTGCAAAATTAAAACTTTTTAGCTTGAACAGATAAATGAGTTAACCAATTATTGTCGACCCTAATTTCAACCTCAAATCATTATTGCAACAAACTAAAGTCGAAGATAACTTTGTGAGAAACATTAAGTCGATGTGATTAGTTCAACAAAAGCACTAACCTTAATGCAACAAAAATAGCCTAAATCGACCGTAAAGTCAACTAGTATCTTGAATTAATTCCATTATTTTTGCATTTGTCAATTTAAATCAACTAAGAACTATTTTTGGAGTTATGATTGTTGTTTATCAACAATCTACATTCGACAAAAATGAAAGCATTAAGCAAAAAGCAAAACTTATTAGTACACATCGATGAGCACAAAATGACATTTCATTTATTTATAAGCTTTCAATTACAATATTACAAAAAAATAAAATTCAGCAATTATACTCCCTAGTTGCTTGACCCAGCACCCTCCGCTTATGCAACTCGGGTACCCTTGTTAATAGCCTCATTGAGCTCATCACTCAAGGCAATCAAAATATTACGGTGCTTTCCACTTGCTCTTTCAGTTGAGCAACAGGAGATGGAGAAAAAATAGGCGTCGGTTAAGATGGCCCTGCTTGATCAACCAAAAAGTCATTTTCAGGAGAAGAAAGAAACTCAGCAATGTTGACTTTCCCATTACAGATCTCGAACGCAAACTCAGTGGCAAAGTTGAATTCTTTCACCACCTCGGCTAACCTCCTCTCAACCTCGGCCTACCTCTTCCGCACCTCAAATATTAGCTTAACTAGAGGAACTCTTGCAACCCCCTTCGCAACAACTGTCTTATCAAGGTTAGGATACTCTTTTAGCTACTCATCTAGTACTAAGTTTAGTTAATCCTTATCCTTGAGTTAAAAAGTATAGCCTAGGTACTCTAATTGCTAAACTACTTTGTTGAATGCACCTTCATCAAGAGAGAAAATGTTGCTAGCATCCTGAAACACCGAGCACAACATGAATTGCTATACAGCCTCTTATCGCATCTGCACCAGCTTTTTATAAAACTCAGTTCAAGCATCTTGTATGGCTGCATTATGCCTAGCTGTTCGACTAGACTTGTAGCCATTTTGAGCATCTATTCTAGCCTAGTGCAACAACTCATCTATCTTAGTTTTCCCCATGATAGCGGCGACCAACTGCATATTCTTCAAGATTGGCTAAGAATTAGCTTCCTGAAGCTCCTCGCTCAATTGCTTAACCCTTGTCTATGAGACTCAAGCTAGGCCTTATGCTTTTCAATGTCTCCCCCAGCTTGCAACTCCTTATGGTCAGCTAATGCTAGCACCAATATCCTATAAAAGTGGTAGCCCAATTAGCTTACCTGCAAAGCAAATACCATTGTGAGTTGACCAGTCAACGTTACTCAATCATACATACTAATCGATTAGAAACATACCATATTCAAGTGAAAAACTATGGCCCTAAGTGCAGCATCTTGCCTCAACTCCATAAATTTCTTCTGTTTAGATGCAAATAGTCCAACCATTACCACTTTCACCAACGTAATCATGGTTGACCCTGTCGTCAGCATAGAGTAAGAATAATGCATGACTAAAGCTGGCTCCATCCCAAATCAAGGAGACAGCAACTTTAGGAGCTGGAATAGCACATCATCCTCCCACCTATTGAACTGATCATAGCCGGTTGCTTAGCTTGACCCATCCCCTAACTCTTTCTTTCCCTTTCTCCATTGCAATTTTCTTTGAATAGGTCCTTCTAACTCAACCATAGGCTTTTTCCCTCAACCGACAGTGCTGCTATTGACAATCTCCATAAGTTGAGCCGACAACACAGTAGATGATGGTTGCATTACCTAAGGCTACACCACTACAACTAGAGCCATATCTCTACACGTCGTCATCCTATAATGATGCTCTTTATTTCTCTAAGTATTTGCCAACACCTCTTATCAAGCTTGGTTCATTATTTCTTCTCAATATGCAAAATAAAATAGTTAACAATAATTAACCATTAGAGTTAAACATAGAGATACACGAATAAGTAAATTCAAAAAAATTAACAACGATGTCTACTTAGTCAAGCATTTGCTAGTAAGTCCAGCTAGGCTGGTGATAAGCTAGTAAACACCAAACTCCTCTCCTCAATAAACACCGAGACCTCTATCTGACCAAACTCGACCAAATCCCAAATGAAAGTATTAGGCCAAGTTAGAGTTAAATTACCCGACATTTCAACATGACCTATCCATCATCCCCTCAAAATATTGAACCCCCCAGGCCTCAAACATACAAAACGTATTTTTTCCATTCCTAGCAAAAGGAAGAAGATGGCATAACCAAAAATTTTCAATGAGGTCAAGCAGTGAGGTAATAGAAACTCGACTTGTCAGTACTGCCTGAGTTTTAGGAGCATTGAAAGGTGAAATAGATTGGAGAAGTTTGTGGAGGAGGCTAATTGGTCAAATAAATGCATAAGAATAGTGAAACTATATATGGTCAAGAGATAATTTGGTGACAGCTGCGTTATATAGACCTCTAAATATATTAGCAAGTCGACTATTACTTGAGCAAAAGGGAACCTAAAGCTATACTAAAAGCTTCCTCGCACATAGTAATGCACCCCTTAGGAAGTCGATGCATCCTATATCGAGGTTTAAGTACTATTAGCTCATACTCTGGAGAGACATGATAGAGCTCCTTAATGTGTGCAAGGTCGACAAGAGTAATTTTAGATGTTATTTTGCTGAAATGGTTGGGGGTAAAAAGTTGACCATGGGATACTGGCAGCTAACTCTAGCTAGCATCTCCTCTAGCAGTAGCGCATTCATTGCTCGAACTACTAAAGGTTGAGTTATTGCTCGGAGAGCTACTCAATTGGCTATCAAAACCACCTTTCCCTTAAGATAAAGTTCGATTTGACCTCATAGCCTCACTATCACTCCCCTAGCTACCCACATCATCAAACACACCCTACATATTTAAGGAAACATTATGCTCGAAATAAGCTGAGAGAAAAACATACATGATTTTGACAAACTCTAAAGCACAAAATAATGGGTAGGAAGTGCAATAAATATAGAACTTGACTAGATACAAAGCAGTGAAAGTGAAAATGAAGGTTTTAATTACGCTTATTTATAGACACCCGGGCATGGGAATCCAAACGGCTGTAACAATAATGCAGTTTTCATTTGGTGCTTTGTGTGACTATATATAACATGCGCATTAAATACACTAAACCCTACTTGATTACGTGAACCATCGTTGACTGAGCCTCACTATTCCTCAATGGTCTGCTCCCCAATCCCCACTTGTCAATCATCTTGATTGAAATTTAGAAATGGGGAGACTTACGATATGGGAGAGCCCAATAAGCCCAACCTAATAGCTATCGACCCATGTATAATGGGCGAAGCTCATCTCATGTTTAAGGCCCAAGCTTAGTGTTGACCTCATTTGGCCTCTTAGACTCGCTCTGTGCCCATGCCCTCAGCAGCATTGGTTTCACTTGACCAAAGTACAGGTCGAACGGATGAGATCAACCAGCCCCAAAGGAATGTGAAAATAATTCATGTTCTAACTTAGGTGTCGACCTGGTAGGTCGACTTTTTGCAAAGTCATATCTCTGCTACATTAAATACCCTGGCTAGTGACATGCCTACCACTTACCTTGCAATGCTAAATTGGAGGCATGCCCTTATGTACTAACTTGCCCCCAAAAGTTGGGGATGAAGGAAAAGACCTAAAACTCCCCATGCAAGGATAGGAGCCCTATCTACACCAAAAAGCCCTCACTCTGGTGCTTCTTCATTTAGTCGATCAAGTATTGACTTGAACGTTGGAGTACTTTAGTGGAGAGCACCTCAATTAGCCTGACGTTTGCTAGTTATTGTAGGACTCAACCCAGCTACATTAGAGGTTTATTCACTCGACCAAGCAGGTCAATTATCAAAAAATCTTAGCCTAATTTAGTAAATACAACTTTTACCCTCATTATCTAATTTTGGCAAAAAAATTCAACCAGAAGTATCACCAAAAAATAGAGAAATAACTACTAGATTTAGAGGGTGTTTGATTAAACTTATTTAAAAAGTCTCATAAATAATAATCTCGTATATGTTATAAGATGTTTTTGGAACTTATAAGATATTAAATCTTTTTATCAAAATAAGTTCTTAAAGTATTTGGATAAAATAAGATATTGATTGGAGTTTATAAGAAGTTAGTAATGACAATTCTGTAATTCATATGATTAAAGTTAATGGAGCTTGTTAAAATTTTAAAAATAAGTTAGAAACCCCTTTTTTTTTTTAAAAGAACTTATAAACTCCTACCATCTTATTTTAAAAATTTATAAGTTCTTTTACAAAAAAATTTACCAAATATTTTTTAACATTTTATAAACTTTCATACATTTTATAAGATATTTTAAAAAACTTATAAGCTCACCCAATTACTTCCTTAATATATTGGGTTGTTACTGATCTATAATGCATGGCTGCTACAAATTGGACAAATTTATGATATACTATTCCCATGACATCTACATCATTCCAATATGAAATGGTGTAAAACCTAATTAGGAATCATAAATTACACTTATACCCTCCATATGTTTTATGCAACACCAATTATTTTTTAATTCTAAGTTTCTTAAACTTTGACAAAAAAATGTCAAGAATTTTTTTTTTTTTTTTGGGTTCGTTTTTAGAAAAAATATCTTATATTAAACAAAATTAATGGCAAGGTCGACATAAGTTAAAGTCCTGTTTGTTTTCATTTTGAAATAGTACAATTTTTATTTTCATTATTATTTAAAAATTATAAAATATTAGCTTCTATACATTCTTATTGGATATACTACTTATTTTTATTTTCAGTTTTTCTAAATCTATTTTATCATTTTATTATCTGATGTCGTAAGAAATGACAAACAGTATATTTATCAGTGGTCAAGAGGTTGATCAGAGGTGGGAGTTCAAGTGAGCATTTATTGGGCTAACCGGTAGAGTTGGTTGTAGGGTCTAGAGGTCAAATGATAGGGAGCATACACAATATAAGTAATTATCAGATGTTATTGGATAATTCTTTTGACAATAAATGAGGCGATATTTATAGTGGATGACTGGATTGGCTGGATATTGTTGGGCCCACGTAGCCATCATCTAAGGTACACACGTGGATGATGGAAAAGGTAAGGATCATCTACTGTTTTGGGTTTAGATCGAGTTGTTGGATCAACCTGCTTATGGGGAACGCAGATCCTTGGGTCATTTTAAGGAATTATCAAAAAATGGGGGCTATTTTAATTTTTTAGAAATTCTCCTTCATCATTATCATATTAACCATATTATCATTTCATGAACATCTCGCATTTCTATGTTCTCAAAATAATTAACATATAAATATATTTTGAAAAGACATTTCTTTTTAGGTGTAAGAAATTATAATTCATCTAAATGATCAATATATCTATACATACCTTAGTAATTATTTTTAAACACAACATTCAAATATAATTTGATTTTTATTTTTGAAATTATAATTCATTTTCTAACTTTTAAAAATATTAATAACTAAAAATAGAAATGATGATAAAAACTATGGTTTCCAACCGTTGGTCATTTTGAGCTGGACCTGATCAAAAGGCTAAGGGTGTCAATTCGAGTGGGTTTACATGGGGTTGAGGTAGGCGTATAACCTAAAAATACTAAATCCAAACCTAATATAACTCAATACTAATCCCAAAAAGCTCAATCCTAACTTAATCTACAAAAAATCGAGTTAGGTTTAGGTTGACCTGATTTTCTATCAGGTCACCCAACAACCTGAGAAACCTGATCCAACTTAACCCAAACCAACATGATCTATATATTTTATCTTTTATATTTATAAATTCCAATATTATAATTGAGTAAAAATTTGATCTACCAATAAAATATATAATTCTACATAATCATTAAGATCTAAAAAAGTAAGAAATATAATAACTTTAAAACTTGCCATGCCCATAATCACTCCAAATACAAAAAAGGAATAAATCATTGTTTAATAAATAATTTTAATGACAACCATCAATGCAGAATTAACTACTAAATAATAAAAATTAAAGTCCAAAGACAATTATGATGACAACCATCAAATCCAAAATTTTCTTTGCACCAATAACTAGTTTCCTCCATTAATTCATAGCCCAAAACTCTACAAAGAAATCTTCTTTTGATGTGTATTGAGATTTTAAGAACTTTGAAATTTTAGGCAAAAATTTTTTCTTGGTTAGATTATTGGATATAAATTTTTTAAGTTTAGATTTTATTTTTAAGTAGTCAATTATTTTTGGGTTAGGTTGAGTTTATAAGGTTATTAGGTCACCTGCTTATTATTTTCAGATTTAGCGGGTTAATTCAAAACCAACTCAACTTTATTCTTTTTTCTCAAATTAGTTTCGATTCTAACTCAATTTAACCCAAACTCGAAAATCTCAAATTCAAACCTATTTCCAAATTTAATAGCTTTTGATATTTTTAAGGTGGGTCATTATTAGGTTATTAGGTAGAGTTTGATTTTGACACTCTTATCAGAGGCTATAATATATTATTATCATTATTATTATTATTATTATTATTATTAAGGTCGATGACGCTGCAAGTCCAGTGCTCGCGCTTGACGGCAAACACGCTAAATCCAAACTAATATAATTTTAAATGTTATAGTCGACGGCCTCTGATTATTTCTCTTTCGACGGCATACTGACCACACAGCCCCTTTGGACCTACTTTCAACAAAAGAATTGCAGTCAAGCGATTAGCAACAAAGCATTCTAGATTTCAAGAACTTGGGTCGACAGTCAAAGTCGTTGCAACACATTGTCTACTTTCGTTTTTTTTTTTAATTTTTTTTCCTGACGGTCAGATTAGAGAATACTTTTATTTATGCTAAATGTATTTAATTTTTAATAAATTAGCTTTATAAAAAAATATTTAATATACATGTTCTATATTCATAAAAAAATAAAAAATAAAATAGAGAATAAAAAAGAAGATTTAAATCAATTATGTTCTTTGGGGTTTTTTGAACGAGCTTTCACTTTCCCTTTTCTGATTTCTTGTAATACTACTATAGTATTGATCCAGTTAGGTTACTTTTAGAGTTGACGGAAGTGGAGAAAGGATTAATTAATGAAGAAATATTTGATGATATATGAAATAATAATAAAAAAAATAGAAATGTATGAACGAGGAATGATGGGAATAATTGATATATGAAATTAGTAGGAACGAAGGTCGCGGCAAAACAATAACGGTCAAGAGTTAATAACAAAAAAGAGAAAACAAATAGTCCATATTCAAAATTGATGCACATCAGATTAAGAAATTAAGGCCTGAAAATAGTTTTCAATTCCAGGGTTTGCTACTATATATATGGGAACTTTTGCATGCAAACTCCATCAAATTAAAACCATAAACCAGCAGCAATAACTGATCATAATATATAGCATCCATTTGCTGCATCAGTATCTCTTCGCAACTTCTTTTCTCCCATGATCTCCAGAATGGAAATCCAGTTTCCTTTCAACTTCACAACTTCTCTTCTCTTCCTTTCCTTTATTTTCTTGATAGTGAAGCAATGGAAAAAACCCAAA
>JACGDI010003518.1:552848-567366 GCA_014898725.1 Jacaranda copaia | reverse complement strand
TTTATTTATTTAAATTAATTTATTAATTTAGTCAAACTATTTTCTTATATTTATGTTTTTATATACTACTAGTACTAATCCAAAATAATTATCGTTTTAACTTATTGTATTGATTTAAAATGATCAAATTATATTAAAATGATTAAAATTATTAAATTGCTCATTTAAAAATTAAGTTATATCTTTAGGATGATAAATTTATTCTTTATTTTTTATAGTTTAGTTAATAAATAAAGATAATTATATTCAACTATATTATTCTAAATATATTTATTTTTTTAATATTATAAAAAATATAATTAACAATATGAAGTTATGTTATCTAATACAACAATTTTTTTAGAAATATATTTTAATTATTGTTTTTAAATATTTATCAAGCATTTAATGAACTAAAGATGCGAACCAACAATTTATTGTAAAAAGACATATGTTATGTAATTTAATGATATCTTATATGAGGTAAACATAATCATATGCTGTAGACATGCCCTTCTTTCTTTCTTTTTCTTTTTTTAAAGAAGAACAGTTTCATTTATGATTGCACTTGTCCGTCAATGCTATAGAAATGAACATCATTTCTTTCTTATCTTTCGATAGCTTTTAATAAATATCATTCAAGTATGAAATGATGTAACGTTGCTTTAAACTTAAAACGTAATTTGAACGTATTTAGTTGTGAAATTAGCCAGCACTGATTGATGTTGTCTTGAAGTTTTTTGAGTTTTATGAAACAAATAATTATGATTTTGTACTCCCTCGTCACTCCACTAAATACTAGTTATAAATTAATTTTATTATAATTATTTTTATCTTTATTTGTTGTACAATAGTTTTTCTAATATTTATGAGCTTCGTTAAGCTAATATATTCTATAACATTGATTTGTGATATTATGTTAATTGCTTTATAATTTATATAAGCAAGAAATAGAGTTTTAATTGTTTTGATATTTTTCATAATTTATTTGAATTTTTTGAATGATTTAACAATAAAAATATGCAAAACCCCCGCGACCATTCCACGACATTGCAATGGAATTGGAAGCCCAATCCCATCCTCCGTTTTGGTCCCCGCGACTGTTCCTACAAACCATGATCCCCGTACATGGAGAAGGTTTACTTATTTTTATTGAATTAATCTCATTCTTTTATCCTATTATTCTGTGTGTTTGCGTATCAATAATGTTATTAGAGTTCTTTGCCCGTACTTCAACTATACTTAAATTTGATATGTTCTCCAAATATCTGTAAAGTTGATTTTAAATTGAACAAAGAGTGCATAATATGATTATTCAATTTATCGAAACATAAGTACATTAGTGCATTGACTTGAATTTCTTTTCTCCCAAGAAACTAACCATCTGATCGATTTAGTATATTCAGATTGCCTGTGAATTTCTACCAACAAATCGCACCGCTTTGAGTTGTTTAAGAAGGAAAATAATGCAAAGAAGTGCTTCTCTGTTACAACTTTTTCTGATCCCGTTCTTAACAGAAAGAAGATATTCAGTACAATGAAGTTTTAGATTGAAAAACTATGAAAGCAGATGTAGGAAAATCATTAGCTGAATATAAGTATTGCACCTTTGTGGTGTCAGCATTATTTGCTGCAAGAAACTGATTTATCGATCCTTCTCCTGAAACACATCGCCAAAGCCAGGATCGTATGGTGTGGCAATCAAATAAAGGCTACTCTTTCTTGATACAGCAAATCCATCAACCTCAGTCATGTCTAAATCATCAGGGCCGATTCCTTGAGGAAGTTTCCAGTCAAAGTAATAGAAGAGGTGGGCTAAAAGGGATTCAACGTTCGATATAACAAATGTCATTCCAGGGCAGATCCTCCTTCCAGACCCAAATGGAATATACTCAAAATGACCCCAAAGAAATCAATGGTATTTGTCTCAAACCTCTCTGATTCAAAACTATCTGGAGTGTGCCAATATTTGGGATCTCTTCCTATTGACCAGATATTTATTACAACATTGGCATTCAGAGGTATGTGATAACGACAAATCTCAAATTCCTCCCTACATGCTCTTGGAATCATAGAAACTGGAGGGTATAACCTTAGAGTTTCATTTATAACCAACTTAAGGTATTTTAACGTGCGAATTTCAGTCTCTTGGATCATTTTCTTCCCATTAAAGGCTTGCCTTATTTCATCTTGCTCTTTTGCCAAGCCACGCGGGTTTTTCATCAGTTCTGCCATGGCCCAGTCCACTGTTGATGATGAAGATTCTGTGTCAGCTGCAAACATTGCCGACACAAAAGTCATTATATCTTAGCATTCACATCCAAATTGTAATAAGAATGTGAAATGAATAATTGACCTCAATTACTTACAAAAATAACAGATTTGATATTGTTGTTGGTTATCTGAAAGTTAAGTTGTGCACTTCCCTTTAATCTCAGCAGAACATCAACAAAATCTTCAGCACCCAACTCCCCATTGCCCTTTTTCGTCGCGGCCAGATTCTCCCTATGCTCATCAATTACGCTGTCAAGAATTGGGTCCAGCTTTCTCCTCAACTTCATTAGCTTAAACTTATTCCAACTAATGAAATTAAATATTTTCACTGAGGGAAACAGAACAGCCAAATCAAAATGTCCTGCCAACGCAATGGCTTTCTTGATCAACTTAATTGCTGCTCCCCTATCCATGGACACCCTGCCGAATAGAGCTCTACAAGTCATAGAATTCATGAACAAGAAAATTTTCTGAGTCAGATTAAATGGTTCTGCACAAGTTGACAGAATGAATTCATTTAGAACTGAAGCCTCATCCTTCCTTATGTACTCATAAGACCGGACATTTTTAGGGCTCAGCAGCTCCAATATGCATATTTTGCGCATCTGCCTCCAGTAATCTCCATATGGGCTAAACACAATGTCTGTATAATTATACCACATAATCTGGGTAGGCAAACTTTTTGGCCTATCAGCACAAGCAAGATCATTAATTTTGAGCACCCCATTGGCAATGTCGGCTGAAGATACGACGACCGTGGAAATTTCACCAAACTTGCGGTGCATCAGCCGCCCGTATTTGCTTGCAAGATCTCTCAGAGGATAATGATGTGGAAGTGAACTTAGGATGTGGTTCAAGTGCCCTATTACAGGTAACTTCGGCTGGCCTGGAGGTAACCTTCGATCCCTGTCGGGGGCTTTGACTTTCCTCCTTGCCATGATTATCAAGGACAAGGAGGAAAGCGATGAAGTTGAAAGGAAACTGAATTTCAATTGTGGGCGGGAAAAGAGAAAGGAAAAATGGTGGGTTTTTGTCAAAACTTTTCGTGCTGCCTACGTTATTTTTGGCAAGATTAAGATTCAAATTCTCGTACCTCTAGTTTTGGGCTAGTCCATCAATCTGTTTCTTCTTCCTTGAGTCTGACCCGGACCAGAGGCAGCCACAAACTATATTTCTTCTCAGTTTTCTACATTTTCAGGGGGGATTTCTCTTTTATGTAAAATTCAAGGCTGATCCTTGCTAGGTTTTGAAAATCAGATTGGACCGACCGGCCCAACTAATCGAATCGGTGATCAAAAACTAGTTCAGTAGAATTGAAACTTAAAAATTGTTAGTGGTCAAAACTGAATAAGTTAACAGGTTCAATTTTTTTTGAAAATTTAAACTTATTTTTAAAAAGTAGAAAAAGTGAAAAAGAAAAGAAAAATTATAAATTGAAGATGATGATTAAAGATTTTGGACATGTTATTTTTTGAAATATGAATTTATTTTTTGAAATTTAATGAAAAGGTAGTTATATGTAAATGCGTCTATTTAATTTGTTATTTTGTTTTGTTTTGTTTAACCTCTCTTAAATTTTGTTGAATATTTAACGTAGAAAAATTTATTTTTACTTAAAATTGAACTAAAAAATGAATAATTATTTATATTAATGTGAAATATTATTTTTTATTTATTTATAGTTAACTAACTGTAAAATAGTATTATTTTCTAAAAAATGTACTTAACAATAAGTAAGTTGAAATTTTTTGCAAATAATATTCCTTCTATATCAATTGAAAATTTTATTTTTTGATAATATTAAAATATTATATATATTTATAAAATTAAATATAATTATTACGTTATTATAAAGTTATATCAGTTCCATCAATGGTCGAATTGATTGAATAAGTAATTAGTACGATCACCAATTCATTGTCCAATCTAATTCTAAACACATTGAATCCTCGGATCAAGATCGCATAATGCGACATGTGGTTGTTTCCTCACTGTTGAGAGTTGAAGTTTCTGCTTAGTTTTATGGCACCTTTTTTTGGCCATTTTTGCTTGATAATTATTGAGATTATGTGATCGGAGTAGTTATTTTTAAACTTGCGGGTCAAAGCTCAGATTTTAAGGGTTGGCGCAGCTTCCATCGCGTGGCCTACAACTTATTTCTTTAAAATTTGTGACCAATGAACAAGTGAATAGAAAAGGCAAACGAGCAGCTGATTTGGATAGGAAATAATCCCTGATGATATTGGGTTAGCAGTTCGAATCAAATCATTATTGTAAAACCTGAATTAGATCTGAAATTCACACACAAATTGTTACGATTGTTATAAGGAATTCCAATAAAAATCCTCCAATGTTAAAATCAAATCTTAAAATTAAGGAATGAAGCATAATAAAGACAATAAAGAGTCTAAAGCTGAAATTAAGTGATACATGAGGGTGTGAAATACTTGAATATTTGTAATTCTTAACAAGTGGCCAAAATAGCAGTGGCTGACTTGACAGTATTTGGCATATATGTGTACATTAATAGAGGGTTGATATTTATTCGAATTGAATTTAGATTGAACCTAAGTTAATGAAAAAAAAAGCACAAATTTAGTTCATTTTCTAGATTTCTTGTTTTATTTTACCTCATCGGCAGCCTTAGCCAAAGTCATAATCAATAGTAAGCATTGTTGATTTGTGTTTATTTTAAATAAAGTCCTCAAATGTTATGCTGAACGCGAGAATCACAATCAGCTTTTATATTATAGAGCTAGCTTATAGATCTACACAAAATTGTGGGCTAATTGCAATTTATTCCCATGTAATATACGAAATGAACATAATACCCCTATGTCAAAATAAAATCCATAAAGAAACTCTTTATGTTTTTCAAAATCATGCTTACGATCCCCTTCTTCTTATTTGATGCCATTGAGCAGTAAAAAGATAGAATTGCCCTTAAATCAAATTAAAATTTACATCACTTTTATTTTTATTTTACTTATTATTTTTAACAATCTTTAATTATTTTTTATTCATTACAAATTAAATAATATTTAATATTTATAAAAAGATTATGACATATTTTTATATTATAATATATATAACTTATTTTTAACATATAATATTTTATAACATATTAAATAATATTTAATATTTAATATTTATAAAAAGAATATATAATATATTTTTTGTTTATAAATGCATGTATATATACATATATATTTTTATTTATACATATATTATATATATAAATTTACGTAAATATTTTTTATTTGATCCAAATTGAATAATATACAATATTTATAAGGATATATAATATATTTCTTATTTATAAATTCATGTATAAATATATACACATATATTTTTTTATTTATACCTATAATTTATGTATACATATATATAGTTTCCTTTAATTCATTTCAAATTAAATAATATTTAATATTTAAAAAAATATACAATAAATTTTCTAGTTAAAGTTATATATAAAATATATACACATAAATTTGTCTAAATATATACATATATAGTTTTTATTTATACTTATATACATATAATAAAGATATACATCTATATATTATATAACATATATATAATATAAGCCCCCTCCAACACCCCCCAACCCTTTTCCTTCTTAACCCCTACCCCCCATCCCCAAATCCAAAACGAACTATCAAGGTAGCCATGCATACTGGCTGAATTTGGTTAAATTAGGCTAGATTCGGCCAATGGTTGTCATTGCCATATTGGACATGGCAGCTTCGCAGCTTGGTGGCCAATTTTTTTTTTCCCTTTTGTTTTCGTCAACAGTCATCGACTGCCTGGAGCTGGCTATTTTAAAAGCTGTCGGGGGTTGGTTGCCATGACGGTGGCTATGGCAACAAGACGGCTGCCATGGCAATGGTGTTGGGGTGGGACATTTTTTTTAGGGTGGTAAATATAAAATAATATAAGTTAAATTATATATATTATATATTATTGTATATAATTCATATTTTTTTAAAAAAAAATATAATGGAAATTAATCTGGATCATTGACATTTTAAAAAAAATTCAACAACTTATAAGTAAGGGCATAATCATTTTTTTCACACAAAAATCCACCCCTAATTGTGCACACATGCACGTAAATTATACCAACACTATCAAAGAGGTTTGTCGTATGAATTTTTAAAATACAAAGACATTTTTTTTTATGGGGATTTTGTTTCAATCTCCACGATCACATGGGCCCATAACAACTTACCCCAAAATTGAGTGTCTTACTAATGCGGGTCCCACTTTCCACAAATTATAAATTATTACAATTTAAAACTTATCCAGATCGCAATTGCCTCTAGGTTACGTGCAAAATCGCAATTATTTATTATATATGCACCATTTACAGAAATTTATATTGGTGTATTATTAACAAAAACATTTGCAGCTACTTTAGTCTGACGGGGCATTAGTAGCTGCCAACTGGGTGAGGAAATAGGTTACATTGGGCTAAGATTTGACTTAAATTGGCCCAATCTATTATGTAAATGATGAGCTTAATCTTATTTTATTATTTATAATAAATTTTCTTTTATAGTTAAACTTAATTTTTTTAATAAATTTTAAAATTTTAATTTAATTTAAAAGTCTATTTTCTATTAAAATTTTAATTAAATTTAATCACATAAATCTAAAATTTTAATATAATCAAAATTATAATAGACCTTAGTAAAAAATAATCAAAATAATAAATAACAAATAAATAACTATAAAAGTTCAAATATAAGTATAAAATAATATATTTTTAACAAAAAGTAATACTAAATAGCATAACAGACTTTATAAAGGACTAATTATAGAAATCAAATATAATTAGTTATTTAATGTTATATTAGTATTATTATTATACTTTTTATATGAAAAAGGATAAACGGGCAGGCTTGTTAGGCTTTGCAAGCTTTTAGAAGAGTCAAAGTTTAGCCTATTTAGTTAAAAAAATTATTTTTTAAGTCTTGACCTAACATTTTTATTAAATAGTCTAGGCTTAGGTAGGCTATAAGTAACTAGGTCATAGGTTCCTAACGAGTAGCTTACCATATTCCCATTCATATTGCCAAGCTATAATTATAAGGAAAGCCCTCCAATAATTAGAATGTGTTTTGTTTTACAAAATTTGCTACACTTTATAAACTCCCATTTATTTGAGAAATTTTTATGGATCATTATTTACATAAAAAAAATTATTAAAGTTCATTGCAAAAAATTGTATGAAAATGTAATATGGATCATCATATTGTTCGGATGGAGCTATATATTATAATTTTTTTGAACAATGATGTTGAAAAAAAATTTTTAATAAGAATGGTTAATTGGTTAATTATCCAAACCGAATCAAATTTTTTCAATCAATTCTACCAAGTTAACCAAAAAATTCGGTGTTGTAAATGATTACCAATTTATTTCATTTTGGTTAATTAACCAATTGGTTCAGTCAATTAATTTACCAAACCAATCGATGCTCACCCTTATTACAAAAGCTGCTTTGAGTTAATCTGTTGATAAGCTTGGAAATTACTAGGGTTAATTACAATTTATCCTTACCCTCTCCAAAGAAAAAATATACAAAAAAGTTTCTTATTTTTTGTTAAAATCATGCTTACCATCCTACTCTTCTTATTTGACGCCCATTGAGTATTAAAAAGACAGAATGATCCATATGTAAAATTAAAATTTACATCACTTTTATTTTTAACTTTTTTCTAATTATTTTTGTGTATTCCAAAGTAAATAATATTTATAGAAAAATATATAACATAATTTTATTTATACTTATAATATATATAAATTTATGTATGAGTATATAATATATATTTTTATTTATACATATGTATAAATTTATAGATATATATATATATTAATGTTTCAAATTGAATACTATTCAATATTCATAAAAATATATAATATACTTTTTAATTATAAATTTATGTACACATATGTAATTATACAAATTAAATAATATTTAAATTTATAGAAATATACAATAAATATTTTATTTATAGTTATATATAAAATTTATACACATAGATATTTATTTATAAATATATACATATATTTTTTATTTATACAAAAAGTATATATATAATTTCTTTTATTCATTTCAAATTTATATATTAGTAATAATATTTTTTGTTTGTACTTATATACATATACATGTACATATATAAACTTATCTGTAACATATATATATATATATATATATATATATGTAAACGAAAATTTATAATTTTGGTCCTCAAACATAAACACTTATTCGCTTTTAGTTTCGAAACAATCTCGAGTTACACTTTTGTTCTCAAATTGATAGTTTTTTAACAATTTTCATCCTTGTTGTTATTTCAGGCATCAAAACTAATGGAACTTGGTCACGCGCTATACACATGACCGGAAAAATTATAATGTTGGTCTTTGAACATAGTCACTTATTTGATTTTTATCCCTAAATAATTTTGAGTTACATTTTTAGTCCTCAAACTGTCATTTTTTTAATGAATTCCATCATTGTCGTTACTTGTACTGTTAAAGGTGATAGAAAGTGGTTATGTGACACGCATATGACCGCTCTTACATGAAAAAAACTTCAGACTAGTAGGTAACTTCATTTATTTTCCAATTCCAAACAAAATTGACCCTCTATTTATGCCCAAGCTTGGAATTTTGATCTTTGATCCTTTATTTCTACCAGAGAGACAAATCTTTAATATACATAGTCTCTCTTTTATCCATCTTTATTGTCTGCTTGTGTAAAAGTCATTTATGTACCCATTTGCAAGAGCTGGTTTTCAACTTATTATTAGCTCATAGCATTCTCTCTATCACTCTCTTTTTTAATTATCCTTGAATTAATCTTTTTCTACAATAACTTACTAGTTAGTCTCAATATTTCAAGTCTTTCAGTCTCCAAACAGATGTTGACATGTTATAATAAGGTATCAAGATGGCAAAGATGTAAATAGGTGAAGTTGAAAGAACTTTAAGAAATTTGTTGTTTTCCCTGCAAGAGTGGTCATGTGGATGTCAAATGGTCGCTTTCGGTTAGCTTTAACAACACAAGTAATGGTAAGAATGGAATTTGTTAAAAAAATGGCAGTTTGAGAACTAAAAATATAACTTGAAATTATTTAGGGATAGAAAACAAATAAGTGATTATGTTCAATGACCAAAATTATAATGTTTTTGGTCATGTGCATAGCACATGACTAAGTTCTATTACTTTTGATGCCTGAACTAACGAGAAGGACAAAAATTATTAAACAAGTATCAATTGGAGGACAAAAGTATAACTTAAGATTGTTTAGAGACTAAAAACGAATAAATTATTATGTTTAAGGACTAAAATTATAATTATCCCTAAATTATATATATTACCCTCCCAAGCACCCCCCAAACCCAGCGCTATCCCTAAATCCTAACTAGCTGCCATGATGGCTAGATAATTTAGCCAGATTTGCCCACTAGCCATCATGGCCAATATGGCCAAGGCAATTAAGCCTGGTAGTTGTGTTACTCGCCAACATTTTTTTTTCTTTCTTTTGTTATCATCGGCAGCAATTTGACTACCGAGGCTTGCTACTTGGCAACTGTGTTGGTCACCAACTTTTTTTCTTTTTCTTTTTCTTTTTTCCTGACATGAAGCCGGTTGCCATTAGGGCTAGAAATAACTTAGGCTAGGATAGGTTTTGGCTTAAATAGGTCAAGTATATTATACAAATGACAAACCTTAGCTTAACCTATTGTTTATGATAAGCTTTTTTAGGCCTAAGCCTGGCCTTTTTAATAATTTTTAAAGTCTTGGCCTAGCTTGAAAGCCTACCTAAAAGCCTATTTTTTCCTAAAACTTTAATTAAATAAATTTAAAATTTTAATATCACTGCAAGAAAATTCACATTTAGTGGCACTAACATGATGATCCCTATCTTTGACTTGCCTTTGTTGTCTGCTATCTTCTTGGGCACCGAGCCTCCTTGCTTAGTCATTTATCTTTTACCCCAACCCATGGGGTTGCTACGGACATGCTTCTCTGGTTGAGCGGGTTAAGGTTGGGCCATCTGTTCAATTTGGGGCATGGTGGGAGCAGTAGTTGAGTGGGTCAAGAAGGCTGGTGCTCATCATTCCTCTGCGCTCTTGCTACAGCCTTTGTTTGACTGCAGGCCATCACTTCTTCTCAATCTACTAATAAAAGACAAAAAAAACCAACAAAAGATAAAAGAAACCATCATATTTAAGCAAAAAGATAGAAATTTACAATTATCACTATCAATATAGATTTCTACCTAGTCGATCTCCCACAAAAAAGTCAAGCTCGATCGGCAACAAGCTAGCCAACACCAGACACCGCTTCTCAGTCAAAATTGAGGCCTCCATCTGCCCAAAATTGACTAGGTCCCAAACAAAAGTGTTGGGCCAGCTGGGCATTTGGTTCCCTAGTATTTCCACATGACCCTTCCATCACCCCTTTGGAATGTTAAACTCTCAAGGCCTTAGAACATAAAGAAAGTAAATTTTCCATTCTTGGCTATATGAGGAAGAAAGGGCTATCAGGAACTTTCAATATGGACGTGTTGTCAAATAATAGAAGCCAAACTCTTCACTACTACCCAACTTTCAAGATATTGGTAAATGGAATAGATTTGAAAAGTTGTTGAAAGTGGTTGGCTAGTCGAACAGGTGCATGACCGCAGCAAACCTATAGATGGTGGCGAAATAATTGGGAAAGAGTTAGGTTATACAGACCTTAAGGCCATCCAAGAGGTCAACTATGGCTGGCGCTAAAGGAAACCTAAGGCCGCACCTCAATCCCTCCTCAAACACTGTTATGTATCCCCTTGGAGGTTGATGAATCCTACCCCAAGGCCTGAGCAGCAAAAGCTCACATTCATCAGGGATATGGTATATCTCCCTAATTCGGACTAAGTTAGTAGGGTAAATCTTAGACACTATTTCACTATAATGGTCTAGAGAAAACAATTGACCTCATGTTGCCTGCACCTCACTGGGGCCAGCATCGCCCCCAGAAATAGCTTTCTCAGTACTCGAGCTGCTAGAGGTCAAGCTATCATTGGATGAGCTATTAGACGTATTATCAGACAAGCTTCTAGATGTACTTTCACCGCAAAAATCCCCCTAAAATTGTACACCTTTGGACCTAGTGTTCTCACTATCTAAAGCACTAGACATCATCACAAAGAAAAATGAAGAAAAGCATAAGCTTGCAAAAAAACTTACAGTAGGCAACTTGAAAACTCTAAGATGCTGAAAGGATTTAGAGAACGCTAAAGGCAACAACTTGACTAGAATAGATTTAGCAAAAGTGAAAAATGAATGTTTCTACCCCACCTATTTATAGGCATTTAGACATAGGAACCCAAGTGGTAATAATAATTACACTGCCACCCCTTGGCACTTCGTATTCTATGATGTAAGTAGTGCATTAAATGCATAAAATCATCAAAATCCTAGTCGAGAATTTAAAAACCTCGATCAAGCGTACAAAACCCTGGTTGAAGATGTATAACCGTCATTTATTATCTACTCCCTACTCCTTCTTGTCAACAAGGTCAATTAGAACCGCAAGTGGGGGGAACTCATGATATAGGATAGCCTAACAAGCCCAGTCCAACAAGCTATCGATCTTAGAAATAGCCCCCAGAGCCACGTAACATACACAGCCCAATGATCTAGTTGGGTTGGATCACTTGACTACAATCGCCTGGTTGAGTGGATTGCTCTCAACTGCCCTTAATGGAAAGCTTTAGGCCATTTTGTCCGTTTAACCATCCCTTTGGTCGACTACCCAGTCTATTCGATGATTGTTGATCAGAGTGCTCACTTCGATACTAACTCATATCCTTATCATATTTAATGCTCTAACAAGTAGTATGTCTCCACATTAATAGCGCATGCCACCCAATATAGCCTCTACTACCAACTCTGGCCTGGAGGTGTACCTCTAGAGTACTATTCACCCTAGAAAGTAGGAAATGATGCCATCTAAAATAATATTAGAATTGAAAATGACCAATAACCCTCACATAAGGATAAGAGCCTACTACATTTGATAAGGGCATCTTAGACATATTACCTGCCAGGAGAATAATATAAATACCTCACTGCTAGCCTTTCTTCAAGAAACGCCAAATACACTAGATGCTCTTACTTTGCTATTTGATTACTTCAATTCGATCAGTATTAACTCGAGCATTAGAGTGTCTTAGCCGTGTGCACCTTGACTAGTTTAACGTTTGTTGTTAAGAGCAGATCTCAGACCTCAAAGGATATCACTATTGGATCATTCGACCTCTTTAGTCGAATCAGCTCAAACACTATCTTATTCACTAAAAACGACTTTCAACCTCATCAGTAATAAAGTGATTTTTCAATCCATGATAAAAATTCCATTAAAAGATTAATTCTGCAATGCACTTCATAATTTTCATTACAAAACTAATTAGAGAAGCATGTACTAACAAATTTGTGAAATAAATATATATATATATATATATATCACAAAATCCTATTTTGTAATAAATTTTATTAACTCTGTAATGGATTTTTTTCACTGTTGAAGGAGTATTTTCTTGTAGTTAATGTTTTAAATAATAATTAGTGACAAAAAATGACAATATGGTGATAATAACAGTTTTTATTACTATTAAATTTACAAAAAGTATTATATTCTGATAAAATAAACTTTTAATCATTAAATTTACATAATTAATATACATTGCGTGCAACTAACGATTTGATATCTGTGGTGATGAGGTTAAGATAAGGCTAAATAATTATTGCTAAAAGTTGACAACCGAAGGTGGAAAAGTTATTTTATTGAAGAATCATTACGAAGTTAAAATAAAATATACATATTCTCGTGGAAAATTGAGGAGGTAAAGACTTGACCTCTAGATGACGTGCAAAGTCCTTGTCTTTTATCTTTTAAACTATCAAGATTCCAAGGTCAAACTAGTGAAAGTCATATGTATTTTTTCCAAGATTTGATACTTTATTGACATACATAGTATACCTTAATTCTATCCATTGACACAGTCGTATTAGTTTTCCATTGTTGACATGATAAAAAGTACTAAGTGGAAATTTAGATTAAATAATTTGGTTAGTGGCCGAGTGGCTTGTGATTTAACGATATAAGTCTCTCACATAATGTGAAAGGTCAAAAGTTTAATCTTGAATGGACTCCTGATGTGCGTGTGTATAAATAAATTAAAAATTTTTTTATTAGTGTTTGAAAACCATAATACAACAAAAAAGAAAGAAAAATATTTTAAGTGAGGAAAATTAGCAATATGAAATTAATTACTAGGATATGCATTAGTTGATAATAATATTTTTTTCATTAATAATTGTATTATGTGATGATTTTTATTTTATCACACGATAATAGTTTAAAATAGAAATGATGGAAACTAAATTTTATGTCGTTAATATAAATAATAAGTGAGACATGTACAGTGATACTAGAGTGATCACAATAGAAATTAAAATTATGATTTTTAATGAATGATTAACATTAGTAACAACTTAAACATAATTTTTATCATTGTTAAGTTTGTAAAAATTATTATTATATCAAAATAAAAATTTTTCCCACATAGTATATAAAATTAGTAACAATTTTCGCACAACAACTCGATATATACTCTTAAAATTTCTTCTTCTTCTTTTCCCCCTTTTACCCTTAATAGTAAGATGTTAAGATGTTTGATAAAATATTTAAAACATGAAATTAAAAACTCTCCGAACAAGATGATGAGTTTTATAAGCTTTTCACAAAATAATCTTAATTCTCAAAATTTTTCAGCAACAGAAAATGAGGTCCTTGATTTCATACTTTTCCTTTGTTCTTCATACATGTCAAATTTTGTAAGAATTGACTGACCCACAGAAGTATACTAGAGAACATATAACAATAAGAAAATAAAATATTTTTTCCTAATTGTATCAAAACTTAAATATTTGTTAAATCCACGTTTATTATTAACAGAATTAATGATCTCCCGACAAATATTCTACATTCAGATTGAGAGAATTAGTGAAATATATATATATATATATATATATATAAATATACAAAAATTAAAGCGTAAAAAATTAAATTATTTAAAGCATGAAAAAAAATTTTCTTTAATATTTTATTCTTTAAACTTCAAGATCCATACACCATTATTAACCAGTGTAAAGCAAAAATATATGATCAAATCTTTTTCATAACTACAATATTATTAATTAT
>JACGDI010003518.1:502321-552748 GCA_014898725.1 Jacaranda copaia | reverse complement strand
TAACATTTAAAATTATATTAGTTTGGATTTAGCGTGTTTGCCGTCAAGCGCGAGTTAGTTTCTAGTCAACCCGCTAAACCTAAAAACAACAAGCAGGGTGACCCAATAACCTTAGTAAACCCGACCCAACTCGAAAATAATTGATTAATTAATAATAAAATCTAAACTTAGAAAATTTATATCCAATAATCTAACTAAGAAAAATTCTATATCCAAAATTTCAAAAATCTTAAAACCTCAATACACATCAAAAGAAGATTTCTTTGTGGAGTTTTGGACTATAAATTACTGGAGGAAACTAGTTATTGGTGCAAAGAAAATTTCGAATTTGATGGTTGTCATCATAATTGTCTTTGGATTTTGATTTTTATTATTTAGTAATTAATTCTGCATTGATGATTGTCATCAAAATTATTTATTAAATAATGGTTTATTCCTTTTCTGTATTTGGAGTAATTATGTGCATGACAAATTTTAAAGTTATTATGCTTCTTACTTTCTTAGATCTTAATGATTATGCAGAATTATAAATGTTATTGATAGATCAAATTTTTACTCAATTATAATATTAAAATTTATAAATAAAAAAGATAAAATATATAGATCATATTGGTTTGGGTTGAGTTCGGTCAGGTCTCTCAAGTTGTTTGGTGACCTCATAGAAAATCAGGTTAACTTGAACCTAATTAGTTTTTTTATAAATCAGGTTAGGATTGAACCTTTTGAGTTTAATATTAAGTTAGGTTAGGTTTGAATTTAGTATTTTTTTGTTATACCTCTATCTCAACCCCACCTAAACCCATCCAACCCATTTGAATTGACACCTTTAGCTCTTTGATTAAGTCCAGCTCAAAATGACCAACACATATTTTTTATCATCATTTCTATTTTTAGTTTTTAATATTGTTAAGTTAGAAAATGAATTAAAATTTCAAAAATAAAAAAATCAAATTACATTTGAATGTATTATTTAAAAATAATTACTAAGGTATGTATAGATATATTGATCATTTAGATGAATTATATTTTCCTACCCCAAAAAGACATGTCTTTTCAAAATATATTTATATCTTAATTATTTTGAGAACATAGAAATGCGGAAAGTTCATGACATGCAATGATAATATGGTTAATATGATAATGATGAAGGGGAATCTTTAAAAGACTAAAATCCCCCATATTTTTTGATAATTTATTAAAATGATCTAAGGATCTGCGCTCCCCATAAGCGGGTTGATCCAACAGCTTGACCCAAACTTGAAACAGTGGATGATACTAACGTTTTTTGTCATCCATGTGTGTACCTTAGATGATAGCCACATGGGCCCAATAATATTTACCCAATCTGGACATCCACTATAAATACCACCTCATTTATTGTCAAAATGATATTCTAATAACATTTGGTAATTACTTATATTGTGTATGCTTCCTAGCATTCGACCTCTAGATCCCATAACCAACTCTATTGGTTAGCCCAATAAATGTTCACCTGAACTTCCACCTCTAATCGACCTTTTGACCACTGATAAATATACTATTTGTTATTTCTTGCGATATCAGATAATAAAATGATAAAATAGATTTAGAAAAACTGAAAATAAAAATAAGTAGTATATCCAATAAGAATATATTAAAACTAATATTTTTTAATTTTTAAATAATAATAAAAATAAAGATTGTACTTTTTCAAAATGAAAACAAACAGGACTTTAACTTCTGATGACCTTGCCATTAATTTTCTTTAATACAAGATATTTTTTTGTAAAAAAGAGATAGTTGTTGGTCCCAGCTATCTTCATAAAACAAAAAGTACCATAAATTGAAACTAAAAAAAATTCTTGGCATTTTTTTGTCAAAGTTCAAGAAGCTTAGAGTTAAAAAATAATTGGGATTGCATAAAACATATGGAGGGTATAAGTGCAATTGTATGACTGCTGATTAGGTTTTACACCATTTCATATTTGAATGATGTAGCTGGTCATGAGAATAGTATATCGTAAATTTGTCCAATTTGTAGCAGCCATGCATTATAAATCAGTAACAACCCAATATATTAAGGTAGTGTTTGTGTTAATTTATAAGTTTTTTAAAACATCTTACAAGTCGTATGAAAGTTTATAGGACGTCAAAAAATATGTGGTAAATGTTTTTGAAAAAGAACATATAAATTTTTAAAATAAGATGTTAAGAGTTTATAAGTTCTTTTTAAAAAAGTAAGAAATTTCTAACTTATTTTTAAAATCTTAACAAGCTTCGTTAACTTTAATCATATTAATTACAAAATTACCATTACTAACTTCTTATAAGCTTCAATCAATATCTTATTTTATCCAAATACTTTAAAAACTTACGTTGATGAAAAGATTTAACATCTTATAAGTTTCAAAAACATCTTATGACATGCACTAGTTTATTATTTAAAAGACTTTTAAATAAGTTTAATCAAACACCCTCTAAATCCAGTAGTTATTTCTTTATTTTTTGGTGACACTTCTGGTTGAATTTTTTTTGCCAAAACTAGATTATGAGGGTGAAAGTTATATTTACTGAATTAGGCTAAGATTTTAGTAATCAACCTACTTGGTCGAGTGAATGAACCTCCAATGTAGTTGGGATGAGTCCTGCAATCATTAGCAAATGTCAAGCTGGCCGAGGGCACTCCGATACTCAAGTCCATACCTAATCGACTAAATGAAGAAGTAGCAAAGTGAGGGCTTTTTGGTGCAGAATGGCATACCTTGTGAGAGGCTAGCTATGGGGTATTTATAGCTTCTCCAAATGATGGGTATGTCCGAGGTTCCCTTGCTATGTAGATAGGGCTCCTGTCCTTGCATGGAGAGTTTTAGGTCTTCTTCTAGATATGTACTTCTCCAAGTGGTTTCATCCTTAGCTTTTGGGGGCAAGTCAGTACATAGGGGCTGCCTCCAGTCTATCATGGCAAGGTAGGCGGTACTAAGGTGACATGCGCCATTAATGTAGAGGCATGTCGCCTGCCAGGGCATTTAATGCAGCAGAGATACGACTTTGCAAAAAGTTGACCTACCAAGTCAATGCTCAAGTTAGAACATGAATTGTTTTCACATTTCTGTGGGGCTAGTCAATCGCATCTGCTCAGCCTGTGCTTTGGTTGAGTGGAACTAATGCTACTGAGGGCATTGGCGCGGAGCAAGTTTGGGAGGTCACATGAGGTCAACACCAAGCTTGGGCCTCAAACATGAGATGAGCTTCACCTATGATACATGGGTCGATAGTTGTTAGGTTAGGCCTATTGAGCCCTCCCATACATAAGTCCCCCTACTTTCGCATTCTGATTGGGATGATCAACGAGAGAGATTGGGGAGTAGACCATTGAGAAGTAACAAGGCTTAGTTGATGATGGTTCACATAATCAACAAGGGTTTAGTGCATTAATGCGCATGTTATATTGAGTTACACAAAGCGCCAAACAATAGCTACGTTATTATTATAGTTGTTTAGATTCCCGCGCCCAGGTGTCTGTAAATAGGCATAATTAAAATATTTATTTTCACTTTTATTGCTTTGTGTCTAGTCGAGTTCTGTATTTATTATGCTTCCTACCCGCTCTTTCGTACCTTAGAGTTCATCGAAATCGTGTATGCTTTTCTCTTAGCTTATTTTGAGCATAATGTTTCCTTAAATATGTTAGGTGTGTACAATGATATAGGTAGCCAGAGGAGTGATAGTGAGGCTATGAGGACAGATAGAACTCTGCCCCAAGGAGAGGATGGTTTTGATAGCAAATCGAGTAGCTCTTCGAGTGATAACTCAACTTCCAGCAGTTCAAGTGATGAATGCACTGCTATTGGAGGAGATGTTGGCCCGAGCTAAGTGCCAATGTCCCATGGTCGACTTTTTACCCCCAATCATTATAGTGAAATAGCATCTAAAATTACTCTTATTAAGTTTGCTCACATCAAGGAGCTCTATCATGTCCCTATCGAGTATGAGCTAATAGTACCCAGACCTCAAGATAGGATGCATCGACCTCCCAAAGGGTGCATTATTGTGTTCGAGAAAGCTTTTAGGTGTGGCCTTAGGTTCCCTCTTACTCAAGCAATAGTCGACTTGCTAACAGGTCTAGAGGTCTATATAACGCAGTTGTTACCAAATTATTTCTCGATCATATATAGTTTTGCAGTTCTCAAAAGTCGGCTAGCATTGATGAGTCAAGTTTTTATTACCTTACTGCTTGACCTCGTCAAAAAATTTTGGTTATGCTGTCTTCCTCCTATGACCAAGAATGGAAAAAATACTTTTTATATGTTTGAGGTATGGGAGGTTCAATATTCCGAAGGGATGGTAGATGGGTTATGTCAAAATGCTAGGTAATTTGACTCCAACTTAGCCCAATACTTTCATCCAAGATTTGGTCGAGTTTGGTCAGATGGCGATCTCGATGTTTATGAGGATAGGAGTTTAGTGTTGACTAGTTTATCACCAGCCCAGCTAAACTTACTAGTGGATGCTCGACTAGGTAAACCTTGCTATTAATTTTTATAAATTTACTTATTTACGTATCTCTATGTTTGACTCTAATATTTCTTTGTTGTTAGTTGCTCTATTTTGCAGATCGAGAAGAAATAATGAACTAAGCCCGACAAAAGGCGTTGGCGAGTGAGCAGAGAAATGAAGAGCTTCTCTAAGGGATAGCAACGCGTAGAGATACGGCTCTAGTCGTGGTGGCATAGCCTCAGGCAGTGCAATTGTCACCCACTGTGTTGTCAACTTGAACCGTGGAGACCATCGGTAGCAGCCCTACCAGTGAAGGAAAAAAGCCTATGGTTGAGCAAAGAGGAAGAAAACTACAGCATAGAAAGGAAAAGGAAGAGCTTGGGGGTCGAGCCAGCCAATCGACTATGATCTGTTTGGTAAGTAGGAAGACGATGTGCTATTCTAGCTCCTAAAGTTGTTGTCTCCTTATTTAGGATGGAGCCAGCTTTAACCATGCATAATTCTTACTCTATGCTAATGGCGGGGTCGATTGGAGCTGCGCTAATGAAAATGATGATGGTCGGACTGTTTGTATCCGACTAGAAGAAATTTATGGAGTTGAGCCAGGACACCACATTTAGAGCCATAGCTTTTCACTCGAATATAGTATGTTTCTAGTTAATTAGTATATATAGTTGAGTGACGTTGGCTGGTCGACTCACAATGGTATTTATGTTTTAGGTAAGCCAACTGAACTACCACTTTTACAAGAGGTTGGAGCTGGCATTAGCCAATTATGAAAAGCTACAGGCTGGGGGAGACATTGAAAAGCATAAAGCCTAGGCTTGAGTCTGCACAGACAAAGGTTGAGCAGTTGAGTAAGGAGCTTTAGGAAGCCAACTCTTAGCTTATCTTGAAGGATACGTAGTTAGTCGCTGCTATCATAGAGAAGACCAAGATAGATGAGTTGCTACACTAGGCCAAAATAGATGCTCAAAATGGCTATGAATTTGGTTGAGCAGCTAGGCATAATACAACCCTGCAGGATACGGGAGCTGAGTTTTACAAGAAGTTGGTGCTAATGCGACGAGAAGCTATGCAACAATTTATGTTGTGTTTGGTGTTTCAGGATGCCAGTATTGTTTTCTCTCTCGACGACACTAGAGATACGTTCAACAAAGTAGTTCAGCAACTAGAGTACCTAAGCTATACTTTTTGACTTGATGATAAGGATTGACTAAACTCAGTGCCAGATGAGCAACTAAAAGAGTATCCTAACATTGATAAGGCAGCTATTGAGGAAAGGGCTGCAAGAGCTCCTTCGATCGAGCTGATATCTAAAGTGTAAAAGAGGTAGGTTGAGGTACAGAGGAGACTGGCCGAGGTGGCGAAAGAATTCAACTTTACCACAAAGTATGCGTTCGAGATCTGTGATGGGAAATTATATACTGCTAAGTTCCTTTCCCCTTATAGAAATGATTTTTTTGTCGATCAGGCAGGGTCATCTCAACCGTTGCTTACTTCCACTCTGCCCCCTGTTGTTCAACTAGAAGAGGAAATGAAAAGCCCTGTAATTATTCTAATTACCTTGAGTAATGAGCACAATGAGGTTGTTAATAAGGGAGCTCGAGCTGCGCAAGCGGAGGGTGCTCGATCAAGCAACTGAAAAGCATAACTACTAGATTTTTTTTTTGTAATGTTGTAATCAAAAGCTTGTAAACTAAATGAAATGTCGTTTTATGCTCATCAATGTGTAGTAATAAGTTTTGCTTTTCACTTAACACTTTCACTTTTGTCGAATGTGGATTGTTGATGAACAACAATCATAACTCCAAAAATAGTTCTCGATCAATTTGAATTGACAAACGCAAAAATAATGGAATTAATTCAATATACTAGTTAACTTTAGGGTCAATTTAGGCTATTATTGTTGCACTGAGGTGAGTACTTTTGTCGAACCAAACACATTAACTTAATGTTGCTGAAAACGTTGTCTTCAACTATAAGGTAAAGTTTTTAGTTTGTTGCAATAATAATTTGAGGTTGAAATTAAGGTCGATAATAATCGATTAACTCGTTTATCTATTCAGCCTAAAAAGTCTTAATTTTGCAGTTTAAAACTATTAATTTTGGTCATTGTTTTAGTTTGAGGCTTTGCGGCCTTGATTTAGCGGCATGAAGCCATCATTTTAGTCAACTGTGAGCAATGATATTGCTTGGTTGGTTTGGGCCGGGAAACTTTAACTTTGCGGCTCGAAGGTATTGTTTTGATCGACTATAGGGTCGACTATGAACAATCCACTAGCTTGGTTGATTTGGGCTGAGAAGCCTTGACTTTGCGACTTGAAGCCCTTGTTCTAATCGACAATGTGGTTGATTATAAATGATCAACTCATTTATTACTTTGGGCTGAAAAGCTTTGATTTTGGTGGCATGAAGCCGCTGTTTTGGTCAACTACGTGGTTGATCATAAACGATCAACTCTTTTATTAGTTTAAGCTTAAAAGCTTTGATTTTGGCAGCATGAAGTCGGTATTTTAGTTGACTACAAGATCGATTATCCATTTCTAAATTTGAATTGTTAACTGTAGGGATAACTAGAGGTGTTGGCTATGATTTGATTAATAGGGGGATGCTATAGTACCACAAGTGGATAGTTGTAGAGATGTTAAAGATTTCTTTTCCATGAGACAATACAATCTTAGACTAAAAATCTCTTTATATATAAAATTTCCTTAAATTTACAACATTCCAAGGTCATGGGAGCTCATTTCCACTCATATCTGCTAGTTGATATACATTATGCTTTAAAACTTTGATCACGGAATAAGACCGGTCCCATTTTGGGTCAAGCTTGCCAATATTTTTCGACACCTCCACTTTCTTGAGGACATGATCATCGATTTCGAAGCTATGCAGATGAACTCCCTTGTTGTAATGCTTTGTCGTCTTTGATTGTATTATTGCATCATGTTGTAAGCTTGTTGTTGCAGTTCATCAATGGTTTCCAAGTCGAGTTTCCTTTTTGAAGTGTTTCTAATTAGATTAAAATGAATGACTTAAGCTGTATATTGTATCAATTTGGATGGAATGACTGCTATAATGAATTTTCTTTAACTTGATGTTATTGGCAAGGACCCAACTTGTCGATCCCTAATTGGTCAAATGGTCATGCAACATGAATGTTTACCATCGATGTGGTAGGTTGGTGTGGTATGTTTGAATGGACTTAGTAGGACGGGCCGAGGGGCACCCTCTAGCAAAGTCAACAGCGTCCTTTAATAGTGTTAGCCAAAAATATCCATATCTAATAATTTTATAAGCTAGAGATTTTCCTCCAAAGTGATTTCCATATTTACCTGCATGGACTTCTTGTAGGACCTCACAGGGTTGGCTTGGGTCCAAGTATCTTACTGATGGTTTGAAGATCAACCTCCAATAGAGTTGATCATGCTCATTGAGAGCAAATTTGGTTGCTAGACCTCTAAGTTTGTGTGCCTCATTTTTACCTTTAGAAATTGTTCCTTGACTTAAGTAGAGCTTTATTACATCCTGCCAAGAAGGAGCAACTGCTTCGATGTTCCCTATAAAATTTTGGTTGAGAGCACTTATGGTTGGTTTGCTTGTGACTAGAAACGTTATTGTTCTATCTCTAGTCCCTTTTGTTGAGCTAAAACCTGATTGTAGTTAAGTTGTTTGGCGATGAAATTAGCTAAAACCAATGCTTTTATGGCCATTCGAAGTTGAAACTTGATATCAGATTCTCCTAACTCAATAGCTCATTTGGTCAATCTTCTTGATGTGTCTAGTTTTGAGAGCACATGTTTCAATAACTAGTTTGTTAACACTATAATTGTGTGGGACTGGAAGTATGGTCGTAGTTTTCAAGCTACGGTGACCAAGATGAGAGTAAATTTCTTAATCTCTAGGTAGTTGTGCTTTAAGCTTTGTAGTGCCTTGTTGCAATAATAGATAGGTAGATGATTGCCCTCCTTGGTAGAGACTAGGATCGAGTTGATTGAGGCTATGGACACAAGTGTAGGACTTCTCCTATCTTTGGTTTAGTAAGATAGGTGGTGAGGAGAGGTATTGCTTGAGTTCAACTAGAGCTTGGTCGCATTATTTTGTCTATTGGAAGCTCAATTTCTTCACATTTTTTAGTATCTTGAAGAAAAGTAAGCTCTTGTTGGCCAATCGAACAATGAACATACCGAGAGTTATGATCCTCTTGACCAAATATTGTACGTCGTAGATTGTTCAGGGTGGGGCGATGTCCAAAACTACTTGGATTTTCTATTGATTTTCTTCAACGCCCCTTAGACTAACCATGTAGCCTAGAAACTTGCTTCCTTGAACCTCAAAGGTATATTTGCTAGGGTTTAACTTCATGTCGAACGCCCGCAGTATGGAAAATGTGTAGCTGAGATCAAGTAGATGATTCTTGGCCTGCTTTATCTTGATGATCAAGTTATCAACATAAACTTCCATGAACTTTTCAATCTCATTTTTTAATATAAAGTTTACCTATTTTTGGTAGGTTGCTCCTACATTTTTAAACCCAAAAGGCATGACCAAAAAATAGTAAACCCTATTGGGGATGATGAAAGAGGTCTTATCTTTATCTTTGGGTGCCATGAATATTTGATAATAACCTTGAAAACCATCCATCATACTCAGTAATTCACAACTAACAGTAGAATCAACTAGCAAATCTATGCATGACAGAGGATAAGGATCTTTAGGATAATCTTTATTCAAATCGGTAAAGTCGTTACACATATGTCATTTCCCTACATTCTTGGGGACGGTTACGATATTATAAAACCAAAAAGGATATTGAATTTCTATAATATATCCTATATCTAAGAGTTTGTTGACCTCCTCTTTGATAATCTGGCATCTCTCAGCATTGAAGGCCCTTGTCTTCTACTTTACTGGCTTATACAAGGGGTCTACATTGAGGTAGTAAATGATGATGCTGGGGTTGATTCCCTAGAGGTTAGATGCTTTTGATGCAAATACATTGATGTTTCTATGTAAGAAATCTACCATAAGACACTCCATATAGTGGCTAATGTCACTTTTGATCTTGGTAATCTTGTTAGGGTTCCTAGGTTCTAGTTTGATTGTTTTGAACTCCCCAACGAACTTGACCCTAGTGTTCTTTAGCTTTTTTTTCTTGCTCACCTGTCCTTGTATGGGTTTCGCTACAAGGGCATCCCCGAGGGCTTCAGTTATTTTTGGCTTTTCTTCTCAGTGGACTTGACCGAAAAGGTGTAGCAACACCACACCTCCTTAACGTTGCATAAAAGCTCACATGTGCCAACTGGGGTCAAAAATTTGATCTTCATGTAGTAGGTCGACACGATAGGATGAAAATCACTCAGAGATGGTCGCCTTATAATAACATTGTAGGCGAATGAAGCATCGACAACCAGGTGGTTAACCATAAGGGTTCTTCTTAGGGAGCTTACCCAAAGGATGTGGATAAATTGATAGATCCCCTGGGTATAATTTTTGACCCTCTGAAACCAATCAAAGATGTACAGACCGATTTGAACTTCAGCTATCCTAAATCTATTTTTTTCAGAGTTGACAAGAATATAATATTGTCAAAACTACTATTGTTAACCAGGACTGTCCTTACTTCAAAATTAGAGATCTCTACAGGCACGTCCATGGGGCAGTCCATTTTGTTGTCAGCCCTCTTATTCTCGAGGTGGGCCAAGTTGACATCAATGAAAGAAATAGGCTCTGCACTGGTGAAGAGCTGGAAAATCATTTTGAACAGAGTGGACTTGGTCGATTCTAGCCTTTGCTGGGTTTATCTTCTAGTGAATTTTGAGTCCTCTCCAATGGGACCCCCTATGATCATGTCAATAACTCCTCAAATGGATGGGTAGGGATCTTAGATGGGCTTCTTTTCTTTGTTTTCTCTCCTCGGGCTAACCGACCTTTCTCTATGGGGAGTTTGGTCGATTTTGCCCACTTCTGGTTAGATATTTTCATATATATATACTTTTTGAGATAGCCTTATTGAATCAACCTCTCAATTTTATCGTGAAAATTGAAGCAGTCTTCCGTGTCATGGCTCATCTACTTATGAAAATAGAAATATATCTTCGACTTCCTCATAACTTCAATTTCAATCAGCTTCCTGGGTTTTTTCATACGGTTATTATGTTGGATTGTGAACAATACCCCATTACTCGGGAGATTCAGCTAAGTATATTCATGGAAAAACTTGATGCGAGATCAACGACCTTTTATGTGATGACAGTCTTCTTTCTCTTTATTCTTCTTCTTGTCAACCTCAGGGTTTTCATATTTAAGGTTATTCATGTCCTTCTAGGTTATGTATTGTTCTACAAGATCAAGCAATTCTTCCATCAACCTAGGTCGCTCGTGCATCAGAGTGTTGGCGCACACTTTGTGTTGAAAAACCACGAAGAGTACATTGATTAGGAACTCAATCCACAAGCTATCGTTCTTTAGCACTTTAGTGTTGAACCTAATGAAAAAATCACGAAAGGACTCCCCTTTGTTCTGCTTGACTGTATGTAGATTAGTGTGAGGGAGTTTTGCTTTTCTTTGACTAGCAAACTAGTGTAGGAACTAGTCACATAATTGATTGTAGAAGTAGATTAATGCCGGCTCAAGCTTCAAAAACCAGTCGAGCGCAATGCCCTGAAACGTGATCACTAACATCTTCAAATGGATGTACTCATTATGTCTATGCAATTACATCATATGCTCAAACTGGAGGAGGTGTTCATTGGGGGTCGGTCGAGCTGTCATATCTAGGTAAATTGGTGAGGGCTTTAGCATCGTCAACAATGCACTCCTTGATTATCTCCTGAATGAAAGACAACTCCTTCTCTTGACAAAAACGAAGGGTGCCATCACCATGTAGGTTCCTATCTTTGTTTCTCTTTGAGATCTCCTTAAGCTTACAATTTAGCTATTAGACTTGGTGAGAAACTTCTTTCCATTCCTCTTGATCAACCTAGGTCAAGTTTCTGTTAGACTAGGGTCTCGTGCACTTGGCCCTATCATGCTATGGGGTTCAAATGGGTTGAAAGCTATGATCTATAGAATCTGCAACCTCTTTTCAAGGGTTTTTTCAAGGCTCCTCTCTCAAAAAGTGCCCAAGGCTTTCCTCTCATCGGGGCGAAGGTCGTCTGGTCTCTGTCGACTCCTTTCCTCTCTAGCGGGTTTTGTTTTCTCTCTAGATGGGTTGGGGCCTTGCACTGGCTACTAGCCCTGACTAGATCATATGGCAGTTCAAGGTGGTGGAAAGCTGGGCATAGATCTACGTAGAACTTTGCCCACTTATGAGTTATATTAGTTGAGGCAGGTCAAGGTGACCACTTGCTCAGGTATGGCACTAGGCCCTGGTAAATCAATCTCTTGCTGAGGTCGAAGAGGAGATGTTTAGGACTTTCTGTTCTCCTTTCTCTTTGAAATGGCTTGCCTAGTGTTAACCATTTCTCAATTGTGGACTCACAGTGGACACCAAAATAATGAGAGTGAAAACTGTATTTGCTGGATTGGGCTAGAATTTTGATAATCGACCTACCTGGTTAAGTGAATGAACCTCCAATGTAGCTGGGCTAAGTCCTACAATCACTAGCAAACATCAAACTAGCCAAGGTGCTATCGGCAAAGGCACTTCATTGTTCAAATTAGTACCTGATCAACTAAATGAAGGAGTAGTAGAGTGAGGGCTTTTTTGGTGTTGAATGGCATACTTTGTGAGAGGCTAGCTATGGGGTATTTGTAGTTTCTCCAAATGATGGATATATCCAAGGTGCCCTTGCAATGCAGATACCTATCCTTGCATAGGGAGTTTTAGGTCTTCTCTCATATGTATACTTCTCTAGGTAGCTTCATCCCCAGCTTTTAGGGGCAAGCTAGTATATAGGGGTATGCCTCTAGTCTGGCACAGCAGGGTAGGTGGTACTAGGGCGGCATGTGTTATTAATATGGAGGCATGCCACTTGCCAGGATATTTAATGTGGCAGAGATATGACTCAGCAGAAAGTTGACTTGCCAAGTCAACGCTCGAGTTAGAACACGAATTGTTTTCACATTCCTATAAGGCTGGTCGATCTCATCCGCTCAACTTGTGATCTAGTCAAGTGGAACCAATGCTGCAGAGGACACAGTCATGGAGTGAGTCTAGGAGGTCGAATGAGGTCAACACCAAGCTTGGGCCTCAAACAAGAGATGGGCTTCGTCCATTATATTTGGATTGATAACTATTGGATTGGGTCTATTGGGCCCTCCCATATATCACTAGATAAACTCTTGTGGAAATCTTCAACTAAGTTTATGGAATAATCCAAAATTTTATGTGATAACTAACGACCTGATTAATTATTAAATAACGAAACGTAAGATTGTTTTTTGAATAAAATGAATAATTGGGGCTGCCTCAAAACTTTCCATGGGAAGTTTAGAGCGCACACACACATGCGCACGGCCGTGCACATGCACGTAAAGGAGACGCTAAACTATGCGTCTATGCCAAAGTTGTGCTAGCATTTCATACGAACAAGCAACATAACTAGAAGAAATGAAATATTTAATATTAATTACCCATGTAATATTCAAATAAATATCCTCATCATGCGCACGGGGTATTTTTTTTCTTTCCTTCCTTTTTTCTTTTTGGAAATATTTAATCTAACATGCGGGCCGTGTTAACAAAAATGACAATCTATGGCAAAACATGAAAAATAAGCCGCAAACAGATATTTAATAAAAATTAAATATTATAAAAAAAATTAAATTTTGAGTATACTCGTCTTTCTATTATATATTTCATGCTATATAAGGGGAAAAAAAACTTCCTATATAAAATATATCTATCTGGATTTTATTTTTTTTGGCTTTTGAGATGCAAATTTATCAATTATATTTTTATAATCAATTTTCTATAATATTTTTTTTTAAAAAATTATTAACATAACTAACCTATGCAATCTTTCTCAAGATATTATTGGCCTTAGATAAGATTTTATTAGTTTCAATTATAAAAAACCCTTTTCGCCCAAATCAAAAGGAAAAAGTTAAGAAATAAACCTTCCTTTATAGTGAAAAAGAATGGAAGTCAATATTGATTAATATTGAAACATCATCTTATTATTAGCATCTGAAGAGAGAAAAAATTATTTAGTGATGAATATCAGAGAAGAATTAAGTAGTTAGAATTTTAACAAGAAAAACAACAGAAATTTAAAAGGATAGTGTAGATATGGGAAAATCAAAGTACATAATAAAATTTAAATTTAAATTTTTGATTAATTATAATAAATTAATTAGTCATTCTAACTTTAAATAATAAGTCCTTCAAAATAAAGATTTTATAAGTATAGTTTTTTATTTTATTAACTTCCTATGACTGCACAGAACAAGCCTGGAAGCATCAATGCTGAATTCATGTGATACGATTGTATTGACATTGTCATTAATCAACTCTTATAATGAGCGTTGGAAGGGAATATTGTGTAATGTATGTGTTATTGAAGCCAATGATAATCACACTTGTTTTCCAGTACGTAATCTAATATCACTAAAGCACAAACTCATAAATAAATCTTTCTACAAATTAGTAATAAATCATTCTTGTTATTGAGGTAACAATTCACATGAAAACAAAGTACAATATTATTATTAATCATGAGTAAAGTCATAAAATGTTAAATTAGAAACCATTACAACATTATTAATTAATACTGTCTTAATTAAAATTCACAAAATTAAACTACAAGAGGTACATAATTAATTAGAGTAGACCGGATACATCTCTCCAAGTGCCAACGATGTATCAGATAGTATGCAAGATTTCATCTGATCCCGAGATGGATTAGCTTTATCTTTAGTCAATTAAGGGTACGTTTGGTTTTATAGATGGGATTGATAAAATTTTAATGATATGATAGGATTGTGTTATTAAAAATAATATAATATTGTGTTTGGTGACTAGAATTACGCAATTTGGATATAAGGATTAAATAATAAGTTTACTAAAATATTCATTGTAAAAAAATTAAAAATTAAATTTGCATTGATATAATTGTCATATCACAAAATTTTTCTCCTCCCACTAGTTTGGATTACACAATCACACTTCAAGTGGTGTGATAAACAATCAATTGAATGTGGATTATATATCAGGCTTCCAATTAATTCTGAATTTTTATCATTGAAACTAAACACTTGAAATGACTTGATAAAATTATCTATCAAATCATATCCACCAAACCAAACGAGCCCAAGAGGATTGTAGGGTGTGGGAATGACGATCAGATTTTCTTTCCTTCCCACAGCGACTCCTCCAGCATCAGCCATATCCAAATCACTTGCTTTCATCCCATTTGGAAGAGTCCAGTCAAAGTGATAAAAAAGCTGAGCCAAAGGAAGCACCGCATTAGCCAACCCGAATGTCATTCCGGGGCATATCCTCGTTCCTATAATTTCATATATCAATGATTCCCATCCATCATTTCCGCTTTATATATTTCTAGTGGATTTTTTTGTTTGTTTGTTTGTATATATAAGTATTTCGTCATTAATTAATCCATTCTCCGCTTCCTTCAACTTTGAAACTAACCCAATTGGAACAATACTATAGGGACTTGTTTGCTTTATATGATAATACATGATAAATACATTTTTAAGCATTATCTTTTATTTGCTTCATATTTTTATAGTCCATGATACTTTTGCGGTCCAATATGGTATCATGGACTAAGTTGGTCTATGAATCATGTCATAAATTGATTCATTTTTCATCTTTTTAAATCTAATATGATGAAAAATAAAAAAGTCATTCTTACCCCTCATATAAAAACCCTAACTTCAACACTTTCCGCCAAATTCTGCGGTCATATTTTGAAAATTTATCTTATTAGAAGTTAGGATATTTTGAACATTATAAAGTGTAATCACATTGAACAATCTTGCCAACTAAACATTACATAATGTTAAGTGTGGAATATCATCAATTTCTAAAATCAAAACAAACAATAAATTTCTAGGAATTGAATGCCATTTCTAGTTTATGTATAATTAGTATATGAATTTTGTCTAATCCTGTATGCACAAGCAAACAAGCCCTAGTAGTATTAGAAGCAATCAAAAAAGAGAAAATGAAAGCTCATTCAAAAAACTCAAAGAACGTAATTGGTTTAAATCTTCTATTTCATTTTTTATTTTATTTTTTATTTTATTTTATAAATATATGACATATATATTAAATATTTTCTTATAAAAATAGTTAATTGATAATCAAATACACTTAATATAAATATAATAAATTAAAATAAGATACAAAATAGAAAATTCAAAATCAACCTCGAAAGAATTCTTTAATCTGACAGTCAAGAGGGGGAAAAAAACACAAAGAAAGAAAGAAGAGAATGTGTTGCAACGACTTTGACTGTCGACCCAAGTTCCTGAAATTTAGAATGATTTGTTGCTAATTGTCTGACTGCAATTGGTTCATTGAAATTAACTCCAAATGGGCTGTGTGGACAGTAATCAGTATGCACTGTATATGCCGTGAAAGATAAATAATCTGAGGCCGTTGATTATATTATAACATTTAAAATTATATTAGTTTGGAATTAACATGTTTGCCGTCAAGCGCGAGCACCGGATTTGCTGCACCATATAGCCACCGATCAGGTCCAACTCAAAATGACCGGGACTTGGAAATTAACCGTAGTTTCTATTATCATTTCTATTTTTAGTTTTTAATATTTTTTTTAAATCAGAAAATTAATTATAATTTCAAAAATAAAAAATAAGATTGTTGTATTTGAATATTTTGTTTAAAATTAATTATTCAGTTATATATAGATATGATCATTTAGATGATTTTTTTTTCTTACACTTAAAAAGACATGTCTTCTCAAAATGTATTTATATTTTAATTAATTTGATAACATAATTCGGGGTGTCCCTAACATGAAATGATAACATGATTAAGATGATAATAAGAAGATAAAATAGATTTAGAAAAATTAAAATGAAAATAAGTAGTATATCCAATATAGAATGTATAGAAGTTGATATTTTTAATTTTTAAATAGTAACAAAAATAAAAATTTTATAGTTTGGAAATGAAAACAAACAGGAGCTTAGGTTGTAATTGCTTATGAAAATGATTTAATGTTTTTGTGCTTTAAAGATTTTGAAAATATTTTGGTGTTTAAGAGATATGGAAATAGAACATAAGGTTGTGAATGGTTGTGAGATAAAATGTAATAATTATAGTGATATGATGTGTTGGTATAATTTGAGATTGTAAATGGTTGTAAAATTATTTTTGAGGTATATTTAAGAAATTTATTTGATATAATAAAATTGTTATATGAGATCTTTTTTTGGTTTGCTTGGGATTTAAAATAAATTAATAATTTTTGATAAATTTTTAATTTTAATAAATTGATTTTTTTCTTAAACTCTTACCAAAATATCGTATACGAATAAATCTATTTTTATTTTTTTTATTTATTTGGTAGTAATAATATATTAAAAAATTAAGAAAAATACATAAACATGTTAAACTGAAAATATTTTTTTTAAATGTAAAGAAACCTATTAATGGTGTTTTGAGTTTGTTTAAGATTTATGGTGTAGAAAATTTTATAGATATTCTATAAATTCACAAAATCAATAATTTTTTTAAATTTAAAATATACGTCAACTATTAATATATCAAATTTTGCTAAAATTCAATCTATTTGGAATTTATAATATAGACAAAATTTGTCGATATTTTCAAATTTTAATAAATTATTATTTTATAGTATATTTTATATTTTTTTTCATATTTAATATATTTGATACTTTTTTATAAAATGGATGATCAAACATTTTCTAAATTTAGCAATATTAAATTCCAACTAAAAACGTTTTTGAAGATTATCATGAAGTTAGTTTTAATAAATTCATAAATTATTGGATTAATCGAAAAATGATAAAAATAAATAAATCAAGATTTTTTTAATATGTATTTTTTATTTGTAAAAGTAATAAACTGGCATTTCATTATAAATGATAATGTTAATTATTGTCAACTAATTCAAATTTTTGTTCAATCAATAAAATTTTAAATAAATTAATATTAACAAAAACATAAAAAATATTAAAACCAAAAAAATAATCAAACAAAGAAACAAACAAAACAAAATAGAAACCGAAAGGATAGAGAAAACTTCACCTATCAGCCTACCCTCTCACCATTTTCAAATACAAAACTTAGATTGTCTATAAATTTTAAAGATTAAAAAATAATTTCACATCTAAGTAAATCTTACTCCATGTTCCGTGTTTGAGAGACAAGAAAATCAGATGAAATCCCATAAGCAATCACAACATTAACTTTCGATCTTGCCATTAATTTTCTTTAATTCAAGGTATTTTTTCTAAAAAAAGAGATAGTTGTTGGTCCAACTATCTTCATAAAACAAAAAGTACCATAAATTGAAATTAAAAAAAAAAAAAAAAAAAAAAGTTCTTGGCATTTTCTTGTCAAAGTTCAAGAAGCTTAGATTTACTAAATTGAGGGCATAAGTGTAACGCTATGACTCCTGATTAGCGTTTACATCATTTCATATCTGAATGGTGTCGCTGGTAATGAGAATAGTATGTCATAAATTTGTCCAATTTGTTGCAGCCATGCATTATAAATCAGTAACAACTCAATATATTAAATCCAGTAGTTATTCCTAATTTCTTTTTTGGTGATACTTCTGTCTGAATTTTTTCCCCTAAAATTAGACAAACTCTTGTGGAATTCTTCAATTTAGTTTATGGAATAATCTTGAATTTCATGTGATAACTAACAACTTGATTATTATTAATTTATAAGTAATGAAACGTAAGATTGTTTTTAGGATAAGATGAATAATTGGGCAGCGTCAAATTAAACTTTCCATGGAAAGTTCAGAGACACACATACACACATGTTTGTGTGTGTGCTCGCGGCCGTGCACATGCATGTAAAGAAGATGCTTAACTATGCCAAAATTATGCTCGCAACTTGGAGGGGTGATGTGGAGGAATTTCTAAAATACTTAAATACCTCTATCCTTACTCAAAATTCTCAAAAAATTTTTAAAGATCTACGTATTTTAAAAATGGGTCAACCACCCGATCGCCCGACCCATACCCATTATGGAATATCATCATGGTTGTGCATTCTATGGCACGTGTAAGCCTTAGATGGTGCCCATGCTAATTAAATAGTGCATAATATGCCCAATCATCAACTATGAATACCCTTCATTTATTACTCACGGGATCATCCAATACCGTTTGTTACCCACCTACACATCAAATGTCCCTACAATTCGACATCAAGACCCATAATTGATTCTACCTGCGCACCTAGTAAAAAACTCACCCGAGCTCCCATCTTTGATTGACGTCTTGACCATTGATAAATATAGTCCTTTTCATTTCTTATGATATCAGTAGGCACTGTCTGTGGAAAAGAGAATTGAGTGTTTGGAATTTTGGGCCAAGCCAAGCTTATGGAGGAGACACCAAGTAAGAACATGGGGACACAAGAAATTTGAACTAGCTCACCCACTTTGCAACAAACCCCTCCTGCACCTTGCACTGAACTAGTGGTTGGAATTACGTGATCGGAGCTACAGGCCTTGATAGAAATGGTAACAAACAAAGTTATTGATAGCAGGTTAGCAAGTGTGTCTTTGGCACCGCAACCTCCTTTCCCAAGGCAGTTGTTCCACAAAGAGCCCTAGGAATGATTAAAGGGCACAGAGGTAGCTCGAAGTGAAGAGGACTCTAGAGTGGAGGAGAGTCATCAAAAGGGGAGAAAGAAGCAACTAGCATGAATAGAAACAAAGGAGTAAGGTCATTAGAATGATACTCCAAAGGACAAGCACAGACGAAAGTATAGGAGATTAATGATCAAGTAGAGAAGTTAAGTAGGAAATTAGAAGTGATTAAGAAAAAAAATAATAGGGATCCACTCTGCAAAAGAGAGGATCTCTCTTTAGTACGGAGATTTTGTCTGAAACTATGCCAATAGGATTCAAGATACTCGACCTTCCAAGGTACGAAGAAAATTTAGATCCTCAAGAGCACTTGACAGCGTTTGAGCACGTGGTGCAACTGTGTGGGTTGTCTGATGCTATCAATTGTAGGGTGTTCATCGCTATATTGTATGATTGAGTACAAGAATGGTCCATCTTTTTGCTAGTAGGAACAATAGTAACTTATAACTAGTTATGTCAAAAATTTCTATATCATTTTACTAGTTAAAAAGAGTCCAAAAGATCAGCTACATATTTGTTTACCATATGACAAAAGGAAGATGAGTCCCTCTATGCCTTCATGAGTTATCTTAACAACAAAGTACTAGAGGTGCCTGACCTCAATGTAGACATGATGATCAATATATTGATATAGCCTTAAAAAAGGTTCCCTGGCATTAACGTTGGCAATAAAACCACCTCCAAATGTGGAGACTCTTATGGAGATGGCAGAAAGATATGTGCATGAAGAGGAAATGAATGCAATGAAGGATGCGAAGAGGTCGAAAAATGTAGGAGCGTGGTCATAGAAGAAGGAGAAGATAGGTAAACCTTGGTCTGAAAAAGACTGTTGAAGGTCCCCACCCCATCTAAAATTCGACCATTATACGCCTTTAATAACCATTAGGGTAGAGGCTATGTTCATCATAGCTTCATCGGACGTCACAAGGTGGCTAGCCAAGCAAAGAGATATACCTCACAAGAGAAATTCAAAACAACACCGTGCGTTTCATTTTATCAAAGGGCATGACACAAAAGATTGCCATCATTTAAGAGATGAGATTGAAAGATTGATACAAGGGGTATCTGAAAGAATTCATGCAGCATTCCAATAGTAACACTAAGGAGAGGTCTCATAATGGAGAGCAATGTGGAGATCATCCAAAAAGCTGATCACATAGCCCTAAAGAGAGGTATAATAAATAAGAGAAATGTCAAAATATTAAAAAAGGCCATGCTCCGTACAATGATGATAATCTCCCAAAGAAAGGTATCATAAACATGATAGCTGGAGGGCCCATTTGTGGGGACTCTTGTAATGCCTGAAAGAAGTATGCTTGAGTAGACCAAAGGGACCCATATATCTTCATCCTAGAAAATGATATAGAGCCTATAGCCTTCGGCCACAATGACTTAGAGGGAGTGATACAACCCCATGATGATCCTATGGTGATAACATTTGATATAGCAAACTCCTCAATATTGAAAGTGTTGATGGACAATGGCAGTTCGATGGATATAATATTCATGAGCATATTGAAGAAGATAGATTTAGATGTTGTAACTATTTGACCCATTAGTACACCCTTGATGGGATTGGGGGGTTGAAAGTCATACCATAGGGGACGATCAACCTTTCTACCTCCTTGGGAGTCGAGCCTAAGAGAAAGATAATTATGTTGAAATATTTAGTAGTTGACTACTCGTTTGCCTATAGTATAGTACTAGGTCGGCCAAACCTCAACAAGTTTCAAGCAACCGTGTCCACATATCATCTAAAGATGAAGTTCCCAACCAAGGCTAAAATAGGTTAAGTATGTTGTGATAAGAAAACGGCGCGAGTATACTACAATATCTTTAACAAAGCCAAAGCAAAAGAAGAATAAGCCGATAAGGATAGAAATGAGCAGACAATTGGAGTTGCCCACAAGTGTCAACCAGGAGGATAATAAGAAGAGGAGAATGGAACTTTCCAATCATAAACAAATAGAATTGTAGCTTGGGAATCTAACTAAAACTACCAGAATAGGTGCCCAAATGAATCCCCAATTTAAAATGTTGATGATGGAATTCTATAGGGAGAATATGGATGGTTTTTGCTTGGGGAGTTGTAAACTTTAAGGGATAGATCCTAAAGTCATGGTTCACAGTTTGAATATGGACCCAAAACGAGATATGTTCGACAAAAGAAGCTCAATGTTGGGGTTGAAAGGAATATGGTTATTGAGAAAGAGGTCAGAAAGTTGTTAGAGACAGGTTTTATAGTAGAAGTTCAGTTCACCTAATGGTTGTCCAATATCGTAGTGGTCTCGAAGATAGAAGAAAGATGGAGAATGTGCATGAATTACACTAACCTGAATAAAGCTTACCCCACGGATCCATACCCCTTGCCCAGAATAGATGTATTAGTGGATTCTACAGCTAGTTGTGCTCTCGTAAACATGATGAATGCACACTAAGGCTATCATCAAATATATATGGCCTCGAAAGATATGGATAAGACAGCTTTTGTGGTTGACAATGGGGTATATTACTATCGAGTTTTGCCTTTTGGTCTAAAAAATATGGGAGCTACCTACCAAAGGTTGGTCAACAAAATATTCACGACCAAATAGGTCTGATTATGGAGGTTTAGGTGGATGATATGTTAGTCAAACGCATAAAGGAGAAGGAACATATAGGTCACTCAAGGGAGGCTTTCGATATTATGCATCGATTTCGCCTGAAGCTAAATCTCGCTAAATGCACCTTTAAAGTTAAGGACGGAATGTTCTTAAGGTACATGGTTATCAAACAAGGAATAAAAGCAAACCCTACGAAGATGAAAGCCTTTTTGGGAATGTAGTCACCTAAAAATACTAGAGAGGTCCAACAATTGACAGGTCAAATAGTAACATTAGCAAGATTCATAGCTCATATGGCTAAAAAGAGCCTACCTTTCTTTAAGACGCTGAGAAACCTTAGAGATTTTGTGTGGACAAAGGAGTGTGAGCGAGCATTTTAAGATTTGAAAAAGTATCTCAACTCTCCACATTTCCTAGAAAAGCTAATAGTAGGTGAGAATACATGTCTGTGGTGGAAGAGGTCATCAACTTAGTAATAGCAAAAGCTACGAGAAAGCATCATAAGCCTGTGGTTACAATAGCAAAGTATTACAAGGCACAGAGAAAAGATACAACAAAATCGAAAAGTTTGCACTAACACTAGTCACAACTACTAGAAAGTTAAGACCCTACTTTTAGGCTCACCATATAGTGGTTTTGACTAACCAACCTTTGAGGGAAATATTGCAAAGGCTTGACCTATCTGGGAGGTTGGTGAAGTAGGTAGTGGAGCTAAGTGAATTTTCTATAGAATTCCATAGCAGAACAACTATGAAGGTGCAGGTGTTGGATGATTTCTTCACAAAAAAGGGAGAGGAGAAAATAGAGTGACTTGAGGAGGTGAACTCTCTCTCGCTCACTGGATGGTTGGCGCACATGGATGGGTCATTGGTGGCTCAGAGAGGAGGTACTGGAATCTAGTTTAGAAATCCATTGGGAATCCTTGTTAAAATACATATAATAAAGAGCTAACATAATAAGTCTTTAGTTCAACCACATCAATTCTACATAATAGGTTTCAAAAATAGACTTTTGTGCAAAACAAGATAACTTTCCATCACTCTTCATCCATTTCGACCTATCAAACCAAGTAAATATGAATTAGTAAAAATAACAAAAAACAACTTATAAGTATAAATAACAAAAATTACCAAATGTTGTGGCCAAGCTATAGCTCTACCAATAACTTCCCTAATAGTTGTACATTCTGGTGTCGGGCATATCAACGCCTCACTTGTGTCTATTGCAACATTGACATGAACTTTGCACCAATTTTTTCTCAATTCAACATCTCCAGCTACTATTGATGGATTTAAGCTTTCAAGACAACCAATTGCAATAGTTTTTTATGGTTCAATCATACTTTTCAGCACTATTTGTGCGCCAACCTACATTAGATATGTGAATTAACTACATAATTAAATCATTATAAAGAATTTAGAGAATAGACAAGTATATCATAACTATTATATTTTTCTCTTAACTTACTAACATTAAAGGCATGAACTAACCAAACAAAGCTAAAAAATCATAAGAGAGAAAAAAGCTTGAACATTAAAGACATGACCGCCCGAATATTAAGATATTGAAACAAATTTCAAAATCTAGTCATAACAAAATTCTCCAATATCACAAGGTATCATCATACTAAATAAGCAGCAGAATATCTCAAAACAAAAATTTAAATTATAGAATTTTATTATGCATGCAATTATTTTCTAAAAAGAATTCAACTAAGTCATCATTAAATATAATTCAAACCAAAAGAATTTTTAGATATGCATTAAAACTCCCAAAACATATTTAGTTTCTTTAATCAACCCAAACTCAAATAATTCAAGAAGCTATCAAACTTCTAAATTAGGAAAATTCAATTTCAATCTTACTTTTGATGATCATAAGATGATATGAGATTTATAGAGAGATTACCCGTAGAGGCATTATGCTAATGCTTGATAGTGAATGTCGACGAGATGCTATTGGCTAGTAAGAGGATGATGAAGCGACATGTAATACATCTTGTGGAAGATCAGTGATTTCCAACCTCTGCTTGTTCAATCGAAGAAGCTCTGTATTTGTTTAGCTTGCTCATTAATTTTTTGCTTCAACATATCAATTTCAACTTGATATTGCATGTTTGTACAATAACAAGCCCTTTTACTAGGCATGTTTTCATATATATCAGAAGTAGCGACACCAAAACCATACATGCATACTCTTCCCCATTATCTGGTCCATTAACTTGAGAATATATATCATTTGGACCTTTATCTTTTGCACCAGTAGGAAGTTCCCTTTTCAGTTCTTTCATCTTCAATTGCAAATCAAATTTAATTAAAGAACATCAATGTTTGATGAAAGAATATTATAATATATTTAGTTAGATACATAAAACAACTCTTGTAACTACATAAGAATTATTCTTACCAAATACTATACTAATTAAGCAAAGCCCAACACATTAGCATTTGACCTGCCACAAATAGTTCTGGCCCAGAAAATCCTGAATTGAATCCAAAAAAGAAAAGTGGGAAGTCCTAAGTCAATGCTGCTAACATTAATATATATACTTGAAAAAGGGGCAGAATTTGCACATAAGAACAACTTCATGATAGTACTGTTTTTGTAATGCAGCCTCAACATTTTCTACCTTTGTATACTTTGCTAATGTTGTGACTTCCGAGTTATTTTGAAATGTCTCCCTCAGAATAAGATCCTTAATATATTTTAATAAAGCATTGCATGTAAACATACTACTAATATTTGTCACTTTTGTCATTCACTTAACCTATTATTTCATTGTTGCAATTGTAATTCATCCATTCGTGGAGCATATTGCATACTATCTGCTGTTTTCAGTGCCAATACTTTTAACTTTGTTCATGGAGAATGCTTCCATCCATTCAGTTACTATTTATCTAACTTATATTGATACCATGAGCAACATGGATCATTGCAACTTTGAGCACATTCCCAAGTGGCTGTTCTCCATATTTTCGCACTCCAGTACATTATGTACATACCTTCGTAAGTATTTTCACCTATGACTTAAGGTCACTTTTGAGACTAGCTACAAATTCTATTTGTTCGGGAAATTTTTCAGTACAACTTAAAATTCAATCATTTGGTTGATGATGTGTTTCAAACTTTATACAGGTACCACTCACTGCATCAAACCCAAATTTGGACCAACTACTCACCTTTCATGCCATTCTACGATTATGCCTATGGTAACACAGATAGATCTTCTAACTCATTGTATGAAAATTCATTTCTCAGAAAGGAGAAATCACCTGATGTGGTGCATCTGACTTATCTCACAACATCAAAATCTATATATCATCTTCATCTAGGATTCACATACTTAGCTTTTGAACCTTAGAAATCTCAGTGATTCTTGTGGCTAATGTGGCTTGTCACACTTTGGCCAATAGTGGTCACTTGGATTTATTGGCTCACATTTATTGTTGAGGGAAATGTTTTCAAACACCTAAAACTGCAAACATGGGCTATTCCCCAATATAACATTCAAGTAAAGATTATATGGATTGCTTTCAATGTGTTTTAACATAGAAATTAAGTTTTTCTGACGCTAGTTTCATATCCTTCCAGTACAACATGCAATGGCAGAGAGAATCCATAAATATTATGATTGAGGATAGTACACTGGAAGCTGAGGACAAGGGCATTAAGGTGTTGAGCCTAGGTCTATTGAATCAAGTTAAGTAAGAGCTCCAATTAGATATTTAATCAATTATTATAATTATAAGAACTTGATAAAACTGGCTTATAACATACGGAATGTGAAGGATGACTTAAATGAGTTTGTAGATGGCACCTTTGAACTGCTCTCTTGTTGTTGTGATTAGTGGTTGTTTGGTACAATACAATTCCTTCTTAAGGATTTTAAGCATTAGCCTGTCAAGAAAAATTGAAGCCAAAGAGATTATTACCAAAAGAAAAAGTGCAGAGCAGTACAAGGACAAAGTAATGATGAAAAAAATTAAGCTTTCTAGTGAGCTTTGGACAAAGTCCATCTCAGCAGAAAAACTTGTTAAAATGACATATGACTACCATATCAGACAGAGACTAGCATAGCCTACATTTGCTGCAAAAATATTGTTGTTTTGTGGTGATTTTCAGCTAACACTTTCGCCTACAAAACTATGAATCTAAAAATATAAAATTGTGAGATTCCCACATGGAGCTCAGATTTTATCAAGAGTATAGTCACAAAAATGAAAATCCCTATCACATCCACATAACTACTAATATCGTTTGTAAAATAAGGGTGGCAAAACTAAAGTTTAATATACCTTAGGCAAATTCATTATTAACTTAAATTATAGAGCAATTTCCCAACTAATAGGTAAACTCACAAAATCAGAGGCAAATTCCCTTGGCAGACAAAATTGAATCAGCAGATCCGAGCAAGCAGATTCCAATTACAGGCAAATTCTGGGAAACATAAATCATACAATCTGAATTGAGTCACTTATTTTCAGCAAGCAAATATTAATATGATATATTAATTAAAAAATAAATATTAAGAACAAGTATTAAATAATAATGACCTTCTTTTATCATTAGTGATACTTTTAAATGATGATAATTTTTATTTTATCACAATTATGATAATAATATAATCATATGTGTAAGAACTAAAATTTAAAATTATTACTACTAACAATTAGCATACATGCCATTGTAACTTGTTACAAAATTTTCATATATATTATCATTATTATAAATATAACACTAATGATCAATAGTGATAACTAAGCTAGATACAAGTTTTGAATAATTCTTTTGCTAAATACTTAATGTATATAATTAATAATAATTTTGGTATTACTATTTAATATATGTTATTAATTTTATTTATAATCATTCCCGTCTTGGAAAATTTAGTGAGAGCTAAATGACAAGTTGGAGATATACACAGATACTTTGAATTTAAGCAAGTGTCTTTATATATATGATGCATATATCTATATAGTTGACTAAGTCAAGTCAAACCTAGAACAATTGCAATCCATAGAATTAATAGCAATATCCATTCATATTTCAATCAAGAACCTGTTTCTTTCATCATGATCAGAAACCCACATCATTCTGCCATTAAAACCCAGAAACAAAATGCAACGAACTTCTAAACCCAAAAACAGAATCCAAGTGAAATAATTTCAGCATCAAATTCCTTCACAAATTTTTAGCGAAAACAAAATTCAAATCAAAAGTCTGCTCAATATAGATGCAAAACCAATCTCTCAATAGAAATTCAAAAACAGCTGATTGTTATCATGCTGAAATCCCATTCCCTCAACAGAAATCCCTCATCGTGCTGATTGTTATCAAACCATCAACAAAAATTCAAAACAGAAAATTCCAAGCAAATTTGATCAATTTCAACATATCAAATCTTACAAAACATCCAAAATCAAAACCAAAATTCCAACTACATTCCCAACTTTCATCTGCCAAAATCACTATTCCCAAGCAACACTTTCAGGACCAAGGTGCGAAAAGTTAAAACCCAAAATGATAATTCCCACAAAGCATAAATTATCAAATCAAAAACCACACCCACAAACAACAGTACCATATGAAACAAAAACTAAAATTCTGCAAAAAGATAAAAATCTCCAACCAAAATGTAGTGTGAAAGTACTAATACCATTAATAGCATTTCATATTAATGTTCCCAACTCACATCAAAAAGATCCCCAGAGCAGTTTCCTCATTAAAAATATTGTAATTAAAACACATTAAATAACAAAACTTTGTGAGATTGAAAATTAAATTCCAAGCTTAACCTTCAACTCAATCTTAAGGAATTTCCACGTCTCTATCGGTGATCCCATGCTGCAAACCTTTGGGATCCTTGCTATCCATGGTGCACCCAGCAGAATAATCAGTACTAAATTATCACAAAACCTTTAAATATTAATCCATACACAAGAACCCTAATATTCTCACCTTCAACGTTTGTATTTCTACAAGCGAATAGAGAACATCCACAATCTTCGAATAATAACAATAATCTTCAAAGAGAATGTATGAAGTTTGTGGCTATGTAGTTTTGGGAGTGTGGGTGGTTTATATAGAATATATAATTTCCTATGGGTGTTGTATGTGTGAAAGAGCAGAAGGAAACTGATCGAAGATAGGAGAAGAGAGAAGACTCCAAATCGGGCTAGGGACTTGGGTTACATATGGGAAGTGTGGGAAAAGATTGATTGAGGCGCCAAAAGATTTGTTTTCCTTTTTTATTAATAACATATGCCAAAGGATTTCTAAACTATCAATAATATTTTTTCTTTTTTTATTAATAATGTATGTCAATTATGTAAACTTATAATTTATTTTAAAAATTCACGCCAAATTTTCTTTCTTTTTTTTGTGTTAATATATGTCAATTTGACAAAAATCTTTTTTTGAAATATGAACCAAATTTTTGTCCTACTTTTTTGTTAATATATGTTATTAGGTGACCTTTAAAAGTGTCACAAAAATAAAAATATAAATACTAAATATAAATAAAAAGAGTGTAAACTCATTTTTGAGCAAGTGTCACAATAAAAATATAGATATCAACTAACCAATTCAATGGGGTATATCAAGCTACAGAGGAAACAATGAGAAGATACTTGGAGCAAGTAAGGGGTCTTGCGGAGTAGATAGAAAATTTCTAGATGGTACAGATACTGAAAGCGGAAAATGAAAGGGCTGACTCTTTATCTAAGTTTGATAACATGATTAATGGGCATAGAATAAAAAAGGTGATGATAATTACATCAGAAGAACCCACTATCGGTGAGCAAAAGACTCTTGGAAAAGAGGTCATGGTCGCTAGTTTGACAAACCTAAAGTGGACAATTAGAAGAAAGAAATCATATCCGATCTCCCGATGGACCCAGGAGCAATAAGGAAAGTGCAGAGGCAAGCACCAAGGTTCACAATATGGAAAGGGGAGTTGTATAAGAGATCAATTAGTGGATCACTTTTGAGGTATTTAGATGCAAACCAGGTGGAATAAGTCCTACAGGAGATACATGAGGGTAGTTGTGGAAATCACTCAGGAGGTCATGCGCTTGCTCAGAAAGTTATCAAGCAAGGGTATTTCTAGCCAACATTATGAAGGACGCAACTGAGTTCGCCAAAACGTGTCAAGAATGCCAATTGTGTCCTAATTTGATTCATAAACCCAGAGCTAAGATGAATTCAATAAAGATTTCCTACCTTTTTAACATGTGAGGGATGGACATTGTGGGACCCTTTTCCACCAGGAAAGGGTCAGAAAAAGTATGCTATTGTCACCGTAGAATATTTCCGCAAATAGAAAAATGCAAAAGTGGTGGTGAAGACATCAGAACTTGAGGTTATGAATTTCCTCTGGAAGAATATAGTATGTCATTTTTGGATTCCTCGGATCCTCATTTCAAAAAATGGCACCTAGTTCCAAGGAAAAAAGATACTAAAATGGTGCAAAGAAATGAAAATATAGTAGAATTTTGCATATGTCGAGTATCCCCAGTCTAATGGTCAAACTAAGAAAACTAACAAAACACTTTTGGATAACTTGCAGAAGAGAATAGTTGGTGCAAAAAGTGCAAGGGTAGATAAACTTCTAAGAGTATTATGGGCTTATAGAATGACCTTGAGGGTTTCAATTAGAGAGACACCTTTCCATTTAGTTCATGGGGCTAAAGAAGTGATCTCGCTAATATTGGAATGGAGACCTTTAGAGTTCAAGAGTTCAACCAACAAAATAATGCCGAGGAACGAGTTTTTGATCTAGATGTTATTAAGAAAGTAAGGGATGCTACAACATGACAAATGCTTTTGCCAAAAAGATAAATGGAAAAGAATTACAATAAAAAAAAAAAAGTAAAGGCTAGAAGCTTAGAGGTTGGTAATTTAGTACTGAAGAGAGTTGAAGTTTCAAAACATGTTAAGAAGTTAGACCCAAACTAAGAAGGGAAGTTTAAGGTCGTGAAAATGGAAAAAAATGGAGCTTACAAATTTCAGACGTTATAGAGGAAAGGCCTCCCATGACCATACGGAATATAAGACCTCAAGAGGTTCTATGCATAAAGGCATCCTGGTTTTGAGTTTTTATAATTGTTTCATTGTGCTTTCTGGCATGTACCTTCTAAGATAACATAAGTTACTACCATTTCTTTTGCTTATCTCATTATCAGTCCATTTGCAGATAGGTAGGTTGCAATAAACAGGTTGAATACACATATAAGACTAAAAATGGTCAAGTACAAGCCAAATTTATTAGACCTATGAAAGGTCAGGTACAAGTTAAAAGAACCAAAGGAGTGATTGAGAAATGAGGTCTGAGAAAGGCCACGAGAAACACAAATTCAAAGGTCCGACCAAGGATCTAGCAACAAATATACCCTAGACCTAGCTGCAACCTCTAAAGAGCATAACAAGCTCAAAGGTAAAAAAGTTACATCAAGAAGTAAGTTCATTGAAGTTAAAATGTCTAAGAACAACTAGAGAGCACAATCTGGAAAAGGCCACACATATTAAAATAAATGAAGTAAAGACCTATGAAAAGTCAAAAAATGGTGAATGAACAAAGTAAAGGAAATGCATTTATAGAAGGAAGTCCAAAAAGGACCACAAAGTGTAGGTTTTTAGATTTATGACCAACTTACAAGGCTAATGATAGGTTGTAACATATGCAAAATATACATAAAAAAGCAATCAAATGTACCATTTGATCAGTTTACAATGAAGCTTAGTCTAGATACTGATCAAGATATACAATTAAATGTACAATGTCTAGACACTATCTAATGAGGTTGAAAGTCGAATTTAGTGAATAGGGGTTGTGTTTAGGCTCATTCGACTAGGGAGGTCAAATGATCCAACAATAATATTTCTTGAGATTTGAGATCTGTAACAAACAGAAAATGTCAAACTAGCCGAGGTGCCCCCGACAAAGGCACTTTAACACTTAAGTTAGTTCTGATCGAAATAAGATAATTGAACAGAAGAGTAGAAGCGTGTAGTATATATGAAATTATCGAGAGTGTGGCTGATAGTGAGGTATTTATAGCTTTCTCCTGGAGCATGATATGTCTCACATGCCTCTATCAAATGTAGAGGGCTCATGTCCTTACTTGAGGGTTATTGGTCATATCCCATCCTAGTACTATTTTAGGTAGCATCATCTCCTAATTTTTAGGATGAATAGTACTCTAGGGGTACGCCTCCCAACTAGAGTTGGTGACAAAGACTGTACCAAGTAACACGTATCATTAATACAGAGACATACTACTTGTTAGAGTATTAAATACAGCAAGCATATGAGTTGGTGCTAGAGTGAGCACTTTGATCAACAACTGTCGAACAAACAAGGCAATCGACCAAAGAGATAGTTGAATAGAGCAAGTAGCTTGAAGCCTCCTGCTAAGTGCAATCGAGAACAATTCCTTCGACCAGGCAGTTGTGGTCAAGTGATCCGACCCAGCTGGGTCTAAAAGCAACATTGAGCTATGCATGTTAAGTGGGCCTAGGGGCTCTCTCTGAGGTCGATAGTTTGTTGGGTTTGGCCTATTGGGCTATCCCATATCATGAATCCCTCACACTCGTAGTTTTGATCGAGTTTGTCAATGAGAAAGAGTAAGGAGTAGATAACTAAGCGACGGTTACAATAGTTTTTAGACAGTTATAAGTATTCGACCAGGGTTTTTGAATTCTCGACCAAGGTTTCTAATGATTTTGCGCATTTAATATGCTAGTTACATCACAAAATACGAAGTGCCTAGGGGCAACAGTGCAATTATTACTGTCGCTTGGGTTTCCACATCCGAATGCCTATAAATATATGGGGTAGAGACACCCATTTTTCACTTTTGCTGAAATATATTTTGGTTGAGTTCTTGCTTTCAAAGTTCTCTAACTCCTTTATGCAGTTTAAAGTTTTCAAGCTTCCTACTATAAGTTCTTCTGCAAGCTTGTACTTCTTTATTTTTCTTTGCAAAGATGTCCAGTGCGTCAAATAATAAGAATACTAGGTTATAGAGCATACAGTTCAGGGGAAAACTATGGTTGAAAATGTGTCTGAGAGCACGCATGAGAATTGTTGTGATAGTTCATTGAGCAATAACTCAACCTTGAGTAGCTCAAACACAGAAATGGCTACCTCAAAGGCTGAGGCTAGCTCGAGTGAGGTACCTGCATTGTGTGGTCGATTATTTACACCATACTACTATAGTGAAATAATCTCCAAAATCTCCCTCGTTGACTTAGTTCGAATTAAGGAGATGTACCACATTCCTGATGAGTACGAACTTTTGGTGCTTGGGCATCGAGGTAAGATGTATCGACCTCTAAGGGAATGCATAATAGTGTTTGAAGAGGGATTTAGGTACGGCCTTAGGTTTTCCTTAGCACCAACCATAGTCGATCTACTGGTGGGCTTTGAGGTCTGTACAACCTAGCTCCTCTCCAACTATTTCGCCATGATATATAGTTTTACTGTGTTAATGTACCTGTTTGGTCAGCCAGCCTCCTTTGCCAACCTTTTAAATTTATTCCATTTGCCAATGTCCCAAAAAGTTGGGTAGTACAGAAGAGTTTAGCTTCTATTATCTGACGGCGCCCGCATTGAAAGTGTTTGGTAGCCCCTTCTTCCTCGTATGACCAGGAGTGGAAAAATACTTTTTTTTTATGTTTAAGGGCTTGGAGAGTTTAATATTCCATCAGAGTAGTGGAGGGGGTATGTGAAAATACCAGGGAACCAAACGCCCAGCTGACCTAACACTTTTGTTCGGGACTTAGTTGATTTTAGGTAGATGGAGGCCTCAGTCTTAATCAAGGAAAGATATCTTGTGCTAGATGGTCTGTCACCAGTTGTGCTCAAATTGCCCATGGACGATCGGCTAGGTAGTAATTTTTATTAATTGTGATAACTGTAAATTTCTCTTTCTACTCGATTCTAATGGTTTTTAGTTATACTCTGTTGATAGATCGAGAAGAGGTAATGGCCCGTAGCCAAGTGAAAGTTGCAGTAAGAGCACAAAGAAATGAAAAGCACCATCAAGCAACTGCTCAATGAGAGGCCTCCACTGCTGAACCTGCCCCACAATCCGCTTGACTACTACCCCTATAGTACCACAAATCAAATAGGCACCCCAGCTTCAACCCGCTTGACAAGAGGAGTGTGTTTAAAGTAGCCCCACAGGTCAGGACAAAAGACAGATGACCAAGCAGAGAGCTTTAGTGCCCAAGAAGATAGCGGGCAATAAGGGAAAACAAAAGGCGGTGACGGGCTACAACTTATTTGGCAAGTGTAGTGATAAGGTGCTATTTTAACTTTCTCAGCTAGAATCACCCCGCTTTAGACCTAACCCTACCATAGAGGTAATTAATTTGACCTCCATCATACAATTGGCGATGATGGGTGGTGACGCCCTCAGGTGGATGGTAATCAGGCTTTTCTCCACGAACCAACAGAAACTTATAAACCTGAGTTAGGTTGGCGTCCTTAGGGCTTTGGCCTACTATAGTAACATGGTAAATGTGAGATCAACTATTTCTTGTCAAATTCTTGTTCCAAAAAGTTGCATTGTTTACTGATACTCTATATTTCAGGTGAGCCAGCTAGGGTATAACTTTTACCGCCAGTTGAAGCTAGCTTAAGCAAATTATGAAGAGCTGTAAGAGAGAAGGGATGTAAAGATCCTCAAGGTCTAGCTCAAGTCCTCCCAGCTTCGAGTGGACGAGTTGACAAAGAAGGTGGCTGACCTCCGGAGCAACTCAATACGGGGTACCAGCAGTTGCTGTAGGCAGTTGAGGAGATAAGTCAAATGGACTCTATGCTGAAGAAGGTTCACTTAGATATGCAGGCGAGCTATTTCTCTAGTTGATTGGTTGGTCATGCATATGCGCTCGAAGAAGCTTGGGAGGCCTTGACTCAACAGCTCCTCACAATGCAATAGGAGACAATGGAATAATTCATGCTGAGCTCAACCTTCAAAACGTGAGTGCAATTATGTCCATCGATGATGCTTGTGAAGCATTCCATAAGACTATAAAGCAGATCGAGTGTTTGGACTACACGTTTTGGGCTAAGGATATAAACGAAATAAGCTTTGCTCTAGATGAAAAGATACAGCCTTATCCAGAGTTCGAGGAGGGCAAGGCTAATGGGGTCGGGGAAACACCATGACAAATGCCGGTGTTGAGCCAATGACCGAAGCCCAATAGAAACAGGGTAAGGTTGAGGCTAGGCTAGCTGAGTTGGCGAGTGAATTTACCTTTGCTGAGGACCTTATCATCCCGCTGAGAGAGAAACAGGTCAACATCACACAATACATGCTACGCTCAACTAACTTCCTAGACAATGTCATGGGGCCTTCACGACCAGCTCAGGCCATTCAACCATTGTTAGAGCCTAATTAGGACTAGTTGGAAGGTGGCTAAGTTAGGTCTAGCCAGACTTAATCTCCAAATTCTCTACTGCTTTTTGTTGTTTTCTTCTATTTTATTTTTGTAATAGAATGGTATGTTGTAATGATCATCCCAATCAATGAAAGATCTTTTTCCACATCTCTATTGTCGAATGAAATTATTTTCACATGTTTTTGTCGAATGCAACTTTATTGTCGCAATTATCTGGGTGAATAGTTGATGACCATGTTCGTTTACTAAGAAAATTTAACTTTATCGTCAATTTTGATTAGTGTTGAGAGATATGCACGGTCTTTTTGAAATGCACTTAATACTTTATTTTCACAACTTCATGGTTGATTTTTATTATCTTATTGTCGACTTATTGATCAACTACTAGGTTGATTATATAGTTTGAGCTAAAAAGCCTTAAGTTGGTAACATGTAGCTGCTTTAAGCCGACTGCATGATCGATTTAGAACTTTGATTTGGCAGCATGAAGCTGCCTTTATGTCAACTGTGGGGTTGACATAAGACTTGAGTGGCAATGTGAAGCTGTTTGTTCATCAACTACGAGGTCAACTTGAAAGTTGAGTGGCAGCATGAAACTACTTGTTCGTCGACTACAAAATCAACTTGAAACTTGAGTGGCAGCATGAAGTTTCTTATTTGTCGACTATGGGGTCGACTTGAAACTTGGGTAGTGCAAGATAGATTCAATTGTGACAATGCAAACAAATGGTAGCAGCGTTTTTGGAACTTTATTCATATCAAAGAATATGATAATGATTATAATATAATTTCATATGTGGAATTTCTTTAGGTTGATGGTGTTCCACTAGTGAAGGAGCCTATCCACATCCCAATTAGTAAGTCGGTAAGCGTTATGCTTTGATACCTTCACAACAGTATAGGGTCCCTCCCATTTTAGGTCAAGTTTACCAACATTTTTAGACACTTTCATCTTTTTGAGCGTGAGGTCTCCAACTTTAAAATGGTGCAACTTGACCCCTTTGTTCTAGCTTTCCGCTATCTTCGACCTGTAGTGCTACATAGTGTCATAAGCTTTCTGCCTTTGTTCATCGATAATCTTGAGGTCAAGCTTCCTTTCTAATGTGTTTCTAAGTAGGTGGAAGTGAATAACTCGAGCTATATGTTGTATTAGTTCTGAGGGTATGACTGTCTCGGACTCGTAGACCAGACTGTAAGAGCTATGACCTATGGTTGTACGAGGGGTTATCTTGTACACCCATAATACTCTTGGGAGGTTGTTTGCCCAACTTGACCAAATATCTTGTATCCTAGCTTTCAAATGATCGAAAATCATTTTGTTTGTCACTTCTATCTAGCTGTTCAACTATAGATTACCTACTTAAGTAAAGTGCTAGGCGATTCCCAAGGCTTCGCACCAGATCCTAGTACTTCTGCTTTGCAACTGAGTCCCATTGTTTGAAATGAGTATTTTAAGTAGGCCAAAATGACAGATGATGTTTTTTAGATGAAACTTTTAATGGTCGAGTTGATTATCTTTAGTACGACCTCGACCTCAACCCACTTGGTAAAATACTCAATCGCTACAATTATAAACTTTTGTTGACCTATCAACTTTGGTAAGGAGCCCACAATATCGATCCCCTACTAATTGAATGGCCAAGAAATTTGAGCATTAACCATGGGCGTGACAAAGTCGATGTGGTAGGTTCAAATGAACTTGGCATGACGCACATTTTTTAGCAAAATCCACATAGTTTTTTAATAATGTTAGCCAAAAGTATCCAAACCTGATTATTTTATGTGCAAAGGATCTTCTCGCAGAATAGTTCCCACACATGCCTGCGTGGATATCCTACAATACTTCAAGAGCCTGGTTGAGATCTAAGTACTTCAGAGGTGGTCCAGAGATCGACCTCTTATACAATTGGTCATGCTTGTCTAATGCGAACTTAGTAGCTTGTCCTCGAAGGCTTCAAGCTTCATTTTTATCCTTGAGAACTATGCCATAACTCATGTAGAGTTTTATCGAGTCCTGCCATGAAGGAACTATCTCCTCAATACTCCCTATTAGGTTCTCCTCGAGTAGGCCGATCGATAGCCTATCGGCGATCAAAAATATTATTGTCCTGTATCTTATGTCTCTGGTCGAGCTAGAAAATTTGGATAGGACATCCGCATGTTCATTTTTAAACTGAGGTATCTGACTGAGGGTGAACTTTTTGAATGATTGCTACAATTTTCTAACCTTTGCTAGGTACCGACTCATCATTGAATCCTTCGCGTCAAAATTTTCTTTAACTTGTTCCACTATCAACTAAGAGTCTGTGATCATAGCTAAGTGCTTGAAGCCTCGGTCAAGTGCCATCCTCATTCCAGCAAGGAGAGCCTCATACTCCGCCCCATTGTTAGTAACTACATGGTCGAGTTTTATTGTAAAATCATACTCCTCCATTGTTGGGGAATGGGGAGCTAATTCTGCTCCATCTCCAAATGTGATCAATGATCCATTGATATGAAAAGTCCAAACAAGAGGGGCTTTACAATTTTCTTTAGGCAATTCAACTCATTTGGTGATGAAGTCTGCCAAAACCTATATTTTAATGGCTATTTTGGGCTAAAAAGTGATGTCAAATTCTCTCAATTCAATGGCCCATTTGATTAACCTCCTAGATATGTCTGGCTTGGACAACACTTGCTTCAACAGTTGGTTGGTCAGCATTATCATGGCATGAGGTTGGAAATATGGATGCAACTTTCGAGCCATGATGACCAATGCCAAGGCAAATTTCTCAATCTCTAAGTAATTATGCTCCAATTCTTGGAGTGACTTACTGCAATGCAGACTGGTCAATGGCTTCCATCTCTGGTCGAGATTAGGACCAAGCTAATCGACGCCTCCATAACTACCAAATATATCTAAAGTTCTTTACCAAGTTTAGGTTTTGCAAGCATTGGGGGTGAGGACAAATACTGCTTTAAATCGACCAGCACTTGATCACATTGTTCATTCCATTAGAAACCCAATTTCTTAGCATTTTTGAGAATTTTGAAGAAAGGCAAGCTCTTGTCTACTAATCGTACAATGAATCTCCCAAGAGCGATAATCCTTTCGACCAGTCGCTATATATCTTTGACTATTAAAGGAAGAGCGATGTTGAAAATAGCCTAAATCTTCTATGGATTAGCCTTAATACCTTGTTGACTGATCATATAACCTAGAAATTTACCTCATCGAACCCTTAACATACATTTGTTTGGATTCAACTTTAGACTAAATGCTCTCAATATTGCAAAAGTATGATTCATGTTGAGCAAATGGTCTTAAACCTTTTCTATCTTCACAATCATATCGTCGACGTACACCTCCATTGACTAGCCTATTTCATTCTTGAACATAAAGTTGACTAGCCTTTGATAGTTTGCTCCAGTATTTTTCAATTCAAAAGGCATAACCAAAAAGCAATAAACCCCATTGGGAATAACCAAAGAAATTTTATCTCTATCCTCAAGGGTCGTGAATATTTGATGATAGTCATGGAATGCATCCATCATACTCAATAATTCACAACTAGCGGTGGAGTCTACTAATAAATCTATTCGAGATAGGAGGTAAGGATCGTTAAGGTAAGCTTTATTCAAATTTTTGAAATACTTAGACATACATCATTGTCCCTCATTCTTTGGGATAAGTACAATATTACAAAGCCAAGATAGATATTGAATTTCTACAATGTAACCTACATCTAAGAGTTTTCAGACTTCCTCTTCAATAATCTAGGTCCTTTCGACATTAAATGTCCTCATCTTCTGCTTGATCAATTTGTATGAGGGGTCTATATTGAGGTGGTGTATGATCACACTGGGATTGATTCCCTAGTATCAGATGCTTTCCAAGTAAAGATGTCAATATTTTTCCATAAGAAATCTGCCATAAGACACTTCAACTAGGGGCACATGTCTATCCTAATTTGAGTTATCTTGTCAGGGTCCTCTTATTCTAGCTCAACAGTTATGAATTCCCCAATGGGCGCCAACCAAGCATCCTCTCATTTTTTTTTGTGAGCTTAGACCTCCTCAGGTTTGGCTATAGAGGCATTTCCTAAGGTCTTCAATTGTGGTCAAGTTTTTTAGTTGCTTGACTCGATCGAAATGTTGTAACACCTTCAAACTTTCTTGATGTTGCACAACAGTTCACCTGTGCTAGCCAGGATTGGGAATTTAATCTTCATGTGATAGGTCAAGACAATAGCATGGAAATCATTGAAAGCTGGTCGGCCAATTATGACATTGTAAGCGAATGGGGCATCAACCACTAGATAGTTTACCATCAAGGTCCTTCTTCAGGATACCTCCCTAAATGACATTGAGAGATTAATGGACCCTTTCGAGATGATTTCTGACCCTCTAAACCCAACTAGAGGGGTATGCACAAGTTCAAACTTCAGCTGCCCCAAGTTTATTCTTTTCATGTTGGAGAGAAAAATGATGTTGGCTGAGCTACCATTATCAACCAGAACCTTCCTCACTTTAAAGTTGGCAATCTCAATAGAGACTACTATAGGACAATCAATTTTGTGGTCGATATTCTTTCCTTCGAGGTAGGCCAAGTCACTTTCAATGAAAGAAATAGGCTATGCACTCATCGATAGATGGAATATTATTTCAATGGATAAGGCTTTGGTCAACTATAGCCTCCTCACTGATTTTGAGTTCCCTCCAGTGGGACCTCTCACGATCATATCAATTATTCCTCGGATGGGTGGACAATCTTCATAGGCGAGTTTCTTTCCTTTATCCTCCCTCCTTGGGCTGATCAACTTTTCTCTACGGAGAGTCCAATCAATTTTGCCCCCTTCAGCCTATATCTCCACGGCCACATACTTTTTGAAATGGCCCTATCTGATGAGCCTTTCAATTTTGTCTTGAAGATTGATGCATTTGTTTGTATCATGCCCCTTTTATTTATGAAAGTGGCAATACTTCTTCGATTTTTTCGTTGCTTCAATCTCCATTAGTTTCCTTAGTTTCTTGAGGACATTATCATGTTGAATGGCAAATAAGACCTCTATCTTCGGAATATTCAGTAGGGTGTAGTCGTGGAAGCGCTTTATTAGAGTCGATCTCTCTCTTTGTGTTTCTGGTCGTCTCTTTTTTTTTTCTTTTTATCGACCTTAGAGATTCCAAACTTTAGCTAGTTATCTTTTCTTGGGTCATATACCTCTCCACCAGGTTGAGCAATTCCTTCATTGACCTCGGGTACTCTCGCACTAAAGTATTAGCGCACTCCTTATGCATGTGTTCCAAGAACAATACATCGATTAGGAACTCATTCCTAGGGTTGTCTATCTTCAAGACCTTTGTGTTGAACCTTGTAAAAGTCATGAAAGGAATCCCCTTCATTCTGCTTGATAATGTGGAGGTGAGTGTGAAGGAGTTTCATCTTCCTCCGACTAGCGAACTGGTGCAAGAATTTATCACAAAATTAATCATAAGAGTGTATCAACAAGGGCTCCAGCTTAATGAATCAATCGAGCGCTATTCCTTGGAAAGTGTTCACCAGCATCTTAGTGTGGATGTAGTCATTATGCCTGTGCAACTGCATCATATGCTCGAATTGCGTCAAGTGCTCATTGGAGTTTGTTGAGCTATCATATCTTGGTAGTCCGATCGATACTTTGGCATCAATAGCAATGTGCTCGTCGATAATCTCCTGGATGAAAAGGGAACCTCTCTCTCAGTGAGACCTTTAGGGGCCCTCTAGGTTGGACACCTTATAAGTGTTTCTCCTCGAGATCTTATCGAGGCATCTGTTCAATTATTATACTTAGTGGGAGACTTCTTCCCACTCCTCTCAATCAACTTGGGTGGTGTTCTGATCAAAATATGGTCTCGCGCGCTCGGCCTTATTGCGCTACAAAGTTCGAATAGCTCAAGTCACATGATCTGTAGATTCTTCCATTTCTTTATGTTGATTGTGTCTGGAACGTTCGACCCTATTGTGCTGTGGGGATTGATTAGGTCGAATGTGGTGATCAATGGAGTTGATGATTTCCTCCCTTAGCTCCGATTGCCTGCTCTCTCCTTGGGGGTGTCTGGGGCTGGCATTTCATCTAGCTGGTGACCGTTTGGATTCCTAATGACCATGGCTTTCTGGAGAGGACCTCTTCTCTAGTGGAGGTGGTTGTGGAGTGGTACTGCTAGCTGGGGCTGACACGGTGATTTGTCTATTTAATACAGCAAAAAGTTGAGTAGAGATTTGGGCAAAGATCTGTTTACTTATCAACTGCATCAGTTGCGTCATGGTTAATGTTACAACTTACTCCTGCAGGACGCTGGGGCCTGGAGCATGTGGACCTTGCTAGGGCAGAGGGCGAGATGGAGATGCGGACCTACTGTTATCCTCCCTCTCAAATATAGCTCTTCTTGTGTTTACCATTTCTCAATTGCAATCTCAATGTTCTCACAGATAGTGCCAAAATGATGAGGTTGAAAGTCATATTTAGTGAATAGAATTGTATTTAGGCTAATTCGACCAGAGAGATTGAATGATCCAATAGTAATATTTTTTTAGGCTTGAGATCAGCAACAAACAACAAATGTTAAACTAGTCGAGGTGCCCCCAACAAAGGCACTCTGATACTGAAGTTTAGTTCTGGTAGAAATAAGGTAATCAAACAGAAGAGTAGAAGCGTGTAGTATATGTGGCATTACCTGGAGTGTGACTAGCAATAAGGTATTTATAACCTTCTCTTGGTGCATGATATGTCTCAGATACCCTATCAAATGTAGAGGGCTCTTGTCCTTACTTGAAGGTTATTGGTCATATCCCATCTTAGTTCTATTTCAGGTGGCATCATCTTCTAGTTTCTAGGATGAACACTACTTTAGGGGTATGCCTCTCTGCTAAAGTTGGTGGCAGTGACTATACCGAGTGGCACACACCATTAATGTGAAGGCATTCTACTTATCAGAGCATTAAATGCGGTAAAGATATGGTCAGCGCCGGAGTGAGCACTCTAGTCGATAACTGTTGAATAGACAATGTGGTCAACTAGAGAGATGGTTGAACAGAGCAACTGGCTTGAAGCCTCCTGCTAAGTGATGTCGAGAACAATCCCCTCGATCAGGCAATTGTGGTCGAGTAATCTGGCCCAACTGGGTTCAAAAGCGATGTTGAGTTGTGCATGTTAAGTGGGCTTGAAGCCCTCTTTGATGTCGATAGCTTGTTGGTTTGGACTTGTTAGGCTATCCTATATCAACTATATTACAACCTCAAACATCTTATAAGCTATTTTGAAGAGTTTAGAAGCTCATGCAAACAGCCATTTATTCAAACTAACAACATAACTAAGAAGAAATGAATATTTATTATTAATTACATATCCAATATTCAAATATAAGTCCTTATATGCTTGGGGTATTCTCTCTCTCTCTCCCCTAAATTTAATCTAACATGCAAGACCTAGTTAATAAAATTGACAGCAAATGGCGAAGCACGAAAAATAAGATAAAAAGTTATTTAATGTTAAATTTTTAGTACACATGTCTTTCTATTATATATTTTGTACTATATAAGGAAAAAACTTCCTGCGTAAAACCTTACTATCTGAATTTTATTTCTTAGTTTTTGAAATGTAAAATTACTAATTATATTTTTATAATCAATTTTTTTCTAATATTTTCTTTTCAATTGTTAACATAGCTAACCTATATAGCATATTGTTGACATTAGGTAATATTGATTGTATTAGTTTTAATTTTGAAAATCTTTTTGGTTGAATCAAAAGAAAAAAAATTAAGAAATAAAACCTTTCTTTATGGTGAAAAGAATTGATGTTAATATTATTTAGCGATAAATATTGGAATATTATTTAGTTATTAGCATAAAAAAAGAGAAACGTTATTTAGTGATTAGTATTAGAAAAGAAGTAGTTAGAATTTTGATAAGAAAAATAATTAAAAAATTTAAAAAAAAAAGTGGAGATTACTTTAGGAAAATTAAAATAACTGAATTTAAATTATCTTTTTGATTAATTATAATAAATCAATTAATTATTATAACTTTAAATAATAAGACCTTCAAATTAAAGATTTATACTTTTTCTTATGCTTATAAATAAATAAATAAAACATATATGAGACTTCTAAACCATTGGCCTTATGACTTTGATAGGCCTTTTTTTTTTTTTTTTATTCAAGAAAATAGACTTTATATATTTCTTTATAAGGTTTAAATGAAAATATATATATATATATATATATATATAGGAGGCCTTCAGAATATGAAAGACTTGCAATTAAGATAGCTACCTTTCTCGATTAAAGATAGAGCCTAACATGTAAATTATTATTATTATTTAATAAATAGTTGATGATGAAATTGAAACAAAAAATGTTGAATCAAGGGACAAGGGTGAGAAATATGGTCTTTTATTTTTCATTTTCTTAACTTCCTATCACTGAAGACCGGTGCTGGAAGCTCAGGATCCACGCACAGAAATAGGCCTGGAAGCATCAATATTGAATTCATGGGATACGATTGCACTGACATTGTTATTCAACTCTTATAATTAATGAGCATGGGAAGGGAATGTATGATATATGTATTATTAAAGCCAATGATAATCATACTTGTTTTCTAGTAAATCAAGTATCACTAAAGCAAAAACTCATAATTATAAACAAATCTTTCTACAAACTAATAATCACTCTTGCTACTGAGGTAACTATTCACATGAAACAAAGTAGAGTATTATTATTAATCATAAACAAAGGAATAAAATGTTACATTAGAAACCATTAATTACAGCATTATTAATTAATAATATCTTAATTAAAATTCACAAAATTAAACTACAAGAGGTACATAATTAATTAAAGTATACTGAATATATCTCTCCAGGTGCAAACGACATATCAGATAGCACTCAAGATTTCATCCCGAGAAGGATTGGATTAATCTTTATTCAATTAAGGGGATTATAGGGTGTGGGAATGGCGATCAAATTTTCTTTCCTTCCAACAGCAATTCCTTCTGCATCAGTCGTATCCAAATCACTTGCTTTCATCCCAATTGGAAGAGCCCAATCAAAGTGATAGAGAAGTTGAGCCAAAGGAAGCTCCACATTAGCCAACCCGAATGTCATCCCGGGGCAAATCCTCCTCCTGATCCGAATGGCAGATAATGGTAATTGGCTCCCAGGTGCTCAATGGAATTATCCTCAAACCTTTCGGGCTTGAAGTTTTCGGGCTCTGGCCAATAGTTGGGGTCCCTTCCCATAGCCCAAGCGTTCACCATAACTTTGGCCTTGAGAGGAATGTGGTAGCCCTCAACTTCACATTCTTCTCCACAGGCTCTTGGGAGTAAAGGGATTGGAGGGTGCATTCTCATAGTTTCTTTGATCACGAATTTTAGGTATTTCAACTCGCGCAGATCAGCCTCCTCGATGGTTTCGTTTCCTTTAAAAGCGTCTCTCACCTCTGCTTGTGCCTTTGCCTGAACTTGAGGGTTTTTCATTAGTTCAGCCATGGCCCAATCCACAGTTGTTGAAGAAGTCTCTGTTCCAGCTGCAAACATGTCCTGAAAGAAACAAAGAAACTATAACTCGATTTTTAATGAAGTATACATGAAATGAAGTTTTTGTGCCAAAATAAGAATGCTTACAAAGAGGACTGCTTTGATGTTGTTGTTAGCTATTGGAAACTCAAATTCTCCACTTTTCTGCTATCTCAGCAGAACATTAGCCAAATCTTCACTTCCCATTTCCCCATGGCCCTTTTTGGTTGTTTCCAAGTTGTCAGCTTTGTGCTCATCTATCAGCCTCAAGAGTTTGTATTTGTTCCAGTTAATGATGTTAAGAATCCTTAACGAAGGGAACAAATCAGCCATGTCAAAGCCACCAGCCAAGACAACTGCTTGCTTCAGCAAGCTGGTCAATGTCTCCCTATCCTTCAACACTTTCCCAAATGCAGCTCGGCAAGTGATGGCACTCATGAACAAGAACGTCTTCTCCATCAAGTTGATGGGCTTCAAAGAGTTGGACTGAATGGATTCAATGAGACGAGAGGCCTCATCCTTCCTCATATAGTCAAATGAGCACACGTTTTTAACGCTCAACAGCTCCAAAATGCACTTAAAGAAGACAAGAAACAAAAATTTGGATCTTTCTTTCTGTTCCATCAGTTTATCCTTCTGGCAGTTTTAACTTACACATTATCGGGGCATATCTGCATGCGGTCTTAGCCAACATCTATAAAAAACCAATTGGGAAGCTTTTTCCAATTAAATTTTATTCTGAATTTTCTCACCGTTGCAGGTCTAGAGAACTAATTGTTGCAGCAAATCTCTATGCAACCTTTCTGGCCGCTCTACCATATGAAAACATGATCAAAAGTTAAGGCGAACAATACGAGGAATTGTGCGGATTGAATTGCTTCAAGTAAAAAACTCTCATCAGTCCAGAAATTGAACATTTTGTGCGAATCTTCGGATATTATGGTTCCTGCGGTGTAGTTGGATCAAAGTGGTGAAATATGGAGCTGGTGCACACGCCGTCTTAAAACGCCACCAGATATGGAACTAAACGTGTAAGTTACGGAGTTCCAAAGCGACAAGCATCAATGCATACCAGTAATTGGAAGGAAATTGCTATGGACCATCTGTGTGATCGATGAAATTGGCACAAAATCTTCACGTGGAAAAAAAATACACAAATAATTCTTTTTAATTTTAAAAATCATGCAACAAACGCCCTTAAAAATATTGGTGTAATTCACACGTGAATACGTGCAATTGTATGTGGATTTTTGTGTATAAAAAAATAATTGTACCGTTATTAGTCAAAATTTTTTTAAGATATCAACAGTTCATATTAAATTGTATTATATTTTTTTTGAAAAAAATATAAATCCTAATTATTATATATAAAATATAATACATATTATAATATATATAATTTAATATATATAATTAATATTTACAACCCCCCACGCCCCACAAAAAAAATGAAAAAGAAAAAGAAAAACCAACATCCCCCACCTCACACCAAATATTAAAAAATATAGATCCTAATTATTATATATAAAATATAATACATATTATAATATATATATATATAATTAATATTTACAACGCCCCATGCCCCACAAGAAAAACAAAAAAGAAAAAGAAAAACCAACATCCCCCACCTCACACTATCGGCTGCTATGGCTCCCAGGAGCCTAGCTGATGGCCATGGCAAGTAGATGGAAATAGGTCATGCTACTTATTAAAGGCCTATGGCTAATCTATTTATGACCTATCTAGTTTTAATTTATTTAATAAAAAAGTCATGTCAAGATTTAAAAATTAGCTTTTTTAACTAAATGGGTTGTGTTTAAACTCTTTTAAAAGCTCACAAAGCTTAATAGGCTAGCCCATTTATCCTTTTTTTATACAAAAAATAATATTAATAATATAATATTAAATAATTAAGTCAAATTTTTTAATAACAAAATATGTTAACTAACAATAATTTTTATTTTATAATAATTATTATAATATAAGTTTAATACTTACAATAAATTAATTGTATCTAAGTTATCATTACTATCTAAGTTATCATTACTATTACATACATATATTGACTAATATGGTAACAACATAAATATTGTTTCAAATCATTTATCAATTTATTATTATTATTATTATTATTATTATTATTATAAATTTATATAAATTTATCATTCATTGAGAATAGTAATAAAACATAATTATCTTATTACTAATTTTTAATAGTAAAGACTTCTATAAAGCTCTTAATATTTTTTAATATTATTTTTTGTTGAAATAATATTATTTTAGACTTAAATTTGAATTTTCATAATTATGCATATGTTATTTATAATTTCAATTGTTCTATAGTTACAACTTACAAGTTTGAGCATGTACTATCACTATTTTATTTTTGCATGTCATACACTATAAATGTCATTAGCTTAGTGCCACTAAATACTTTATGACATTTTTCTTCAAACAACACTATAACTACATATTAGTGGCATTTTTCTAAAAAAAATTAGTGGCACTAGCTAAATGCCTTTGAAATATATTTATTTTAGCATTTTTAATCAAATGTCACTATTTTGTTTGTTATTTAATAATCAAATGCCACATAATATTAAATTATAGTGGCATTTTTTATAACCATCACCATAATACCTTTTCGTGTCATTATATTATAAAATATCACCATGTTAGTGCCACTAAATGTGAATTTTCTTGTAGTGACATTAAAATTTTTAATTTATTTAATTGAAACTTTAGAAAAAAATAGGCTTTTAGGTAGGCTTTCAAGACTTTAAAAATTATTAAAGTCTATCATAAATAATAGGCTAGGCTAAGATTTGTCATTTGTATGATAGGCCTAGCCTATTTAAGCCAAAACCTAGCCTGGCCTAGGCTATTTCCATGCCTAATGGCAACCAACCCCATGTTGGAAAAAAGAAAAAGAAAAAAAGTTGGTGACCAACACAGTTGCCAAGTAGCTGGCTTCAATAGTCAAATTGCTGCCGATTATACCAAAAAAAAAGGAAAAAAAAATATTGGTGAGCAACACAACCACTAGGCTTGACTACCATGGCCATATTGGCCATGGCGGCCAGTGGTCAGATCTGGCCAAATTGTCTAACCATCATGGCAACTAGTTAGGATTTAGGGATAGCACTGGGGTAAGGGGGTGCTTGGGAGGGTAATATATGTATGTTATATATAATTTAGGGATAATTATAATTTTAGTTCTTAAACACAACAATTTATTCATTTTTAGTCTCTAAACAATTTCAAGTTACACTTTTGTCCTCCAATTGATAATTTTTTAACAATTTTTGTCCTTGTCGTTAGTTCAGGCATCAAAACTAATAGAACTTGGTCACGTGCTATGCACATGATCGGGAAAATTGTAATTTTGGTTATTGAACATAATCACTTATTTGCTTCCTATCCCTAAATAATTTCAGGTTACATTTTTAGTTCTCAAACTGTCATTTTTTAACGAATTTCATCTTTGCCATTACTTGTATCGTTAAGGCTAATAGAAAGTGGCCATGTGACATCCACATGACCACTCTTGCAGGAAAAACAACAGATTTCTTAGGATTCTTTCAACTTTACTTGTTTACATCTTTGCCATCTTTCGATACCTTATTATAAATTGCCAACATTTGTTTGGAGATTGAAAGACTTGAAATATTGAGACTGACTAGTAAGTTATTGTAGAAAAAGATTAATTTAAGGATAATTGAAAAAGAGAGTAATAAAGAGAATGCTATGAGCTGATAATAAGTTGAAAACCAGCTCTTGCAAATGAGTACAGAAATAACTTTTATGCAAACAGACAAAAAAGATGGATAAGAGAGAGACTATGTATGTTGAAGATTTGTCTCTCTGGTAGAAATGAAGAATCAAAGATCAAAATTCCAAGCTTGGGCAAAAATATAGGGTCAATTTTGTTTGAAATTGGGAAATAAATGAAGTTACCCACCAATTTGAAGTTTTTTTCATGTAAGAGTGGTCATCTGCGTGTCACCTAACCACTTTCTGTTAGCTTTAACAGCACAAATAATGGCAAAGATGGAATTCGTTAAAAAAATGGCAGTTTGAGGACCAAAAATATAACTCAAAATTATTTAGGGATGAAAATCAAATAAATAACTATGTTCAAGGACCAATATTATAATTTTCCTAATCATGTGCATAGTGCGTGATCAAGTTCCGTTAGTTTTGACGCCTAAAGTAACAACAAAAACAAAAATTATTAAAAATTATCAATTTGAGAATAAAAGTGTAACGCAAGATTGTTTAGAGACTAAAAGCAAATAAGTGATTATATTGGAGGATCAAAATTATAATTTTCTCTTTGCATATATATATATATGTTATAGATAAGTTTATATATGTATATGTATATGTATATGTATATAAGTATAAATAAAAAATATTATTAATAATATATAAATTTGAAATGAATAAAATAAAATTATATATATTTTTTGTATAAATAAAAAATACATGTATATATTTATAAATATATATATATATATATATGTGTGTGTGTATATATTTTATATATAACTACAAATAAAACATTTATTGTATATTTATATATAATTTAAATATTATTTAGTTTTTATATGTATATATTTGTACATAATTTATAATAAAAAATATATTATATAAATATTGAATATTATTCAATTTGAAACATTAAAAAATATATGTATATATCTATAAATTTATATATATGTATAAATAAAAATATACATGTATATACTCATACATAAATTTATATATATATATATATATATTATATAAGTATAAATAAAATTATGTTATATATTTTTCTATAAATATTATTTTGGAATAGACAAAAATAATTAGAAAAAAGGTTAAAAATAATAAGTAAAATAAAATAAAAGTGATGTAAATTTTAATTTTACATATGGATCATTCTTTTTTTTAAATACTTAATGGGCATCAAATAAGAAGAGTAGGACAGTAAGCATGATTTTCAAAAAGATAAGAAACTTTTTTGTATATTTTTGCTTTGGAGAGGGTAAGGGTAAATTGTAATTAACCCTCATAATTTTCAAGCTTATTAGCATATTAACTCAAAGCAGCATTTGTAATAGGGGTAAGCATCGATTGGTTCGGTAAATTAACTGACTGAACCAATTGGTTAATTAACCAAAAAAAATCGGTAACTGTTTACAACACCTAAATTTTTGGTTAACCTGGTAAAATTAATTGAAAAAATTTGATTCGGTTTAGATAAATAACCAATTAACCATTCTTATTTAAATTTTTTCTCAACATCATTATTCAAAAAAAATTATAATTGTATGGCTCCATCCAAACAATTTGATAATCCATATTGTATTTTCATACAATTTCTTGCAATGAACTTCAATATTTTTTTTAATGTAAGTAATGATTCATAAACATTTCTTAAATAAATGAGAGTTTATAAAGTGTAGCAAATTTTGTAAAACAAAGCACATTCTAATTATTGGAGGGCTTTCCTTATAATTATAGTTTGGCAATATGGATGGGCATAGACCAAGCTACTCATTAGGAACCTATGTCCTAGCTACTTATAGCCTACCTAAGCCTAACCTACTTAATAAAAAGATTAGGTTAAGGCTTCAAAAATAATTTTTTAATTAAATAAGTTAGACTTAAGCTCTTCTAAAAACTTACAAAGCCTAACATGCCAGACAGTTTATCCTTCTTCATATGAAAAATATAATAATAATAATACAATATTAAATGACTAATTATATTTGATTTTTATAATTAATCCTTTATAGAATCTATTATGTTATTTAGTATTGCTTTTTATTGAAAATATATTATTTTATATTTAAATTTAAACTTTCATAGTTATGTATTTGTTATTTAAAATTTTGATTATTTCTTACCAAGGTCTATTATAATTTTGAGCATATTAAAAATTTAGATTTATGTGATTATATTTAATTAAAAATTTAATAGAAAATAAGTTTTTAAGTTGGACTAAAACTTCAAAATTTATTAAAAAAATTAGGTCTAATTATAAAAAAGTACCTGTCATAAATGATAAACTAAGATTAAGCTCATCATTTACATAATAGGTTGGGACTATTTAAGTCAAATCTTAGCTCAATCTAAACTATTTCCTCACCCAGTTGGCAGCTACTAATGCCCTGTCAGACTAAAGTAGCAGCAAATGTTTTTGTTAATAATACACCAATATAAATTTCTGTAAATGGTGGTGAGTGGGGTCCTCCCCACAAATATATAATAAATAATTGTGATTTTGTACGTAACCTATAGGCAATTGCCATCTGGGATAAAGTTTTAAATTGTAATAATTTATAATTTGTGGAAAGTGGGACCCGCATAAAGTTTTAATATATATTATTTTATATTTACCACCCCACCAAAAAAAAAATGCCCCACCCCCACATCATTGGCTGCCATGGCCATGACTGCCGGCGGCCTAGCCAATGGCCATGGCAGCCATGGGCAGTCGTTTTGTTGCCATAGCCACCATCATGGCAGCCAACCCTGGCAGCTTTTAAAATAGCTAGCCCCTGATAGTTGATGGTTGTAGGCGAAAATAAAAGGAAAAAAAAAATTTGGT
>JACGDI010003518.1:425353-443963 GCA_014898725.1 Jacaranda copaia | reverse complement strand
AAGCCAAATGATCTGGATATGGCTGATGCTAAAGGAATTACTGTTGGAAGGAAAGAAAATCTGATTGTGACTCCCACACTCTATAATCCTTCGAGTTAACTGATTATCAACCCCCATACATGGAGAAGGCTTACTTATTTTGATTGAATTAATCTCAGTCATTTATCATATTATTCTGTGTGTTTGCATATCAATAATGTAAAAAGAGTTCTTTGCCCATACTTCAAATAAACTTAAATTTGATGTGTTCTCCAAATATCTGTAAATTTGATTTTAAATTGAAGAAAGAGCGCATAATATGATTATTCAGTTTTTCGTGCATTAACTTGAATTTCTTTTCTCCCATTAAATTAACCATCTGATCCATTTAGTATATTCAGATTGCCCGTGAATTTCTCCCAACAAAATCGCACAGCTTTGAGTTGTTTAAGAAGGAAAATAATGCAGAAAAGTGCTTCTCTATTACAACTTGTTCTGATCCTGTTCTTAACGGAAAGAAGACATTTAGTACAATGAAGTTTTAGATTGAAAAACTATGAAAGCAGATGTAGGAAAATCATCAGCAGAATATAAATATTGCACCTTTGTGGTGTCAGCATTATTTGCTGCAAGAAACTGATTTATCAATCCTTCTCCTGAAACGCATTGCCAAAGGCAGGATCATGTGGTGTGGCAATCAAATAAAGGATACTCTTTCTGGATACAGCAAATCCATCAACCTCAGTCATGTCTAAATCATCAGGGCCAATTCCTTGAGGAAGTTTCCAGTCAAAGTAATAGAGGAGGTGGGCTAAAAGGAATTCAACGTTTGATATACCAAATGTCATTCCAGGGCAGATCCTCCTTCCAGACCCAAATGGAATATACTCAAAGTGAGCCCCCAAGAAATCAATGGGATTTGTCTCAAACCTCTCTGGTTCAAAACTATCCGGACTGTGCCAATATTTGGGATCTCTTCCTATTGACCAGATATTTATTACAACATTGGCATTCAGAGGTATGTGATAACCACAAATCTCAAATTCCTCCCTACATGGTCTTGGAATCATAGAAACTGGAGGGTGTAACCTTAGAGTTTCATTTATAACCAACTTAAGGTATTTTAACGCTCGAATTTCAGTCTCTTGGATCGTTTTCTTCCCATTAAAAAGATCTTCACTACCCAACTCCCCATTGCCCTTTTTCACCGCGGCCAGATTCTCCCTGTGCTCATCAATAACGCTGTCAAGAATCGCATCCAGTTTCCTCCTCAACTTCATCAGCTTAAACTTATTCCAACTAATGAAATTAAATATTTTCACTGAGGGAAACAGATCAGCCAAATCAAAGTGCCCTGCCAAGGCAATGGCTTTCTTTATCAACTTAATTGCTGCACCCCTATCCATGGACACCCTGCCGAATGCAGCTCTACAAGTCATAGAATTCATGAACAAGAAGATTTTCTCAGTTAGATTAAATGGTTCTCCACAAGTTGACAGAAGGGATTCATTGAGAGATGAAGCCTCATCCTTCCTGATGTACTCGAAAGAACGGACATTTTTAGGGCTGAGCAGCTCCAAAATGCATACTTTACGCATCTGCTTCCAGTAATCTCCATATGGGCTAAACACAATGTCTGTATAATTATACCACATAAGCTGGGTAGCCAAACTTTTTGGCCTATCAGCACAAGCAAGATCATTAGTTTTGAGCTTCTTGGGCAATGTCGGCTGAAGATACGACAACCGTGGAAATTTCACCAAACTTGAGGTGCATCAGCGGCCCATATTTGTTTGCAAGATCTCTCAGAGCATAATGATGTGGAAGTGAACTTATGATGTGGTTCAAGTGCCCTATTGCAGGCAGCTTCGGCGGGCCTGGAGGTAACCTTCGATCCCTTTCGGGGGCTTTGACTTTCCTCCATGCCTTGATTATCAAGGAGAAGAAGGAAAGAGAAAGGAGGAAAGTGATGAAGTTGAAAGGGAACTGGATTTCCATTGTGGGCAGGAAAAGAGAAAGAAAAAATGGTGGATTTTTGTCAAAGCTTTTCCTGCGGCCTACGTTATGTTTGACAAGATTAAGATTCAAATTCTCGTACCTCTTGTTTTGGGCTAGTCCATCAATCTGTTTCTTCTTACTCGAGTCCGAACCCGACCAGGGGCAGCAACAAACTATATTTCTTCTCAGTTTTCTGCAATTTCCGGGGGGATTTCTCTTGGATGTCGAATTCAAGGCTGATCCCTGGATCAAGATCGCGGAATGCGACATGTGGTTGTTTCCTCACTGTTGAGAGTTGAAGTTTCTGCTTAGTTTTATGGCATCTTTTTTTGGCCATTTTTGGCTTGTTAATTATTGAGATTATGTGATCGGATTAATTATTATTTGCTATTTTTAAACTTGCGGGTCAAAGCTCAGGCTTTTAGGGTTTGCACAGCTGCCACAGCATGGCCTACAACTTAATTCTTGAATATTTATGACCAATAAACAACTGAATAGAAAAGGACAGCTGATTTGGATAGGAAGAATCCTTCATAGTATCTGGTTTGCGGTAAGAGTCAAATTGTTATTATAAAATTTGGACTAGACTAAAAATCTATACACAAATTATTAAGTCGTCAGAAGGAATCCAATAAAAATTCTTCAATACTAAAGTAAAATATTAAGCTCAAGGAAGAAATAAAATATTAAGCTCAAGGAAGGAAACATAACAAAGGCAACAAAGAGTTTAAAGCTAAAAGATTATGTTAAGTAATACCTGAGGGCGTAAAATACTTGGGTAGTTATAATTGTTAGCAAGTAGCCAAAATAATAATGGTTGACTTGAGGGTATCTAGGGCGTACGAGTGTATGTTGACAGAGTTCAGATCAAATTTAGATTGAACTTGATTTGTGAAAAATAGAGCGAATCTAGCTCATTTTTTGGATTCCTTATTTTATTTTACTCGTAAGCGGCCTTAATCAAAGTCATAATCAATATTAAGTATGTGGTTGCAAAGAGTACTGTCCTTCCTTAATATGCATTCCCAAAAACTCAATCTCTAGCTGAGCAACGATCATTTTCTTTTCAGCAAGCATAATCCCATATTTTCGAACCAATTCTCCAAAATGATAAAGAAGATAATAATGTGCTTTCACATCTTCAGAAAACAAGAGAATATCATTAATATAAATCAGAACATTTGGGAACAAAGATTCAAAAATTTTGACCATTACTTTTTGAAACAATGAAAGAGCTGTTTTTAGGCCAAAAGGAAGAACAGTCCACTGGAAATGAGCATTTTGTATGTAAAAAACTATTTTATATTGGTCATCAGGATGAACACCAATTTGCCAAAATCCTGCTTTTAGATCAAACTTTGAAAATACATTGGCCTTGGTCAAATTAGAAAACAAACAATTTCTAGTTTAGAAAGGAAACTTCTCATCTGCAAGGAAGTAGTTGAGAGGCTTGTAGTTGATTACAAGTCTCATTTTACCTCTAGCTTGCTCTGACCTTTTATTAACATAGAATGCTTGACTAGCCTATGGAGAATTTGTAGACTCAATAAAACCTTCATCTCGTAACTGAGCTAATTTCTTGAGAGCCAACTCCATCTGATCATGTGGCATTCCTAGGTAACTTACTTTTGTAAGATTAATATTTATATCCTTCTTAAATGGCAGCTGTACAAAAAACTCTGAATTTTTTCAAAGAGGGTTTGTACATTTATGAAGGAAGTCTGAATGAGATTCTGCACAATAATCTCTGACTAGATTGGCTTGAATTTCAAAAATGGTATCAACAGGGGAAGTAATATTATACTTTGGTTTGATATAAGGAAGAAAATAAGATTTAAAACGAAGACCTTTAGGTTTTGGAACAACTTTTTTCTCCCATAGTTGTTTAATAATATCTATCCCAGAAAGGTTGAACCAAGAAATTTATGGGTTAAAGATAACTTAGAGAAAAACTAAATTTTAAAAGGTTTACTAATCAACCAATAGACAATGTATCACTATTAGCAACCTGAAAAACTTCATCATGTTTTTTCCAAAAAGAGGTAGGAAGTTTGTTTGGATTAAGAATAGAACTGGAAGCTCCTGTATCAAGTAATCCAACAACAGTAATTGGATTATCAAATTTTTGAGAAATAATTTGTACATGAACAAATGGTATAGCAAGAGCCAATCCGATCATCTTGATCCCAAAAATTGGAAACATTTCTTTAGTACTTTATAGACCAAAATCTGAATCATCATCAAAAACTTCTTCAAGAGCGAACAAAGTTTGTTCAGAGGGCTCTCCTCAGAGAAGATGGACTCTAGATCATCTTGCTCAAGATCGCACTATGTGAGCTGGAAAATCTCTTTGAGAATCTTATCCCTTCTTTTGTTCGGACAAGATCTCACCCAGCGTCCTTGCTTGTGACAAATATAACATCTATCCCCTTTGTTTTTTGTGAACTTTCTCCAAACGAAATGCCTTCTTTTGTTGGGCATCCACTGCTAATTATGCCTTCTTGATCTCCTATTATGCTTGTAAGATTTTGCTGAACAATGACACTTTTTTATCTTACACTTGATCTACAAATCTTTTTGATCACACTTCTTAGAGAATTTCTTTCATGTCTCTTGGAATTCCTTAAAGAATTTTTAATTATTGCATAACCTGTCAAGAGCTTTGAACACAAATTGATATGCTTCTCCCAGGGAAATATCTGCAAGAGTTTTTCCTTGAACCTCAATTAATTTTAAAGCTTCTTGACTAAGAGACTCAGGAATAGAATTCAAATAAGCTTGCTTAAGATTTGGATTGTCCATCCCACCAAGAATATAAAACTTTTGTGACATTCTTTGGAAATGTTTCTCCAAATCCTTCCTTCTAAATGAACAGCACTTCATTTTGAAAAACTCCTCTCTAGCCGCATCAACATAGTTTTGATATTGACCAAGAAACTCAACATAGATATAGTTCATGAAAGTTTCTATGTTTGATAAGTTTCTGGGTTGGATCTGTCTGTATTCTCCCAAAGCATACCACCATTTTTTCATGGTACCAGTCATCCTTGTTGTGAAACCATTAATAACTCATGTGAGTGTAACATTTAGTCTTTGAAGTTCAGTGACACACTAAGACATCATCTCATGTATACGTTGTTGCCATTGTGAAGGTGGAATATCATCAAACGTAAATATGGATCTTGATGTTGTATTGTTGTAGCTATTATCAGGTTCTTGGATGTGCGGCTCCTTGTGTCTTTGTTCTCCTTGCTGACTGATTTCAGGTTCATCTTCAATGACTGGTTCTTCAGGGGACTGAGAAGGTTGATTCATATAAAGATATGGCATATCCTCTGACATATCTTCTGAATCGCTGATATCACTAACATAGATTAGAAGAGTCGGCCAGCGTTTATCAGGTTTATTTTTCTCAAAATCAGCAGCTTTTTTGAGAAAATCTATTAATAGATTAACAGTGGAAGGACCTTGCAACATGAATTGATGAGAACTTGACTTTGAAGTGACAGGATTCTTTTTCCTCTAGTGGTTTTGCGGCAATTGCTGATTTGTGTTTCCGTTTGTATTTTTCTAGTGTGAAGAATGAAGAAGAGTCCCCTAAATATTTTTTTAAAATTTTTCAAGCCATAAAGAGGTTGTGACACAATAGGAAAGGTAGAAGAAAGTTCTGGTTTACTCCATATGTAATCTCTTTGATACTATTCCTCAAGAGATCTGAGTTGGGTCTTGAGGGATTTGATCTCCTATTCTTTATGGAAAAAAGGTTGAGACTGTTGAAGAAGACGCAAAATATCAATATGGACTGTCTCAATCTTTTGCTTTAGAGTCTGGATCAATCCTGCCAACTGATTATCCATCTTGGCCTCAATTCATTCTTGGCTTCTGGCAATTTTCTACAACATTTGATTTTGAGAAATAATATTTTCTAATTACCAGTTAAGAGTTGCTTCTGCAGCAATAACCTCAACCAAAAACCCATCAACATTTTTGGAAGTTGGATTTTTTATCTTCCGTGGATGTTTGAACTCTGGGGGTATGAACTTCTTTTGGAGGAAACATTTCTAGAGCAGAAGAAGAGGACAAGGAAGGAGTAAACAGCATGATCTGCTTTGGTGTCATAGTTGGCAGATCGTTAAGATTTGTATCATCTTGGTGGCAGCTATCATCATCATCATCCCAACTAGAATGAGTTATTGGCCATGGTGTAGGAGGTGGTGGAGTATATTTAACCAAATAGTCAAATTTGCCAGATGGTTGTCCCAAAGTATCAACATGAGGATCATCTCAAGAGAGCATTGATCGTTGTCTTGGAATAGCATGTTGAACTGCAGTATAAATTGGAGATCCATTACCATCAAATCCACTAATTGGAATAGTAGATTGGATAGTACACAGGGGGTTGAAATAGCTAGGAACACCAGTTTTCTCTTTTTATTTTTTAAACATAATTTCCACCTTGCCATCTTGATTTTTATGAAAAGATGGCTCTGTAGACTGAATTGGCTTGGCCTTCTTTGTAGACTGATGATTTTTCTCATAGGTAGTAATCCACGTCTCTAGGATTAACTTTTGTAGTTCCTCATTTGGAATCTACTTGGGCATATAAGTACAACTGGGAATATGGTTGGTATCAACAGAAATTAGCAAGGCATCATCTGTTTCCTGTGGGAAGGCAAAATCAATGGAATGATTTTATATCCTATACACCATCTGATAGTGGAGTGTTGCTGAGTATTTATAGCCGTTGGAACTGCACCACAAATCTAAATCTAGAGCTTGAGTATTGACCTCAAACAAGGATCTGCTATTGGCATGTTGAAATTTGGAAACATAGTCATTAGAACTGTTCCCACATTCAACATAGTCTGAACAGTGCCAATACAAGCATGCTGATAATCAGAGAAACTAGTATCCAGCAAAGTAATCCTTGAGGTGGTAGGAAGACCTTTTCGTCCATGTAAGGTTAATGCAAACCTAATAGCCCCAAAGTGGATATGAGTGTACCCCTCAAAAAGCCATAGATCTGGAAGATGGAAAGATAACTCAATAGATACCATTTGCTCTTTTTCAGTAGCTGGAAGAAAATGTTGATCAAAGGCTGATGATTGGACATATTTTTTAACATGCATTTTGGAAGGGTTGATTAAACTTTTTACAGTTTTGATAAAGGAAGATTTTAGTTTGGAGAAAGCATTATATGGATTAATAAGAGGAAGGTTGGTAAGAGGGACCTTTTCATTTTTAGATAAATAGGTAATTTTATAGAGAGAATCAATCTTAGAAGCATTAGATTTTCGAAAACTAGAATTAGGAATTATGGAAGATAAAGAAGAAGAGGTAGAGGGCCTAGGTAGTAAAATATCTATGGCTCTGATACCAGATAGAAACTAGTATCTTATCAAGGTATGACTCCACTAAAAATAAGCCTCAACTATAGGCAACAACAAAAGCGTGTCCTCTTATGATAAGATACTTGTTTCGTTCAGGATCAAAGTTCTGGAAAGAAACTAAATAGGGATAAAGATAATAAAATTCTTCCTAATGCAGATGATCCTTTTTATGCAACTGCAGAGCATACTTGAATTTTATGAAGAAGATAGGGATTTGAAGGTGATTTTAATATCTGAAGTTAATAGAAAATACAAAATGAATAAGATAACATATAGAATTACAAAACATAAAAATAGGAGAAGCATTCTTTTAGACACATTAAAAATTTTATTCAGACTGGGAATACAATCTTCTCTGCTGTCCAAGTATCAAGAGCCATCCTTTTATAGAGGGATTGATACTATTTGAGAAGTACAATGCTGGACAAACAACAACAAGCCATCAGACTTTACAGACACACTTTAGACATGTGGTACAATTACTTTTAACTTTTACAGACTAGTAGTACAATAATGCAAATAAAGCGTCTGACTAGTACAACAGCTCATCACACTCAGTACAATAATTTATGACAGCACACCAAACTTAGTACAATATTTTAAGTTAAAAAGCCATGAGGATAAAGACCAAAAACAGTAGTAGATTTATTCTGTTAGAGAATCTCTACTAATGGGTTGTCAGGTTCAGCAGAATGTCTCATCTTTTCCCACCATTAATGCTAGCTATCTAATGCATATGGGTCCTAGGAATCAATGAACATGTCATCATCATTTACCTTTTCTTTACCCTTGGAAAATGAAGTGGAGGCAGTAGAAACAACAGGGAATGAACAAAGCTTTGTTGCAGTAGTACTCTGTGGAATTTGATTATGTGAGAGGGAATTCCATCTAGAGTTGAAATAGGATTGAGATGCTCCCAACATGGAATCAGTAGTAGCTTTGATCATCTCAGTGTGGAATTGCTAAAAATATGCTCTGGCGTCTTTCTGAAGCTTGATTGCATAATCAATTGGTAGTTGTTCCCATGAAGCGTCTTCATCAAACTTAAGCCAGATCTGAGACGGAACAGTTGAATTGAACTCTGCCATTTTACTTTGAAGCTCTCTGATCTCATCCACATGATCATAAAACTCTTTATTACGAAGATAAGGGAAAATACCATATTCCTAGACTAAATAGAAGTGTAGTAAATTATGAATATGATGAGAACTTTGTCTGGAGAGAATGTAAATAACAGAGGAATCTTCAGTAATGTTCCCGATTAATTTGATTTGAATAACCTTAAACATCTTCATCCAAATAGATAATAGGAAGAACCACTCAAGAAACATTCTGGCATAAGGGTATTCTTCTAGATCATTAAACCATCCACTATGAAGTTCTGCAAACTAATTGATAGACTATTCAATAGGGAATTCAACTGCAACTTTCCACAGTTCTAGCATATACCGAAGTAAACACAAAAGTTCTTTTAAAAACATAAGATGAAATGGACGGGAGACATTAAACAAAGTGAAGAAAGAAAAATCAGGATGGAATCCTAGACCACCAAAAGTATGTAGACCTGTTTTTCTAATAGTGAGAGATTGGTATTTTAACATGAGTTCCTTTGCTCTGGATTTAATAGTTTTTGTTTTTATTAAATCAAAAGGCTAAGGAGGAAGACTCTCAAGAGAAAAACTTTGAAAAGAAGTGGCATTAGATGGATTAGAAAAGGAAAACATACAAATAATGGGAATGTGATTTCTAGGGATAACTGGAAGAGCATGTTTAGATAGAAAATCAGCAAGAATGTTGGTTTTTCCTTTGATGTGGTTAACAATGAAAGAGAACTAGAAAAACTATTCTGCCCATCTGAGTAATTATCTAGATGGAAGAGTGTTAGGTTTGAAACTCAATATCTTTGGAAAGGCACTTATATCCATTTCAACATAAAAGTGATGACCAACCAGATGAAATTGAAATTTTTCTATCCCTTTCTTGACTGCTAAAATCTCCTTATAAGTTGAATGGTAATGTTGTTCAGCAACCTTGAAATAATTGCATTTATATCCACAAATATTCCTTTTCCCATTAATTTCTTCAAGTAACACAGCAGCCCGAAAAGATTCACTTGCATTCGTTTGATGGATTCTTGTACCATCTGAAGGAATCTGCAATGGGGGTAACTTCTGGATGATCTTTTTAATGGCACATACTACTTTCCTTTGTGCAAAAGACCATTCTGGAAGGTTCTTCTTTAGCATATCTTGTAAAGGCCTAATGATTGATGCAAGCCTAGGAATGAAGTCTGCAGCATAATTAATGACTCCTAAAAACTGTTGAATTTGTTGTTTTGACTGTAAGTCATCAGGGATTCTCTCTATAATTCCTCCTCCATAATTCCTAATTCTAGTTTTCAAAAATCTAATGCCTCTAAGATTGATTCTCTCTATGAAATTACCTATCTACCTGAAAATGAAAAAGTCCCTCTTACCAACCTTCCTCTTATTAATCCATTAAGTTACCTTCCCATCTTCTAGATATATGACTTTCTGAGGGTTACACTCATATTCACTTTGGAGCTATTAGGTTTGCACTAACCTTACATGGATGAAAAGGTCTTCAGACCACCTCAAAGATTGCTTTGCTGGATACTCGTTTCTTTGATTATCAGCATACTTGTATTGGCACTGATCAAACTACATTGAATGCAAGAACAAGTTTAATCACTATGTTTCCAAATTTCAACATGTCAATAGCAAATCCTTACTTGACGTCAGTACTCAAGCTCTAGATTTAAATTTGTGGTACAGTTCCAACGGCTATGCCATACTCAGCAACACTCCACTATCAAATAGTGTATAGGATACAAAATCATTCCATTGATTTTGCCTTCCCTCAGGAAACAAATGATACCTTGCTCATTTCTGTTGATACCTACCGTATTCCCAGCTGTATTTATGTGCCCAGGCAGATTCCAAAGGAAGAACTACAAAAGTTAATCCCAGTGACATGGATTACTACCTATGAGAGAAATCATCAATTTATAAAAGAGGCCAAGCCAATTCGGTCTACAGAGCTGTCTTTTCATAAAAACCAAGATGGCAAGGTGGAAATTATGTTCAAAAAACAAAAGAAGAAAATTGGTGTTTCTAGCTGCTTCATCCCCCTGTATACTATCCAATCTACTATTCTAATTAGTGGATTTGATGGTAATGGGTCTCCAATTTATACTCCAGTTCAAAATGCTATCCCAAGACAACGTTCAACACTCTCTCGAGATGATCCTCATGTTAATACTTTGGGACAACCATCTAGCAAATTTGACTATTTGGTTAAATATACTCCACCGCCTCCTACACTATGGCCAACAACTCATTCTGGTTGGGATGATGATGATGATGAAGATAGCTACCACCAAGATGATACAAATCTTAGCGATCCACCAACCATGACACTAAAGCAGATCATGATGTTTACTTCTTCCTCGTCCTCTTCTTCTGCTCCAGAAATATTTCCTCCAAAAGAAGTTCATACCCCAGAGTTCAAACATTCTTGGAAGATCAAAAATCCAACTTCCAGAAATGTTGATAGGTCTTTAGTTGAGGTTACTGTTCTAGAAGCAACTCTTAACTGGCAATCAGAAAATGCTATTGCTCAAAATCAAATGCTGTAGAAAATTGTCAGAGGCCAAGAATGAATTGAGGCCAAGATGGATAATCAGTTAGCAAGATTGATCCAGACTTTAAAGCAAAAGATTGAACCCATCCATAATGATATTTTGCATCTCCTTAAACAGTCTCAACCTTTTTCCTACAAAGAACAGGAGATCAAATCCCTCAAGACCCAAATCAAATCTCTTGAGGAACAGTATCAAAGAGATCCCATATGAAGTAGAACAAAACCTTCCTCTACCTTTCCTATTGTGTCACAACCCCTTCATAGCTTGGAAAATTTTAAAAAAATATTTGGGGACTCTTCTTCATTATTCACACTAAAAGAATACAAGCGAAAACACAGATCAACAGTTGTTGCAAAACCACCAGAAGAAAAGAAATCTAGTCCTATCACTTCAAAGTCGAGTTCTTATCAATTCATGCTGCAAGGTCCTTTCACTATTATTCCATTAACAAATTTTCTCAAAAAACTGCTAATTTTGAGAAAAATAAACCTGATAAACCCTGGCCGACTCTTCCAATCTATGTTAGCGATATCAGTGATTCAAAAGATATGTCAGAGGATATGTCATATCTTTATATGAATCAACCTTCTCAATCCCCTAAAGAACCAATCGTTGAAAATGAACCTAAAACCAGTCAACAAGGAGAACAAAGACACAGGGAGCCACACATCTAAGAACCTGATGATAGATACAGCAATCCAACATCAAAATCCATGTCTATGTTTGATGATATTCCACCATCACAATGGCAACAACGTATACATGAGATGATGTCTTTGTGTGTCACTAAACTTTAAAGACTAAATGCTACACTCACAGGAGTTATTAATGGTTTCACAACAAGGATGACTGGTACCCTAAAAGAATGGTGGTATGCTTTGGGAGAATACAGACAGATCCAAACTAGAAACTCAACAAGCATAGAAACTTTCATGAATTTTGTCTATGTTGAGTTTCTTGGTCAATATCAAAACTATGTTGATGCAGCTAGAGAGGAGTTTTTCAAAATGAAATGTTGTTCATTCAGAAGGAAGGATTTGGAGAAATATGTCCAAAAAATGTCACAAAAGTTTTATATTCTTGGTGGGATAGACAACCCAAATCTAAAGTAGGCTTATTTGAATTCTATTCCTGAGTCTCTTGGTTAAGAAGCTTTAAAATTAATTGAGTTTTGAGGAAAAACTCTTGCAAATATTTCCCTAGGAGAAGCATATCAATTTATATTCAAAGCTCTTGGCAGGTTATGCAATAATTGAAAATTCTTTAAGGAAATCGAGGAGACATGAAAGATATTCTCTAAGGAGTGTGATCAAAAAGATTTGTAGATCAAGTGTAAGACAGAAAGTGTCATTGTCCAGCAAAGTGTCACAAACATCATAGGAGGTCAAGAAGGCACAATCAGCAATAGATAACCAAGAAAAGAAGGCGTTTCTTTTAGAAAAAGTTCACAAAAAAACAAAAGGAATAGATACTATATTTATCACAAGTGAGGACACTAGGCGAGATCTTGTCCGAACAAAAAAGGGATAAGATTCTCAAAGAGATTTTTCAGCTCACACAGTGTGATCTTAAGCAAGATGATCTAGAGTCTATCTTCTCTGAGGAAGCAGAGCCCTCTGAACAAACTCTATTCGCTCTTGAAGAAGTTTCTAATGATGATTCAAATTTTGGTCCAAAAAGTACTGAAGAAATGTTTCCAATTTTTGGGATCAAGATGATCAGATTGGCTCTTGCTGTACCATTTGTTCAGGTATAAATTATACCTCAAAAATTTGATAATCCAATTACTGTTGTTTGATTACTTGATAAAGGAGCTTTTAGTTCTATTCTTAATCCAAACAAACTTCCTGCCTCTTTTTGAAAAAAACATCATGAAGTTTTTCAGGTTGCTAATAGTGATACATTGTCTATTGGTTTGATTAGTAAACCTGTTAAAATTCAGTTTTTCCCTGAGTTATCTTTAACCCACAAATTTCTTGGTTCAACCTTACCCGAGATAGATATTATTATTGGGTTTGATATTATTAAATAACTATGGGAGAAAAAAATTGTTCCAAAACCTGAAGTTCTTTATTTTAAATCTTATTTTCTTCCTTATATCAAACCATAGTATAATATTACTTCCCCTATTGATACCATTTTTGAAATTCAAGCCAATCTAGTCAGAGATTATTGTGTAGAATCTCATTCAGACTTCCTTCATAAATGCCAAACCCTCTTTGGAAAAATCCAAAGTTTTTTGTACAGCTGCCCTTCAAGAAGGATATAAATGTTAATCCCACAAAAGCAAGTCACCTAGGAATGCAACCTGATCAGATGAAGTTGGCTCTCAAGGAATTAGCCCAGTTACGAGGTGAAGGTCTTATTGAGTCTACAAATTCTCCATGGGCTAGTCAAGTATTCCATGTTAATAAAAGGTTATAGCAGGCTAGAGGTAAAATGAAACTAGTAATCAAATACAAGCCTCTCAACTACTTCCTTGCAGATGGGAAGTTTTCTCTCCAAACTAGATATTATTTGTTTTCTAATCTAACCAAAGCCAACGTATTTTCAAAACTTGATCTAAAAGCAGGATTTTTGGCAAATTGGTGTTCATCCTGATGACCGATATAAAATAGCTTTTTGCATACCAAATGCTCATTTTTAGTGGACTGTTCTTCCTTTTGACCTAAAAACAGCTCCTTCATTGTTTCAAAAAGCAATGGTCAAAATTTTTGAATCTTTGCTCCCAAATGTTCTGATTTATATTGATCATATTCTCCTATTTTCTGAAGATATGGAAACACATTCTTATCTTCTTCATCATTTTGGAGAATTGATTCGAAAATATGGGATTGTGCTTGCTAAAAAGAAAATGATAGTTGCTTAGCCAGAGATTGAGTTTTTGGGAATGTATATCAAGGAAGGACAATACTCTTTGCAACCTCATATTGCTTCAGAATTGCTCAAGTACCCTGATGGCTTACAGTCAAAACAACAAATTCAACAGTTTCTAGGAGTCATTAATTATGCTGCAAACTTCATCCACAAGCTTACATCAATCATTAGGCCTTTACAAGATATGCTAAAGAAGAACCCTCCAGAATGGTCTTTTGCACAAAGGAAAGCAGTATGTGCCATTAAAAAGATCATCCAAAAGTTACCCCGATTGCATATTCCTTCAGATGGTACAATAATCCTTCAAATAGATATAAGTGAATCTTTTTGGGTTGCTGTGTTACTTGAAGAAATTAATGGGAAAAGGAATATTTATGGATACAAAAGCAGTTCTTTCAAGGTTGCTAAACAACATTACCATTCAACTTACAAGGAGATTTTAGCAGTTAAGAAGGGATAGAAAAATTCTAATTTCATCTGGTTGGTCATTACTTTCATGTTGAAATGGATATGAGTACTTTCCAAAAATGTTGAGTTTCAAACCCAACACTCTTCCATCCAAACAACTTCTCAGATTGGTAGAATGGTTTTCCCAATTCTCTTTCACTGTTAACCACATCAAAGGAAAAACTAACATTCTTGCTGATTTTCTATCCAAACCTGCTCTTCCAGTTATTTCTAGAAATCACATTCCCATTATTTGCATGTTTTTCCCTTCTAATCCATCCAATGCCACTTCTTTTCAAAGTTTTCCTCTTGAGAGTCTTCCTCCTAAGCTTTTTGATTTAATAAAAACAAAAACTATTAAATCTAGAGCAAAGGAACTCATGTTAAAATACCAATCTCTCACTGTTAGGAAAACAAGTCTACATACTTTTAGTGGTCTAGGATTCCATCCTAATTTTCCTTTCTACACTTTGTTTAGTGTCTCCCGTCCATTTCATCTTATGTTTTCAAAAGAACTCTTGTGTTTCCTTTGGTATATGCAATAACAGTGGAAAATTGCAGTTGAATTTCCTATCGAACAGTTTATCAAGTGGTTTGCAGAACTTCATAGTGGATGGTTTGATGATCTAGAAAAATACTCTTATGCCAAAAAATTTCTTAAGTAGTTCTTCTCATTGTCTATTTGGATGAAGATGTTCGAGGTTATTCAAATCAAATTAAACGGGAACATTGCTGAAGATTCCTCTGTTATCTACATTCTCTCTAGATAAAGTTCTCCTCATATTCATAATTTACTATACTTCTATTCAATCCAAGAATATGGTATTTTCCCTTATCTTCTTAATAAAGAGTTTTATGATCGTGGGGATGAGATCAGAGAGCTTCAAAGAAAAATGGCAGAGTTTAATTCAACTGTTCCATCTTAGATCTAGCCTAAGTTTGATAAGGACGCTCCATGGGAACAACTACCAATTGATTATGCAATCAAGCTTTAGGAAGACGCCAGAGCATATTTTGAACAATTCCACACTGAGACAATCAAAGCTACTGTTGATACCATGTGGGAACCATCTCAATCCTATTTCAACACAAGATGGAATTCCTTCTCACATAATCAAATTCCACAGAATACTGTTGCAACAAAGCCTTATTCTTTCCCTATTGTTTCTATTGCATCCACTTCATCTTCCAAGGGTAAAGAAAAGGTAAATGATGATGACATGTTCATTGATTCGCAGGACCCATATGATTAGACAGCCAGCGTCAATGGTGGGAAAATATGGGACTTTCTGCTGAACCTAACAACCCATTAGTAGAGACTCCCCAACAGAATAAATCTACTACTGTTTTTGGTCCTTATCCCCATGGCTTTTTAACTTAAATTATTGTATTAAGTTTGGTGTGCTGTCATGAATTATTGTACTGAGTGTGATGAGCTATTATACTAGTCAGATGCTTTATTTGCATTATTGTACTACTAGTTTGTAAAAGTTAAAAGTAATTGTACTAGGTGTCTAAAGTGTGCTATAAAGTCTGATGGCTTGTTTGTCATTTGTCCAGCATTATACTTCTCAAATAATATCAATCCCTCTATAAAAGGATAGGTCTTAATACTTGGAGAGCAGAGAAGATTATATTCCTATCTGAATAAAATTCTAGTATGTCTAAAAGAATGCTTCTCTTATTTTTATGTTTTGTAATTATATATGTTATCTTGTTTATTTTGTATTTTCTATTAACCTCAAACATTAAAATCACCTTCAAATCCCTATCTTCTTCATAAAATTTGAGTATGCTTTGCAGTTGCCTGAAAAGGATCCCCTGTATCAGAAAGAATTTTATTATCTTAATCGTTGTCTAGTTTCTTTCCAGAACTTTGATCCTAAACGAAGCAAGTATCTTATCATAAGAGGACACGCTCTTGTTGTTACCCACAATTGAGGTTTGTTTTTAGTGGAGTCATACCTTGATAAGATACCAGCTTCCATCTGGTCCAAGAACCTAATGATAGCTACAGCAATACAACATCAAGATCCATGTTTACGTTTGATGATATTCCACCTTCACAATGGCAACAACGTATACATGAGATGATGTTTTGGTGTGTCACTGAACTTCAAAGACCAAATGCTACACTCATAGGAGTTATTAATGGTTTCAAAGTACAAATGACTGGTACCCTGAAAGAATTGTGGTATGCTTTAGGAAAACACAGACAGATCAAAGCTAGAAACTCACCAAACATAGAAACCTTCATGAATTATATCTATATTGAGTTTCTTGGTCATTATCAAAACTATGTTGATGCGGCTAGAGAGGAGTTTTTCAAAATGAAGTGTTGTTCATTCAAAATGAAGGATTTGGAGAAACATTTCCAAAGAATGTCACAAAAGTTTTATATTTTTGGTGGGATGGACAATCCAAATCTTAAGCAAGCTTATTTGAATTCTATTCCTAAGTCTCTTGGTCAAGAAGATTTAAAATTAATTGAGGTTCGAGGAAAAACTTTTGCAGATATTTCCCTAGGAGAAGCATATAAATTTGTGTTCAAAGCTCTTGTTATGCAACAATTGGAAATTCTTTAAGGAATTCCAGGAGACAGGAAAGAAATTCTCTAAGGAGTGTGATCAGAAAGATTTATAGATCAAGTTTAAGACAGAAAAGTGTCATTGTTTAGCAAAATCTTACAAGCATAATAGGAGATCAAGAAGGCATAATCGGCAGTGGATGCCCAAAAAAAGAAAGCGTTTCTTTTGGAGAAAGTTCACAAAAAACAAAGGGGATAGATGCCATATTTATCACAAGTGAGGACACTGGGCGAGATCTTGTCCGAACAAAAGAAGGGATAAAATTTTCAAAGAGATTTTCCAGCTCACATAGTGCAATCTTAAGCGCGATGGTCTAGAGTCTATCTTCTCTAAGGAAGCAGAACCCTCTGAACAAACTCTGTTCGCTCTTGAAGAAGTTTCTGATAATGATTTAGATTCCAATCCAAAAAGTACTGAAGAAATGTTTCCAATTTTTGGGATCAAGATGATCGGATTGGCTCTTGCCATACCATTTGTTCAAGTACAAATTATTCCTCAAAAATTTGATAATCCAATAATTATTATTGGATTACTTGATACAGGATATGATATGATGAACGCACGAATCACAATCAAGCCTTTATTTTATAGAGCTAGCTTATAGATCCATGCAGAATTGTCTCTGACTACCTATGTTGTGATTTGTGCCTTGCTAATGATCAGTCCCACTTTCCACAAATTATAAATTATTACAATTTAAAACCTTATCCCCGATTGCAATTGCCTCTAGATTATGTTCAAAATCGCAACTATTTATTATATATTTGCAGGGTGGACCCCACTCACTGCCATTACAGAAATTTATATATTAACAAAAACATATGGAGCCATTTGAGTCTGACCGGGCTTCATTGCTTCAGTCGCTGCCGAGCTACAAATATAAGGAAAGCCCTCCAATAATTAGAAATGTGTTTTTTTTTTTAACAAATGTTGCTATGAGTTAATCTGCTGATAAGTTTGAAAATTACTAGGGTAAATTACAATTTATTCTATGTGATAAACAAAATGAGCATAATATCCATTGTCAAAAAAAATGTACTGAAATTTTTTTTAATTTTTTTGAAAATCATGCTTACCATCCCATTGAATATTAAAAAAAACATAATTATCCTTAAGTAAAATTAAAATTTACATCACTTTTATTTTTATTTTACTTATATTTTTAACATTTTTTCTAATTATTTTTGTCTATTCTAAATTAAATAATATTTAATATTTATAGAAAAATATATAACACGATTTTATATATACTTATATATAATATATATAAATTTATGTATAAGTAAATACATATATATTTTTATTTATACATATATATAAATATATATTTTTAATGTTTCAAATTTAACAATATTCAATATTTATAAAAATATATAATATACTTTTTATTTATAAATTTATGTACAAATATATACATATACAAATTAAATAATATTCAAAATTATTGAAATATAAAATAAATGTTTTATTTATAGTTATATATAAAATATATACACACACACACATATATATTTATCTATAAATATATACATATATAATTTTTTTATTTATGCAAATAACCTATACAATTTTCTTTTATTCATTTCAAAATTATATATTATTAATAATATTTTTATCTATACTTATATACATATACATATATAAATTTATCTATAACATATATATAT
>JACGDI010003518.1:404061-421832 GCA_014898725.1 Jacaranda copaia | reverse complement strand
ATAAACATAATATTTAATTTTATGTAAACTATGAAACATAATTAATATATAATTAGTTATTTAAATAAACTAATTTAATTAATTTAGTAAGCTATTTAATTACGTTAACTTATTATTTAGTTAATACATTATTTAGTAAATATATACTTAGTAATAATCAAATAATTTCACAAACATTTAATCAATTCTCTCAACAATTACTTTAAGCATATCAATATTAATTAATTAAACTCAATAGATTATTAAATAGATATCACCCTATAATCAAATTTTTTATTATAATTTCAAATAAACATGAAGATTAATATTTAATGAAAAATATTTTTTGAAGAGGATTAATTTATTTATTATATCAAATTAAAACATGTTAAGTTATTTATTAAATGAATAACTGTAATATTTCATTAATACATTAAATATTAAATATTAAATATAACTAATATATTATTTAATTAATAAGTAAATTTAATTAATTTAATATGTTATTCAATAAATGAATTATTTAGGAATAACATAAACAATATTTAATTAAATTTAGTTCATTTTTTTCGATAATTAGTTTAATTAAATTTGCAAACATAAGTTTTAGAAATTTTATATATGTGAATGAGTAAAATGAGAGAGTGATAAATAATTGAATGATGTGATAAGTATAGTGAGAAAATGAGAAAGTAAATGTAGTTTTTAGGATATAGGGTTTTTTGGATGAATTAGAAGGAATTTTTTTGGAATAAAATTTGAATATTTTAGGAGAAAATTTAAAAATGTGACTTTGTTCTTAAATTTTATGGAGATTAAACTTTTTTTAAAAAAAACCAAAAAAAACATAACCTAACTGGCCGCCATGGTGGCCAGACAATCTACCATGGCAAATATGGCCATGGCAGCCAGGCCTGGTCGTCGTGTTGCCCACCTACATTTTTTTTTTTTTGTTCCTTTCCTTTCTTTTGTTATCGCTGGCAGTAATTTGACTGCCAAGGCCAGCGACCTGCTGGCCCTGCCGGGGCTGGCTACCATGGCCAGCGATGAGGCATGCAGCCGGTGTTGTGGGGTTGATGATGTTATTTTTTTTTTTCAAAAGAATGTAACGTCATTCAATTTGCACTGTCGATATCTTAAAAAAAATCCTTCCATTGATTAGTAAATATACAATCATCTTTGATTACACAAAAATCCACACACAACTGCACGCACTCACGCGAATTACACCTTAATCCTACCATTGATAAGTGAGTGTACGATCATTTTTTAATACAAAAAAATCCACACACAACTGCACACACTCCCGTGAGTTACACCAACACTTTCAGAAGTGTTTTGCATGATTTTCAAAAATACAAAAAAATTGTTTATATTTTTTTTTTCCACAAGGGAGTTTTTAGCCAATTTCATCTATCACAGGAGGCTCCATAGCAATTTTTCCCCAATTACTGGTATGCATTGATGCTTGTCACTTAGGAACTCGGTAACTTGCACGTTTAGCTCCATATCTTGTGGCGTTATAAGACGGCGCGTGCACCAGCTCCATATTTCACCACTTTGATCCAACTGCACCGCAGGAACAATAATATCCGAAGACTCATACAAAATGTTCAATTTCTGGACCGATCAGAGTTTTCTACTTGAAACAATTCAATCCGCAATTCCTCATATTGTTCGCCTTAACTGTTCATCATGTTGCCATATCGTATAGCTGCCAGAAAGACAGCATTGAGATTTGCAGCAACAATTAGTCCTCTAGACCTGCAACAGTGAGAAAATTCAGAATAAAATTTAATTGAAAAAAGCTTCCCAATTGGTTTTTTCAAGATGCTGGCTAAGATTGCATGCAGATATGCCTAGATAATGTGCTCGTTAAAGACTGCCAGAAGGATAAACTTGATGGAACAGAAAGAAAGATCCAAATTTTTGTTTCTTATCTTATTTAAGTGCAGAAATGCTGTGGGAAAAGTTTTTGCAATTAAATATAGTAATAGAGGAGAGCACTTGCTCTTACATTTCATGAGAAGAACAACAAAATAAGAATTTAACTACTTTGCCGTGTTAGCAGAAATTCTTCAAGTGCTACAAACAGCCAAATTCAATAAATTCTCACTGCTTCCCAGTTTTAAGAGGTGGCTCTTAACATTTAAGGAGAACAAATCAGATGCATTTGATTCTAACAATCCCTACGAACAGGGGTCTTCAACTAGAACATTGCTTTCCATGCAGAAAAGGGAACTCTAATTCAAACAGGAGAATCTTATTCCAAAAGAAGAGTGTGGCAAGTAGAAATTTCAATTCAGAATATCTAGTTTATTCTTGGATTATGGAAGGACAATGCACTAACCTAAAGGGACTCTGCCATATTATGTGCACCAATTAAGAATATTTGCTGTCAGATATAATTGTGTGTGTATGAAATTCACAACAGACGAGCTAGAGAAATGTAGTTCTAAGGCACAAAAACGGCTTAAGTTAACAACAATGGTGATGAATGAAATTACCTTCCATGGAATATGAATACTTCATATTGAAGTCTTTATGACAGAATTTTGCCTTGTGGAGCAGCACAAAGTGGATTGTCAATGAAGCCAGGGTGATGATTCATAACCTTAAAGCACCCAGAGGAGAACTGCTCTCTTTGAACTTTCCACTTACAAGAATGTCGTAAGTAGTGTCATCAGGTGCAAGACCTCTGTCAAGCATTTCATCATGTAACCTAAAAGCTTCTTGCAAATTACCCTCCCTGAAATATCCAGCAATTAGTGTATTATAAATAAGTACATTAGGAGTGAAACTCTTTTTGAGCATCTCTTCCAGGATCTTGCGAGCATTTTCCACTTGTCCTTTATTACAAAGACCATGTACTAAAACAGAGTAAGTAACAACATCTGGCAATATATCCTTGGAAAGCATCTCCTGATACAAATCTGATGCAAGCGATATGTTCCCAACCTTTAGCAGCCCATCAATCAAAGTGGTGTAAGTTGCCAAATCACATTGAATCCCCTCACTCTTCATTCTTTCATAAAACTCAAGCGCTGCTTCCATATTATATAAGTCTCTGAAGCCACCAATTATGGAGTTGTAAACTGCAGTAGTGGGGGATAGACCAACTTCTAGGATTTCATCAAAAAGTTCACAAGCACTCTTCATATCACTTCTTTTGCAAAAGGCATCAATAAGAGCATTATATGCAATTACGTCCATTTCAATACCTTTAGCACGCATCTCACTTTGCATCTTTAATGCAAGATCAATATTTTGCCTTTTACAAAGCCCATCAATCAAAGTGGTATAAGTAACAACATTGGGAAAAACTCCAGTTTCACACATCTCGTTATAAACAGCCAATGCAGAGTTAATATCACCTTTCTTTATAAAGCCATCAGTAAGGCTATTATAAGTCAGGCAAGTGGGAGTGAAACCCATTGCCACAAACTTTTCCAGTCTATCTTGTGCTACACTGGTTTGGCCGGCTTTGCACAACCCATTGATGACAGTATTGAGTGTGACATCAGTTGGGGCAATACCCAAGCTCACCATATGGTCAAACTGCTCAATAGCTTTTTCAGTTTCACCTTTCCTGAAATATCCATCAACCAATATGCTAAATGTGAAAACATTTGCTTTCAAATTCCTTGCTTCCATTTCAGAAAGTAAGTTTTGTGCTAGATCCATATTCCCTTTTCTGCAGTTCCCAAGAATCATGTTGTTATAGGAAACCACAGTTGGTTCAACTCCATGATCAATCATCTTAAGCCATATCCTGGAAGCATCATCTACCCTACCCCCTTCACAGAACCAGGCTATTAGATTATTGTAAGTGAAAACATTAGCAATGCCATCATTTGCAGCCTCCTCAAATAGCTTGATCGCTTCATCCGTCAATTGAGTTTGCAAATACCCTCTAATTAAAGAATTTACCATGTAGACGGTTGGTGGAATACCTATAGATTTCATTCCCATATACAACTCCCTTGCCTTCACCATATTTTTATTTACACAACACCCTTCTATGAGGACCGCATAGGTGACTTTGTTTGGCATAAGTCCATCCTCAACAATCTTGTCAAACAATGCCAAAGAGCTTTGCAGATCACCCTGCTGATAATACCCTTTCATCAAGCTAGTAGCAACCACCAAATTCATGGAATGTCCACTGTTAATCATCTCATCCTTCAGCCTTAATGCCTCCACCATATTTCGCTGCTTAACACAAGTACAAATTACATGTGTAAATGTACCCTCAGAAGGAATCCAACCCCTCTCCTTCATCTCACTCAACAAGCCACATGCAACATTGCTTTCTAGTTTCATACAAGCAGCCCGAACTGCAGTAGAATAAACAGGAGGATCAAGCTTAATTCCACTGTTCTTTGCCTCCAAAAAGTACTTTTCAGCCTCTTCCGCCCTACCATTCCTCACACTTGCGCACATCATCATGTACACCGTCGCGCAATCATAACTAAGCTTCTTTGATTCTACCTCCCTAAACAAGCCATGTGCCTCATCAATCATATTTGCCCTAAGCAACGAATTCAAGAAATTATTCAAAATCAGGACACTCGGCATTATGCCACGAGAAACCAATGCATAGAAATAATCTTCTGCATCTCTATAACGCAGAGATTTAACATATCCATTCAGAAAGTAACTAAAAACCCGCGGCTTCAGCCCAAAACCAAGTCTTTCCGAACTATTAATCAACCGATCAAGAAGCAGAGCACCCAAGGGAGCAGAATCACCGGACAAGTAATTATTAATCATATTCCTAGCTACACCATGATGTTTGCGGGAACTTACAAGAATGTGAAGCAACGCTAAGAATGAGTCCCCAATTTCTCGGACAAAACCGCGCTGTTTCTCGACCCATTTGAAGTACTCAAGAGCTGAAAGAGGGTCATTTATGTGAGATAAAAGGGTATCAACAACATGGATTTGGCTTAATCGGGTGCTCTCTGAAATGGGTTTTTGAAAAGTTTGAATCTCGATTGAGTGTTGGGATTCTGAAGCTGTGTTTGCTTGAACAGAATCAGAGTTTGGGAGGAATTCCCTGTTAGTTTCTTTGACGGGAGAAGAAGAAGATGAAGATGATAAACACTTGCAAAGTGTTAGAGAAAGGAGCAGTCTTGGAGGGACTGATGATGAAGAAGAAGATACCAAAGATTTCATCGTCCCAATTGGTTTTCCTCGGAAAGAAGACAGTGAGGGAAAACCTATAAAGCCCTGGAAACCTTTGCCACGATTTTTATATTATACTAAAAAAAATTTGTATGTATATTGCCAGAATTATTAATAAGTTAAGAGTAGATAGTGCGGAGACCAAATAATTGCACCATGTAGTGGCATGATCATGTCAGGTATTGTGCGGCTTGTGCGTGAGTTGAAGGATTGCTCTTGCTCTGATCGATCGAACAGCGTTCGAGCACAGGATAACTATAAGGATGTGGATCGAGTCCTGAAATTGAAAGGAAGCACTTGAGCTTGTTGAGGTGGTATCTAGTTAAAAAATTTTAATATTTAAATTAAAATTAATTTATAAATAATAAAATAATGACTATAATACATATGAAAGCATATCTCAAAACTTTGTTCGATGATTATATTTATAGTGGATTACTTGAGTTGCCAAATGAGAGGTCAAAAGATCATCTACTCCCTATTATCGAGCATAACTTGATCTATTTATAGGGACACTAGATATTTTTTTGGTACTTGTCAGTCACCATACTTTATGTCGGTCGAAAATATAACGCAGATTTTTTACATTTAATGTGGTTGAGATTGGTTGACAGCACATTTAATGTAAATAAAATATCGCTTCGACTGCGTTTTATGTGGACGTGACAAGTTGAGCATAAATAAAAAGTGTATTAAATGCAAAGCCTTTAGCAAGCAATGCTCGACATATGAAGGTTGAGCTAATTTAACATATCATCTTTTGTGAACCTCTTCCTCTTCTGATAATTATTTCGGATAAGGTTGAAGAAGTCAACTCTATTTATATTATATTAACAATACAAAAATTTGCAAAAAATATAGTTGTTAGGAGATACTTGAAGAATACAGTTTCAATATTTGTTACGCAATTTCTATTTAAATATTGTGACGATTGAATGATAAAATGAAATAGATTCATAAATATACAAAATATACTTATTGTAATATGTTGAACAATTATTCCTCCAAAAATAAAAGGATTAAAATCCTTTACATCACCATGAACTTAAAAGCTGTACATTTTTATTGCTACTTGAGAATGGACACTCATGTTCTAAGATATAATATATATTAGATAGATGTATAAAAATTAATATACTAATTAAAATATATTTATATATAAATTGATAAAAGTGATACTAGAGAATGAAAAATTATTTTTGAAAAATATCTTAGAAAATGTTTTCAAAATTCAATTTTTGAATATATCGTTGCTTTCTTATCTAATATTTTTGTTATTAAATAATATCATACTACATATTATTAATAGCATAATAAGCTTAAATAATACGGTTCTATGTTTATAACATTATTGATGCGAACAAAAGCATGCCAATCATATATCTATCCAGGGTCAATAAAGTAAATTCGACCTGATGTATGTTTAATGGTAGTGTCTGTCTAGGTTTTTCTCACCGTCACTCTGTCCTGTTGCGCTCTCTTTCATCGTCACATTTCGTGGACAGGAGAAGAGCTGCTCTTTCGGCTGGCGCATTTCTCAGGTGCTCAAGACCCTAAACCTGAAAGCATCTCATCTAACTAATTCTCTTTCTAATCTTTGTAAGATTGTTCACACCGGAATTTTTTGTGTTAGATTTATTGTTTGGCATGATCTTCAGTTTGGTTTTTTGCGGGTTCTTGGTCGTAATTAAAGTTCTGTTTTTTGCTTCTGTTGCTAATAAATTTAGACTCTTTTTTTTGTATGATTGTAACTAATCTTGAAGTATTCCATAATTTTGGAGAGAGAAAAAACTTTTGCTAGGGTTTAGGGCTTCGGATATGTTTCTGAATATGTCAGTTTTTGGGAGTTTGTTAGTGCATTGTTCTCTGAAAATGGATATAAACATTGGTGGTTTGCTGGTGGGAGTGGTCAAGGAGTTCTTCTTCTTCTTCCTCCTCCTCCTCCTCCTCATTTTGCAAGACCAGTTCAATTATTGAGAAACTATTGATTGCACACGAAAGGAAATTGATATAACTTGAAGATCTTTAGCGCAGCTTCATGAATTTTGGCTTTTGTGCTTGTTTTGGATCCAGTTGTTGAAATTGATATTGATTGTGTGCTTATTGTTGATGGACATTTTTCTTGATAATTACTTGAGCAGAAGTTATGTATGAATTTTCTGACATGGTTTTGCTAGTTACATTGACAGACATTATTAGTGTTTGCGTGAATTAGTGAAGTTGAAGCATGGAGAAAATTAATAGAAGGAGACCATTAGTGTTTTTTGATGTATCAATTGATGGAGATCCTGTTAAAAGAATGGTTTTTGAGGTACCTTGTTTTGTTTATAACTTCATCACTTTGAAGTTAAAATCTCATTTAAAGTTTAACTTCATTTTAATCTATTGCATCATTCATTAAATTGGTTTTGATCCGATGTCATCTTCTGTTCATGCATTCCAGCTGTTCACTGATGTTGCTCCCAAGACTGCTGAAAATTTTCGTGCGCTTTGTACAGGTAACTTTATCCTTCTTCCATTTGCAGTTTATAGTTAAACCCTATCCCTCTGTGAGTTCTTCTTTTTGTTTTATTGCACCCCTGTTTTATGTGGTTTTATCTTGAGTTCCAGAATCTTGTTTAAGCTTTTCCCATCATTGTTCTTAAAGCTCAGACTTAGGTTAAAGAATGGTGAGGCTATTTTTCCATAAAACTCAGTTTTTAACGAGCTAGTCGTAAAATGTTCATAAGTTTTCTTGAGAATATCCACTTGATTCTTTGACCTTCTTGGATCCTATCCCCTCTCTCTTATGATATATTTGTAATTCATGATCTCATATGTCGTCATTGTCCATTTTCAGGAGAAAAAGGTATCAGCAATAAAACTGGGAAGCCACTACACTACAAAGGAACCTTTTTTCATCGTATCATCAAAGGATATGTAGCTCAGGTATATTGTCCACGTTTTCTTTTGTCTTAGACAAATGTATGAGGCTGTGAGCTCATGTGATCAATTTGCTCCGGCCATATATTTTTGGTTGAGCTGAATGAGGAGGTCTGTCTTTTAGTTGGCTATCCTTGTTTATCGTGTGAGGCTGTGACAGGGCTGATGGTCTCGACTGCTTTTCTTGTGATATAGTTTTAAGGTTGTGTATAAGAAATTGTTTATTCTTAAGATTCAGTGAACCTTGCTGTGAACAGCTCTATATTAAGTATTATCTTCCTGATGAATAGTAATAAAATTAACAGCCTTTAACTATTTTTCAGGGAGGGGACTTTCTTCGGAAAGATGGTATGTTATGAGGCTGCTGATTCTAGTATTCCTGTTTGGGCTGCTTAACTTGAATTTTATCTTTTACTGTGCAGGTAACTATGGAGAAAGTATATATGATGAAAAGTTTCCAGGTAACAAACAATTTTTACTTAAGTTATCCCTTTCCTCTATGGATTTTTATGTAAAATTTGTTATTCTTTTTGGAACTAATAGCTATCTGCATAAATCCATGAATGTCCAACTCTGAATCAAGTAGCTGAAGAAAAATTATGAATCCTCAGACCCATTTATTTGTTTCTTCATTTTCATTTCTTTTTGTCTTGAGAGCAAGTGGGTTTCCTTTTCTATTGCCTGTGAAGGTTGTGGCTGACTTTGATCTAATTCTCGCTGCGTTGGAGCTTCAATCCAAATGATATTGGAACAATTGTTTTCTCTCACAATGGTAGGAAATCTAAATGTTTTGCCTGCCTTGTATGTGCTGGGTGTTGTGGTTTTAAATTTTATTGAAACATAGATCTATTTGGGTTTTGAATCCTCTTCTTGTCTACTACATGAATAAGTATTTTAGTCCATTATCACGGACTCCATTTTCTACTTTATCCTGCTTCATCCGTGTATAATTTCTGGTAATTTCATGTGGGGTTGACAAAAGTTGCTAAGTTACTTGAAAGTTGAGGCATAAAGGATTTTTTTATATTGTTTTGGGTGTTTTCAAGGAAAATATTTTGAGAGATGGTATTCTAAGAGTTGGAAAATGTGATATGGTGTCTTGGTTTTGTTTTAGGAGGTGGTTAGAGATTGTTTTGGATGAAAAAAATATGTTTGGTTTTGTTTTGGGGGGAGACATTTTCTATTGTAGATGTCAAATTACTGAAGTTTTTGTTGGGGGTGAAATTGTCTCCTTAAATTAATTTTTTTTGCAGGTATAGTTTTAACTAGTGTAAGGGATATGTATGTTTCTTTTTAAGGTTTATTGTATATACATAATGATTTTTTTTTGTTTTTTGGGGGTGGGGTTGGGACAGAATTAGGGTTAGTGGAGTGAGGGTATTTTGGGGATGGTGTATTTATTTTGGATTGTAGCCTTGGGGAATGTGCCATTGTCTTCGGCATTGTTTCCCTGGTTGGAAATGCATTCTGGGGAAAAAAAATATCAATAAAAGCCAAAGCAATTTCCACGGAGTAGTTTCAGCTATTTTTGCTAGAATTGTACTACTTGAATGAGCCCTTTTTTTCCTTTTTTTGCTGGTCAGAAGTCTATGTCCATGTTGTAGTATGAGAAGCCTACCCACCAAAAGTTAATTTGAGATCATTGCGCAATGCTTTTGTTGATTGGCGGCAATACAAGCTATGAGTATGCGTTGTTTGTATTCTTTGATGCTGCAAGCTATTATATCTGTTTTTCTGTGTTTCTTGTTTTGGAATTAATAGGTGCTGTTTCGTTTTTGAGTAGTATGATCAATTTATGTGACTTGTTCTTGAGGAATATTTATGCATCAGTTTCCAGTTTCCATAACTAAAACTGTTAATATCTTTCAGATGAATCTGCAAAACTGAAACATGATGGCCCTGGTCTGTTGACTATGGCAGTTGCTGATCGAGATGAACGTGGCTCATTGTTCAGCATCACCTTTAAGGCTGATCATCATCTTGATAGGTTTTTTCTTCTATTCTTTGCAATTATCTTTTACTGAATGCTTGTAGAAGCTTTAATATGCAAAAACCATTTCTTTTTCCAATAATTCCATGGTGCCTGTTACTCATTTACCATTACTAATTGTCTTGTTGTTTTGGGATATGTTAGGCCTGCTTATGTAGATGGATTCTACAGAAAATCTTTCTTTCTAGTCTGTATTTCATAAAAACTAAGATTTTTCCCTTCTGAGTTGCATGGTCTAATGACGGTTGCTGGTTTTGTCTTTGATTGAGAATCTTGGCTTTTAATTATCCAATTTGAGGCTCTTTTTGATGTAGCATATAGGATGAATGCTTCCTTCATGCATTACACAGTGGAAATTTGAGAATGGCTCTCAAAATTAAAGATTTCTAATCAGGAAGATCAAATCAGCTAACATGTGCTCTATGAGACATGGATTCTATTCTGGCCTGCCTGACATTTGTAAAGTTTGCTCTTCATGTTATCCTTGGTTGTTCGGTGTTGTCTGATCTACAGGAAATCTGTTGTCTTTGGTAAACTTGTTGATGGGGAAGAAGTGTTGAATAAGATTGAAAATGCTGGGGATGAAGAGGGGAGACCTTCTGTGACCGTGAAAATAATAAATTCTGGAGAACTAAATGATGGTAAGAAAAAGCTGCATTTTTGCCTGATGAAATCTTTTCCTTTGGGGGAGCATTGGCAGTGGTTCTACACTGGGCTTTCTTTGGCATTTTCTGTTATTTAGTCATTCCTTCTTATAATTATTGAATAATGGATTTGTTTTGTAAGTGTCTTGCCGTAGATTTATTATTTGTGTGGGTTTGTATACTGTTCTGCATATTTCTTAGCTCTTGGCTCCTTGTCTGTGCAGATAAAAAGAGAGGGAATAAGTTGAAAATGGGGAAGGATGCTATTGAAGAAAATAATAATGAAGTAAGACGCAAGGAGAAGTACAAGAAGTCTTCAAAGAAGAGGAGGAAAAGAAGAAGATATTACACATCTGAATCTGAAAGTTCAACAGATACTGATATGGAGTCTTCTGATAGTGATACTGACTCCTTAAGTGACACTAGCTCTTCAAGTGATGACAGGTGCAAGAAAAGGAAGAGATCCAGGAGGGAGAGACGTAGGCACGGGAAAAGGAAGGATAGAAGACGTGAAAAACGAAGGAAGAGGCGGGATAAAAAGACGAAACGTAAACCTAAAAGGTAGCAGCAGTGCCATCTTTCAGACCTACTAGTTCATAAATCTAGTTAATATTTTAGATGTTCCATTATTGAAGCTTATCTTTAAAAATATTATTTCTATATCTTACATAAAAATTGTAAAATTTAACTCTAGAATATTTTGATCCTTCAACTAACAAGCATTAACATGCTCTTTGTTGATGAAGGCAGCTGTTATTTGATACTGTAGTTTACTTGCTGACCTGCTGATAATGCATATTTGAACACAAACCATTTCAAAGATTGCAAATTATCATCTTTGGAAATTGTTAATAAAGGTAGTGGGAATTGCATTTTGTTTCTTTATATTGGTTCAGGCTGCTGGAAATACTTTTGTGAATACCAGCGATCTCAGGCATGTGAAAGTGCATTAGCTGTCTATATTATATGATTTCTAACGTTGATGTTGTGGAAAAATATTGTAGGAATAGTTTCTCAGATAGTGAGAGCACTAGCAAAAACAGAAGCAGCTCTGAAGAAAATGCTGCACTCGGAGCATTGGATGTAAAGCGCAAAAGCTCTGGTGAGATTATATTATCCTTTGTTAGATCTTTCTGATTTCTGTAAGTTGTCATTCATGTAATTGTGCGATCTCGCTGTGGGAAACCAATCTTCTTTAGTTCAGGAGTGCATAACTTCAACTGTCAATCATAAAGGGAAGGCAGCTGACTTGTCTGGAAGGGAAGAGGGTGAATTCCCCAGGGAAAATGGAGATCATCAAAGTAATGGTGTTGGACAGGAAATGGAATCTGACCGAAGTGCTGATAGACACCCTGATCTAGTCGAAGATCATCCAAGCAAATCTAGGTCTGTTGTCCTAACTTTGGAGCTTCATTTATGCTTATTCTTCAAGATCTGGTGATTTATCAAAAGTCTGATGGCAGGAGTCGAAGCTTAAGTCCTAGAAGAGCCATGAGTAAGAGTATGAGCGTTAGTCCCAGAAGGAGTGCTCATAGAAGTCCTGGAGTTGGTGCAGAACATAGCAGGAGCGAGAGTCCGAGTGTCAGCAGAAGTCCGCAGCAGATCTCTGAAAGAAGCAGGAGTAACAGTCCCGTTAGAAGCAGAAGCAGCAGGAGTCCAATTAGAAGTCCACCAAGAAGCAAGAAAGGAATAAGCCCCCCCGTTAGATCTCCTTCTGAGCAAAGCTGCAGTAGAAGCGCTACGGTTTCTCCTCCCAGAAGAAGAGTTACACGGAGTCCACCGAGAACATCATCCAGGAGGTCATCATTGAGGTCGGCTAGTTGCAGTCCTGTGAGATCTTCTCGGCGTAGTTTAAGCAAGAGTTCAGGTAAGCCATCTCTTCGGAGCTTGAGCAGGAGCCCTAAGAGATCATCCCGTAGAAGTATTAGTAGAAGCTCTGGTAGGGCCCCTTCTAGGAGAAGCCCTAGCCGAAGTCCAGTCAGGGCACCTAGCAGGACTACTCGCCGCAGTTACTCAAGGAGTCCTGTTAGTGCTGGCCGTAGGGCAAGGTCACCTGTTTCTGACCGTGATAGAAGCTCATCAAGAAGTCGTTCTGATGATGGATCACCCAAACGCATTAGACGAGGAAGGGGCTTTAGTGACCGATACTCTTATGTCCGGCGTTACAGAAGTCGCTCACCTGATCGCTCTCCTGTAAGGTCATATCGTTATGGTGGCAGAAGTGACCATGCCCGTGAGCGGTGAGGATCAACTATATATCTATGTTGCCAGTTTAGACTCAAACTGGGGTTTTGAGATTTCCTGGACACTATTTCCTTTTGTGAATGTCTTTGCTTTTGATATGTAGATATTCAAGTTACAGAAGATCTCCTAGGCGTTACAGGAGCCCACCTCGAGGAAGAACTCCTCCCAGGTCTGACTCTTTTGCATTTATTGACTTTGTTAGTATACTCTTATCACCTTCTCTGGTTCCAGGGCTTTTATCACTTTCCAGTACGGGCAGAACTGCCTTGGCAGCATCTTGACATGAACTTTTATATGGAATCATTGGGATGAGTTGGTTGATTTTTCAGAATTGTGTTTTATCATCTGTGTTCTTATATTCTTTTGCATGCTGGGAAATTTAAGTAAAATGAAGTCTGAACCTAAGACGAGATTAATAGGTTCTGTTGGCTTACCTGTATCACATACATCCCCCTGACTTCTATTTAAGTGTGTATAGTAATTAACGGTGGAGCATGTCTGTACCATTTCTGTGATTACCTAATGGCATGATATGCTTCGTGCTGCCCAGATTTTAGTTTCTAAATGAGGTTAACCTGTTGTGGTCCTTGAAGCTAATTTGGTAAATTGCTCTTTATAAATTGGGAACTGATCTCAACCATAGGTGGGCTGTTGTTCTTTATTCTTGCAAATTCTACATAGTACCCTCTTTCAAGTTCCTGGTTAAATTTGCTGCAGATACAGAAGCAGGAGAAGCAGGACCCGCAGTCCTCGTGTCTCTCGCAGTCCAATACGCTATCGCAGCCACCGTTATAGCCACAGCCGGAGCCCCGTTCGTAGTCGATCTCCTGTGGAAAGGTATCGAGCTTCATCACGTGGCGTAAGGCGGAAGTCACCTGCACAGAGCAAGAGCAAGAGCAGGAGCAGATCTGCATCGCAGTCATCACGCAGTTCACGATCTCCAAAGCAAGCAGACAAACGAAGCTCAAGGTCATCGACTGGAAGCCCCCCACGGAAGGCAGGTCTTGTCTCTTACGGAGATGGCTCACCTGATTCTGACCGCGATTAACATCATTGCTGTGATGGTTGTGAGCCCGCTCTCTAAGCCAGCTTCGTAGTTTTTGCTCTCTGAATTCTCTTAGACATTTTTCTCTCACGTTAGGTTGTCTCTTTTAACTTGAACAATTATGTTTGAGGAATTAAGCAGTTGTGGTGGTGGTTCTCGCGTTTCACATAAAATTGCAGAGGCTATTAAATTTAAGCAAGTATGATTAAGATGTTCGAATGATGCCAATCCCTCTAAACTATCACGGCGTGTAACCTGAAGAGTTACTCCATGCAAACCATGTCATAATTTTCTTTCTATTCTTGCTAGAAAGAATTCAATAATCTTGGTGTCTGTTTTGATTGTCTTGTTATGCCAATTTTAGTAGCTTAATATAAATCATTTTTTCAGCTGAAGATTTGGCTTTTAGATTCCCACATAATCATCATGATGTTTTCAACTTGAAATTATTCTTCATGACATAGCACCCGGCCGGCTCTTCCTTACGCCGTGGAAAATCTCACTCTCCGCCACAGGAGAGAGGGGAGAAGAAAGGGGGCGTTGGCCGAGATAACAAAGAACTTGAGCGAACAAAACCATTGGTTGTCCGGCTGACAATCCAATGTGCCAAACTTTCTTGTCTTCGGACTCTTAGCAAAACATTGGAGTAATCGAATAGGCTTTGTCTCTTATAATGGAAGTAAAACCTTGGGATACACATTCCCTAAAAGGCCCAAATAATTCATGAATTAACATAACGGCTGATCATGGCAAGTCGAGTTCGTGAAGCCATTGTCGAATGCCTGAAAGAAGCTAAATCCTCGGGCTCCATTGAAGATCAACACCACGCCCTGCAAACCTTAGTCACCATCACAAAGATCAGCCCACAAAATCGAAATCTGCTTGCACAAACAGATGGCGCCATTGCTTCACTTCTCGCCCTGTCAAAATCCTCCTCTCCAGCCATCCAAACTCAGGCGCTTTCCGCCCTCTTCAACCTCTCCCTCAACCCCAACTTGAAGCATTCCCTCGCTCAAATGGACACCATTTTCTACCTCAATATCCTCATTCGGACCCCAAGCTCTGATGAATCCAGCAAACTTGCCGCCTCCTTGCTCTGCAGTTTAGCCATGCTCGACAAAAATAAAGCCAAATTTGGGGTCGCCGGCACAATACAGGTGAGAGTTTATATTCTTTTTAGGATCAAAGAATTAGAAAAAATAAATTTTCTTGAAAGGTTCGTTATTTTCATATTACTCTCTTTATGTCTTTCATGCTTATAACGAAAACGAACAGATATTTATTTGAAGCCCGAATAATAAAATCCTGCTTCCCCATGGGTTCAGGTTCTAGTGAAGGCAATCTCTGGCCCCAGAAGTCCCGCCGCCCACCACCTCCTCAGCTCCCTGGCGGAGCTAGTGCAGCTTCATGGAAACTGCACGGTGGCTGTCCGGGCGGGAGCGGTGCCAGTTCTGATGGCGGTAGCTGAGAGCGCCGACGGGGAGGATCTTTCCGGGACTTCGCTGGCGATTCTGGGACTTCTGGCCCGGTTTGAGGAAGGATTGAATGAGCTGAAGAGAACAGATCGGCTTGTGCCCCGAATGGTGGCGATTTTGAAAATAGGATGCATGCTGAGTAAAGAAGGAGCGTGTGAGATTCTTCTTAGATTGTTTGATGAGAGTGAAGGGTGCTTAAGGATTGCTGTGGGACTGCCGGAGTTTTCCTCAGTGCTGGCGGATGTTTCCGTGAGGAGTTCTGGCCGGGCCCGGGAGAAGGCCAGTTTGCTCATGAAGAAGATCATGGTTGCTAATGTGTACTAATTTTCTCTATACATGAACAAGATCGTGATAGCATTTCTAATCCAGTGTAATTTTGTGTGTGTGTATTTATTATTTATCACGGCTCCTAGCTAGCCCATTGTTCCTACATATAGAATCTATAATAATAATAATAATAATAACAATTAAATTTATCATCAAATACAAAAATTTAATTATAATGAGATGTTTCCGATCAGCATTCATTCACATAAAATTTAATTTATCATATGTTAGAACACTCGTTTTATTAATACTTCACCTCTTCCTTGTAGCAATTTATTAATGGGTTGATTTTCGACCTTTTAAGACAAAAATCATAAACTGTATAATGTACGCATGTTTGTTTTGTGCGCTTGCATGGGTACTTACGTCTGCGCTGGTTTGTTAAGCATTACGTTCTCCACTAAGCAGCCAAAACAAAAACAAAAACAAAATCATTGCTTAAGCACTTCCCAATTAGCAGAAATTATCGGCTAAACATTATGATTATTATGCACTACTCAAGAATGGGGTAGGCAAGGTTGAAAGTTTTAATCGATGAATGATATATGCCTAAAAATGGATTAATACGAAGACTATATTTATTTTACCTCTCGTTCAAGCGAAAGGTCATATGTATATAGATAGATACATACAGACAGACAGACAATTAATTTTTCTCGTTGAGATTTGAGACTAAAGAATTTTATTTTAGATTTCAAAATTATCTGAAATAAAAAAAAATTAAAATAAAAAAGGACTGAAACACACAACACCTAAATTTTTCCTTTCCTTTCCTTTTCATATATTTAGCAAAATGAAGTAGTCCACTTACATGAATGCTACTAAAAAAACTACAAGTGCTAATTATATTGGTGTTGTGTAAGTTTTCATTTTTAAATGCTTTTCTTGTCATTAATGTCGTGTTATACATTTTCATAGTTTTCAATTTTTCTTATGAAATTTTAATATCCTAAAAGAGGAGTATTTCGCAATTTCAGAAAGTGTCGAGATGCTGTATGTCTCATCGGAATATTTGGAAACTTGCACCTCCAAACACCATCACAGTGTATGGGAAGTGCCTGAACTTTCATACGTTGGCCTCGTAATTTTTCACCACAGCATATTCTCCATTTTTTATTCCAACACATCCTCCTCCTCAAACGGACCTATTTCATGAATTGTGGCCATGGCCATAAATATGACAAAAAAACTTAAGATGCATAAATAAATTATGCAGAAGGGCATCTTCATGACAAAATGAGATCAAAAGAATACTTCTTTTGAGTTGTGAAGCATAAGAATTTGACAGAAATATATGTGCAACACAATAATGACATAAAGAAAAAAATTGACTCATCCGTTGATAATATTTTCTATTACAAGTTGAGAAATGTCACAATTACAATACATACATAGACATATACATATATATGTGTGTGCATATTGTGGTGGAATACACAATTGCAAGCTGTACTTCTCTTATTGATCAAAGGCTTAATCATCATTTGAAAATATGAATATTACTCGGTATATATTTATAAATCATCCTCATTTTTTTCCCAGGACTTATCTATATGTTGAATTAATATATTAGAATGTTAACTAAACATGAATTGCTTGGAAATGTTAAGTAAGTTCTACATAATGTTTATTAAAATACTGAAGAGTGATTTTATTTAGCAATAATTATTTTATTTTATTTTTTAATGCATATTTAAAAGAGTTAAAGGTTAACTTAACTGCATATAGACTTAGAATATATATTTGATCACAGAGTTAATAAATGAAATTAATTAATTAACAATCGATATCAATAATGATTACAGCCTTGTTTTCCTATATTTTGACCATTTTCTAGAAAAAAATTTGGGACAATGGATTTTTGGGAGAAAATTTAGAGAATGTGCCAAGCATTTCTTTTTGTTTTAGGAAAATATGAAAAATGATTTAAAAATGAATTTTTCTTTTTTTGGGGCGGG